>CM060250.1:19604461-20114461 GCA_030684275.1 Acipenser oxyrinchus oxyrinchus
ATATTTCCATCTTTGCGTTGACAGTGCGAGTGGCAGGCAGCAGATGTGTGGATGATAAATAGGAGAGGGTGCAGTGAAAGCTGCTGAGCCTGCTGGGTAATGAATGAGTGTGAGCGGGCAGCCCCAGTCCTCCTCGGACACGCTCGCCGCTGTTGTATGTCATCGCAAGCTGCCGGCAATTTGTTCTTGTGGGGGAGCCATTAGTCAAGGGAGGAAAGTACAGGGAGCCGGAAGAAACTGCGACTCCCCTGGTTTAATACATCTGTCACTGTTCTCTCTTTATTTATTTATTTATTACTGGTAGAGGAAAATGCAAGCTAGAGACTGTTTAGAGAATAAAATGTATGTCAACGTAGGTATCAATCGATTTATATATTTACACTTTTAAAATTATATCTGACAAACAATTCCATACATCTTACCCATTCTGCACCTCACGAGTTGTTTTTTCAAAGTTATGACATAAAGATAAAATCAAGTTTGATATTTCTGAAACTGTTCTGGACTGTTGATGGGAAGGAGACACTTCTTCACACAGAGAGTGGTGAGGCTGAATCACTTGGATCTAACTTGACCAAGTTCTGAAATCAATCAGCTACTAAGGACCAGATGAGCTTAGATGAGCTCGATGGCTTTCTCTCATTCATAAATGTTCTTATGTTTCATTAACAATTGTAAATAACAGCCTCCTAAATATCAAACTTTATTTTATTAATAAAAACAGACTTTGCAAAAAACATTCCTCAAAGAGCTCATGCACTAAAGCTTGGTGAATAGAGCCCAGTAAGTAAAATGCAGCTACAAGCTCAGTCACCTCAAATTACAATTAAAAAATGCAAGGCTCACACGTAGCCCACAATTAACCTGACAGACAGCACGGCAAGGGTTAAAAGCTTTAGTGAAAGTTCTACTCATTTATTTTTCTTTCTCAAAATGCCACGTTAAAAGAAAAGAAATAAAATTGCAGACTCCAAGAGAATTTAGCTTGGCTAAGCACGATGGAGAGCGCTGAGCAGAAATGGAAAAAGATTTATTTAACAGGAAATATTATCTTGAGGGCCGCTAGCAGGGGCAGCCAGGGGATTTCCACGTGCCTTTATTGTCTGATTGAGCGGACTGATAGACAAATGAATCTGAGTGCCTGTCGATACACTGCTGTGAGTGCAGCGCAGTTAGCAGAAATTAAGCCACTGACCAGAGAGAGGCTGGTCACTCCACGGCAGGAACAGCCGGGGGCAGGCTGGGGGGGCAGAAAGGCCCCTTGCTGATTGACTGGACCAGCGCTGCTCCTGCCCCCTTACAGATCTGGGCTTCTGTATACAAATAACAGTGGCAAATAAAAGTTTGCCACCCCTCCTAGTCTACAGACCTGGGGTTCAGTATAAATCTCTACTGACATTCTGTGCGTTACAATCTGTTAATCCCTCTGACTGGTGGGCTTGACAACCCGGTAAGATCTGTCTTTACCTTTGCAGTACAGAAGAGGAGATTCAAAGCTGCTCAGCTTCTCCAAGCTGACTCAACCTTTCCATGAACACCTTCCTTTGCCATGCCCACTAGCTGCCTGAGAACAGACGGCACCAATCATGCGCTACCATTCCTTGCATTCACACGCAGCTTCGGTTCAGACAAAGCACCCAGGTCTTTCTCGTAATTGACACGAACGCACCTTAAAGTCAATGCTGGTTCCTCCGCCCTCACAGTGTCTGGGAAGTGATTTGTTCAATATATTCTTGTATGAGAGCAAGCTTCCCCCAGCTGTGCCAGTATTTTCACAAAGCTCTTAAGGGAACACTAACTGCAGAACCTCGAGAAGAGGAAGCCATTTCCATTCCCTGAAGTCGCTTCATTTCAGAATCAAGAAAACAATACTCACAAGTGGGTCACCTGGTACAGACATGGCCATGTGGTGTGCAGGGTGACTCATACAGTCAGGGGAGTGCAGGTTCCAGACTGCGAAAGTGATGGTCTTTGCTGGGGATTGCACAGGGCACACAGGCCTAGGTGCTAAGTTAGGGAGGCAATATCAGTAGGGACTGAGACACCTCAGTGCACCACAGTGGGCCCTACTGGCCAGGCGCCAGGAGAACTCAGACAGAAACATGCTGGGCTGGCCCTTGTTCTCCACAGTCCAGTAGCTCACTTATATTCGCTCGCAAAATTCTGGGTGTAAAGAGGCAATTGCCTTGACTGTGGAATCAGAGAATGCCCACTAATCTTCAGTTCTCCCGAGATGTGGGAATTGCTGCAGTAAGAGAGCATAACTGGACATTCTAAACCTGATAAATAAAACAGGGTTACAAAAAATCAAACAGTTAACAATTGGAACAGTCCAAGTCATGCACTGTAATGCAGCTCTTTATCCCTCAAGATAAATGACACCTTCCCATATCTCACAACAGAGAGGCAAATGTCTAGACCAAACACAGACCTGAGCAGCAGGCCTACCACAGCCCCGGGCATTCAGTGAGATGGATGAGAGCTGGAACTTGGAACTGAACCACTCAGCTTGCAATATGCACTGAATGCTTTTAACATAGGGCAGCAGTGTGGAGTAGTGGTTAGGGCTCTGGACTCTTGACCGGAGGGTCATGGGTTCAATCCCAGGTGGGGGACACTGCTGCTGTACCCTTGAGCAAGGTACTTCACCTAGATTGTTCCAGTAAAAACCCAACTGTATAAATGGGTAGTTGTATGTAAAAATAATGTGATATCTTGTAACAATTGTAAGTCGCCCTAGATAAGGGTGTCTGCTAAGAAATAAATAATAATAATAATAACTCCAGATAATAACTGTAATTAATTGTCCTTGCTTGATATTATCTCAGTATAATTAAAAGTAAATGTTTACATCTGTAAAGACCAAAGGAGGTCTTATTACCTAGCATAATGCAAGAGAAAACAAATAATTAGAGACGCAAACAGCAACCTAATTAAAAACCGGACATGCAATAATATATGCGTGGATTAAATGTGCAGACTTTTTACAAAATACAGCTGAAATATTATTATGCAGCTAGCTACTTGAGGCTTCGAATAGGGGACCAGGGGATGAATCGATTAAGGAATATTTAATTGATGTTCACAAAATACAAGCCATGGCGATCAGTTATCAATTCATTGTTACATCCGGCGCTCCAGATAAGCTGCATATTAGTGGGTGTTTTACTTATTGAAAAAATATGAATTGCATATGATATTTAAATTTCATGCATAAAGAATTTGCATAGTCATTTTCCTGCACAGCTCGAGTTTGCATGTTATCAAGCTTCTTGGACTTTGTTCGTTCCCAGCGTCTCAGTGGTCAGTTGTGAATATACTGCATGCAGTAGCTAGAGAATGGATCATAGGAATGCTAATTGTAGCCTGAATATACCAGAAACACGTGACCAGTAAGTCCGGGTTTGCAATTTAAAAAAATAACAGACTGGTGAATAAGCGGATTCTTGGCACTTAGGATTTCTTGCCTTAGTCCTCCTCAACCTAACCTACCAATTTACCCATATGTCAACCACCTTTCTGGAAGGTAAATCTATATAATAAATTCAATATTCTGTGTTTGGAGAGTCAGGATGCTTTATATTGCTATAGCAAGGTGAACAATAAGGAATACAATATTATCATTAATTTATTTGCATTAGTGCAGTATCAGTACAAGAGGTCGGCACGGGTAGAAAATACATATTTAAATACTATATAGTACACATACATTTAGTCCCTTCTGATCTGTAGACTTGTGTAACCTTTTTCTGTACTGGAAACATCAAAATAATAATAATAATAAAAATAATAAAACATCTCCTCATGTTAAATATCTCTGTAATATTTATTGGCCATATTCCGCTGTTGTTGTACTTTACCTAAAATTGCTCCAGTAAAAACCCAACTGTATAAATGGGTAATTGTATGTAAAAATAATGTGATATCTTGTAACAATTGTAAGTTGCCCTGGATAAGGGCATCTGCTAAGAAATAAATAATAATAATAATTACATTATGGACTGTCGCAATAGCTTCCGTAAATTGAGCCAGCAGGGTTTTAACGCAGGCGCAAAGGAAATATGTGCGTCTGTTTGGAAGTGCCATTCCTGATCACTAAATTCTGTCTTGTGAATACTTAACAATGACACCCAAGCAAAGCATTGGGTGGAATTACTTTACCAAAAAACTATATCTGCGCAATAACTGTATATAAAGCATTCCATATTGAAAGCCACGTGGTTCTTATTAATGCATAACAGAGTTATCACTGACATAAACTAACAGGATGTTGTTATGTTGTTTTCTTTCCGATTTAGTTCCTGAGAAGAATATTGTTATTATTATTGAGGTGTACTTGCCGCTCGCTGTGTTATTGTTTTCTGTAAAACATTGATATCCTGTCAGTTAAGAAAAGGCTTAATGCAAAAGCTTGTTTTAACATTGTCTTTATTACGACGTCCAGAGACCCGTGCTTACAACTGCATCGTCATGTTTTCTACATTTTCTTTAAATTCTCAAATTAATAAATTGATACCCGGGTAGTAAAAAGAGACCCCGATAGGGTCGGGTAATTTAAAACGCAACGTCTATTTGGGTTTTCGGGTACTATAATATTTTTCATATTATTAGGCAAAACTAAATTGCTGTGAAAAAGACAATGGGTTTTTTTCAGGTGGAAAATAAGAAAAGCTATATGTAAGTATTTATTGAAAGTACTCATAATTTTGCAGTAATGTTGCATTTTCCTCACCCAAAATACAATTTATTCACATAGTGTCTAAATGGGAGAGTAAATAATACTCAATGACACAAAATCTTTTTATACAAATAACACTACCCGTACTGGTATTATATTCATAAGAGAGATTTCCATCTAGGTTTCAATTTACTGTACCTACTATGCATTCAATAGCAGCACACAGCAGGCACAGGCCAAGTTTTATAATGGATTTCAAAGCTGCATTTTCAAATGCAGTGTGGGGTCAAGTACCATGAAGAACATGTCATGGAACTTCATGATATTTTGTGTTTTCTGTGCATAACATTCATATACAATGTCAAGAAGGTAGGCAGACTATTTCATCATAGCAAGGGATGTCTACCCTGTCTAGCCTGACAATTTTTTATCATTACTTTTGTTGGTTCAGCGTGAAATTAGTGTAACCGGTAGTGCTGTGCCCGTTACTGATTCTGCTGGTGGGATGAGATTAAAGGCTCTATAACTGATTGTGTAAACCAACCTGGCTCCTGTCTGGTGGTTAAGACGCTCACATGGGGAGTAGTCTCCGGCTCACTTTCAATAACTTTGTGCAATTCAAATCAACTGGCATAAAACCACCCCTCTCTGAAAATGATCATTGCTTGCTCACACTGCCCCTTCAGTAGATGACAAATGAGGCTTTTTTCTTTTTTTTTTTTTAAAAAAAAACCTGCCAAGCGTTTTGCCAGAGCTCCAAGGGGGTCAAAGTTGAGGCTCTCCACAAATCCTCTTAGCGTTAGTTGAAAAAGTGCCGACTCGCTTTAAAAAAAGAAAAACAACGAAAAAAAGCCCCCACACACATACAATGATTTCAGCTTGGCTAAGCAATGTGGAAGAACCTGTAAGGAAACAGAGATGGGAAGAAGATTAATTTTAGCAACAAAAAAAAAGTTAAAGTTGCCCGGTGGGAGCAAGGGTGCAGATTGAGGGTTTGTGTTCTTGTTAAGAGGATCCAAATGTGTCTGGGTGAAATGAATCATCCTGCCTTCTCGTACACAGATTTGAGATTATGAGGTCAGCACAAAGCTCTCGGATGGGAACTGAGAAGCTGCTTGTATCCACCACAGTCCCAACGCACACGCACACACACACACACACACACACACAAGACAACATTCTTGTACATGCACTGGAGGTCTGTAGGGGTTGTTGGTTCCCAGAGTATATCTCTAAAGCGTCTACAGTGTGGCCTCTAAACACTTTGCACCTCAGTATCTGCTTAAGAGAAGAACACTGTCTTGAAGTTCCCCTTATGAAATATTCCCATAGTAAAAGCACAGCAAAGTGTAATAAAACACATAGGTTAGCATTGTATAGCACAGAGAGGTATGCTAAAGCAAATTTAAAATCATGTTAAAACTAGAGTGTACCGGAGAAATTGAACTGTTGTTTGGCCCTGCAATGCCAGTGGTAACAGGATTTTAAGAAATGAAATTAGAAGAGATGTCCAACAGCTTTGGTAAAAGAGTCACAATGACTACCAAGGAGTCATAACAGAGCCATACAAAAAAATATCCCCAACAATGGGCTCATTTACCGCTTACTTTACCCATACCTGGCTCCTAAATCTAGGGTCTCTGGAGTTAGATGGAGAATTTGCCAACATGACATGGTCAAAGTTCAAGCACTTAACGACTTTTTTTTTTTTTATATTTGTCAATCCAGTGTGTAGTTTCATAATATTTGTAACCCTTCGGTAGTTATCTGCTCTTTAAACATTGCAGAGGCTGGGCGTGAACCAGTGACCACGCACACCGCAAGTCTTAATCCCTATGCAAAAGAGCCTGTCTACATTTGTGGTTAGAGAGCTTTTAACCTCATCTCATCTCACCGACAGGGGACAGAATCCTTAACAGCAGTGCATCACTCAACACTGCCCGTTACACAAGCACTACAGGGTACTTTCAAACCAATTAAAAGCCTTAAAGCTGATACTTCAAAAGAACTCAATGACCTCAAGATATATGCATTTATCACAGTTTACATGATGTTATTATAACTGATTAAACCATAGTGCTACTGAATTCAATCAAGTCATTAGTAATGCGATTGTCATAAAATGATCTGTAGTACTGCTAGGTATGTGTTGGTTACAGGATACTGGTTTTCCTGACAATCTGACACTGTCCCTGCACAAACATCCATGAAGATTGCTGTCAGAAGCATACATTGCCTCAGTAACCTGGCTGCACATTAATAATCTCATTGTCATGCTAAAGTCCCATTCAAGGCAGTAAGCAATAAGCAGACTTTATCATTAATCATTAGCGTAATTTCCATTAGCCGCAGATCAATGCAATGCACAGACAATTGAAAGCGATAGCTGATTTCTGTCTGTCTTTGTTTTGTATAGTGTGCAAGCAGCTCAGTGGTCAAAGTTGCCTGCAGAAAGAGATGAGTTTGAGTCCCAGCTAAAGCAACTATTCAATATATGACTGAGCTCCAGCTGGTGTGGCCTTATGTTTTGAGAATGTAAAGCTGTATGAAAAGTTTCAAGGAGGGAATTCTATGTACGCCTGCAAATATGATCGTTTGAAAGACAAGAAAGTCTTTGCAACCATCACTGAAAGTCAAGCTGTCATTGGATTAAGGAGGTGACTCCCTCCTTCATGCCAACCTTCAATCAGTGGCAGCTACCAAAACTGTGACAGAGTGATTAGTAGAAGACAGTAACCCCTGCGGTGATAAACTAACAGAGAAAATGTATGACTTATTTTGTAAGCTTATAAGCTCCCACCCAAGGATTTAAGAGAAGCTATTGGATTGTTTTAGATCTCTCTCTCTCTCTCTCTCTCAAATTCAAATTCAAATTGGCTTTATTGGCATGACAATAAAAAGAATTGTGTTGCCAAAGCACATACATGGCATAACCGACTCAAATATACAGACAAATATACAGACAAAGAAATTTTTAAGTACTAAACAGTATCCCTCCTCCCTCTATATTAATATAGTAAACAGAATCCCTCCCTTCCCCTCTATATCAAACAGTACCCCCTTCCCCCCTCTATATTAAACAGTGCCCCCCTCCCTCCCTCTATTAAACAGAATCCCTCCTTCCCTCTATATCAAACAGTACCCCCTTCCCCTCTATATTAAACAGTGCCCCCTCCCTCCCTCTATTAAACAGAATCCCTCCCTTCCCCTCTATATCAAACAGTACCCCCTTCCCTCCTCTATATTAAACAGTGCCCCCCTTCCCCTCTTTATTAAACAGAATCCCTCCCTCTGTATTAAACAGAATCCCCCTCTCTCTCTCTCTCTCTCTCTCTCTCTCTCTCTCTCTCTCTCTCTCTCTCTCTCTCTCTCTCTCTCTATTATTATTTTTTTAGTAGGTTTTATTTTTTAATGGGAAAAGGGTAAAGTCAATGTGAATTGATTAACCATTTCCACAGTTTTTCCGGTGTTTTTTTGTATCGGGGGTGTTTTATCAGGTTTTATCGGTTAAAACCCAAAATCAGAAGCCCTAATTACAGTCAAATGCAATTTGAAACATCTATATCAGGGCTTCTCAAACTCCGTCCTGGGGACCCCCTGTGTCTTCTGTTTTTCATTCCATCTGAGCTCTCAATTACTTAACAACCATTAATTGAACTGATAATTTGCTTGATTATACCTTTGTAATTGTTTTCAGCTCATAAACAGTTGCATAGTTCAAGTTAAAGCAAATTATCAGTTCAATTAAGGGTATAGTTAAGTAATTGAGAGCTCAGTTGTAATGAAAACCAGCAGACACAGGGTCGCCAGGACCAGGATTGGGAAGGAACCACTGATCTACAGTATGTCTATGTTTGTCTGTTTGTAACCAATGCATCCTAAGCATTAATGGATTTTTGAGCTTGTATTGATTTTGTCATTAATTTGGTCAAAATGTTTTTGCTTTCTTATATAATTCTAACTTTTAAAATGCTCTGGTTGACAGTTCTGTAAGTTACTTAGCCCTTAATGCAGCCCTTCCTCATAAATCTAATATGTTCATTTTTTTTCTTCCCCCAATGCTGCTTACTCTTTGAAGGCAATCATTTTTCAATCTGTAATCAATTTATAACTGAGCGTTGAATTATTAAGTGAGGTGTGCTGGATTAATCATAAGCACAGTGTGGTCTAGAGGTTAGAGCTGGGGGACTAGGAGGGAGGGAGGCAGTGTAGTGATTTCAACTGAGGCACTGGGAGGCAGTGTGGTCTAGAGGTTAGAGCTGAGGGACGGGAAGGGAGGCAGTGTGGTCTAGTGGTTAGACCTGAGAGACTTGGAGGAAGTGTTATCTGCTGGTTAGAGATAAAAAGCCATGATTAAGCATCAACATCATGACTAGGTAACCCATTCCACCCTCTCACCCCTCTTTGTGTGAAGAAATGTCTCCTCCCCTCTGTCCTAAGTCTGTCTCCACTTAATTTCCAACTGTCCTCTGGTCCTGGGCTGTGTATTCTTCCACTGGGGAAAAAGTAGTTCCTTAAAGGGATTTTTTTTTCCCTTTGTCCCCCTTGTGGTGCAATAGGGATACTACTTCCAGCTCACAATGTTGAGGTCAAAGTTACCAGCCATTGACATATAACTGGAAAAAATCTGATACAGTAGCACAACGTTAACCCTAACAAATATTTTAAGCACAGTACAGAAACCAGGACCAGAGACTTAGGACACCGGGTAGGAGACACTTCTTCGCACAGAGAGTGGTGTGGATATGGAATGGGTAACCTAGTCATGTTGTTGATGCTGAATCACAGGCTTCTTTAAGACCCCGAATCAATCAGCTGCTTGGAACCAGACGATCACTGATGGCTCTCAATGACAATAAGTAATTTCGTGGCAGCGGGTACAACAAATCAATAAGCCAAATGTGTAGAGCTGCTCTAAAGAGCTCTGAGCACTCGTATTGACTAGCTGTGGTCACTCCCTCTCCCTTGTGGGCCTCTTTGCAGGATGCTGCCAGAAGCTGACGGGCATGGGTCGATATGGGAAATGTTCTCCGTGCAGCCCAGGTTCACTGAACACTGCTGGTGGCTGACACTCCACACTGCTTCTGTGTGCACAAGCCTCTCAAAGCCTCAGCCAGGACAGGTGTTATACCTCGTGCCATACCGCTGTAATCATAGTGTTCTACCACCTTTTTTTTTTTTTTTTTAAATGTAGCCAATGAGAGCCAATATAACTCCCTTGCTTTGTTTTGTATTTTTGTCATCCAGACAAAACACAGCTAACCGGATCATAAATATATCAAAGCAGGTGAGGCGGAACTGCGAGTGTTTAAGCTCCGTGTGCTATTTATTTTAGTGCCCAAGACTGGCTTGTCCAGGTTGCTTTTTTACAGTTTATTCCAATCCTCAGTAGAGTTTGTGCATGTATTTCTAAGTGATTTACTGCCAGGAGAAGGACACACAGCAGGGCTGGTCTGGTATGGCACTAGAGGAGCCTGGTAGCACTTCAACTGCAGGGGCCATGGCCTGACAGGGGTGGGGTAGAGCCCTTAAACAACTGACTTCACTCATTTAATAAATCATTGTAACATTGTATTGTGTTCTCTGAATCAAGCACCCTCCAATAAGCAGCCATTAAACAGGCTGCCATCCCCAGGCATAATATACAGTATATAGGGAGTATGAATTCATAGCAACTATAAAACACACTTATTCTCCATTCAACAATCATCTGGTACCTACAATGAGCTAGGTTGTGCACAATACAAACCACACATACCTCTACATACTGTACTGTGTTGGGAGAGGTATATACAAAGGAATGGACACAGAATTAGAAATCTCATAATACTGTCCAGTGTAGGACCATCGTGGGTGTTCAGAACAGCCCTAATTTGAAGTGATGAGTCTGCAGAATCTGATAGATCAGCACTAGGTGGTGCAAACCTTTAATTGGCTGAGTGGACTACAGAAAAACAAACATACACAATGTGGGTAGAGAGGGATTTGGTTGGGGAAGCTGGCCGGTGCTCTTGGCGGGTAGGACGAAGCGTTTCAGCCCCCTCCTCATCGGCACCACAAAAACCATTTCCAGATAATGATGAAAAAAACAAATCAGGCTAAATAAGAAATGGGAGAATGCCAGAACTCATGGATCCAGGGAAGTGTTTTCAAAGGGGGATATTGGATTTTTGAGCGATCTCGCTGTAATGGTCATTGCATTAGGAGCATTAATTGATCGCCTAGCTTGCGATTGATTTTTCATTAATTTGTTAAAATCTTTTTTTTTTTTTTTGTCCCATAAAATTCCATTTGAAAATGCTCCTGTTGGCAGCCTTATAATTTTTTAGCCGGAAACCACAATCTATTATAAAGATACAAGATAACAGGAGGAGCAGGGAGAGAAAGAATAGAGAACAAGTACACAGTAATAGAATGAGAGAGGTGGGGAGTCGTGGTCACATGAAACAGGGACAATCATGGAAAGCTAACCAGTACAAAAATGAAAAACACAAAGGCATTGGCAATGGGCAACAATGGCAAGCTGGACTGGGACTGGTACTGATCTGCCGTGGCGTAAGCCTGGAACGCTACACAGCTCAATACATTTCTACAGAATTGCCTTTTATCATAGCATCATGGATAAAACAAACATGCTCAGTGTCTTGGTTTGTTCGTTTACCCTTATAAAAGTTTCCCATGGTATTTTTGCACAGTGTTTTTGCAGTTTCCCATGGTTATAATATTCGTTTACCATACATTAATAATAATTATTAATACTAATAATAATTACCCTGGTTTGCCATGTAATATGCTGTACCATACCTTAGTATTCTTTGCAATGCTTAGTTATGTTTTACCATGCTTTCACTATGCTTTATTACATTTTGCTATGTATGGTAATCTTTTATAAAGGATACAGTGGCAGGAAACCGGAAATATTCCTCCAGTGAGAGCTTCCTGTGCGACAAGGTGTACAAGCCAGTCCTGAAGTCTTTTCAAGGAAAATCAGAACCGATAACACCGATCAGATCTTTTTCATAATTTATGCTTTAAAATCAGCTAATTGTTACCTTAGACCGATTGCTATAGACTGTAATTACATGTAATTTACTAATAAAGCAAAAAGACACCAGAGACACCAAAGTTGAGCAGATCTGTGGTGCTCATTAGGAGTGAATGACATCTCTCAAGCGGTAGAAGAAGCTGTCTAGTTGCCTTGGCTGCATTTGGGATGGGATGATGGAGCATGTTGTCGTCCAACCAACATGACTCGTTTGCATTTTCCACGGGCATTAAGATGCCTGGAGCTGCCTCACTGGGTCATTACTCTTACCGGTAACTGTCCCTCTCATATACGCCTGATACAAGATGCTTCTTTTGCTTCATAAACATGCTGTACAGAACATCCTTTAGAACCTCTCTATCTAGTCTCACCCTGTTATCTGGGACACCCAAGACATTGTAACTCAATGATGTAGTTATTATAAATCACATATGAGAAATCAACCAATCACTAGTAATGATTTTATGTCTGTCCATCCACCTGTCTGTCTGTCTGTCCGCCTGTCACACTCTCCATGGTCAACACAATAACTGCCTTGATTTTGTGCCAATCTTTTCCAAACCTTTATCATACACTCTCAGCATCATATAGATCACGGGTTCTCAAACTCGGTCCTGGGGACCCCCTGTGGCTGCTGATTTTCATTGCAACCAAGCTCTCAGTTACTTAACTATACCCTTAATTGAACTGATAATTTGCTTAATCAGACCTTTTTACTTGTTTTCAGCTCTTGAACAGTTGCAGTTGAAGTTACTTATCGAAGTTCAATTAAGGGTCTAGTTAAGTAACTGAGAGCTCAGATGGATTGAAAACCAGCAGCCACAGGGGGGTCCCCAGGACCGAGTTTGAGAAACCCTGATATAGATGTTTCAAATTGCATTTGACTGTAATTAGGGCTTCTGATTTTCGGTTTAAACCGATAAAACCTGATAAAACACCCCCGAAAAACACCGGAAAAACTGTGGAAATGTTTAATCAATTCAAGTTGACTTTACCCTTTTCCCATTAAAAAATAAAACCTACTACAAAAATAATAATAAATACATTTCCCAGTGCTGCTGGGCAATGTCCCGCCTTCCTGACTTGCATCTATCATTGATTTATTCTGAATACTTTAAACCCACCCCAACTACTGTGTGACAGCACATTCCTACATTTCTATTGGAGACTCCATTTGCGAAATTTAAAACGAGAATACAATCAGGATGGAGGCTTGTTAGCAGGATTTAAAGCTGTATTACAGTTAAGATACGGAGGGTTTAAAACAGAATTGTGGTGAAATGTACAAAAATGCCTACACACAAAAACCCCAGAAGAATGTGCCCGTGACCATAGGGATTTCATTGTGGAAGACACCAAAGGAAATAAGGTTGTCAAGTTACTACTATACATATTTTTACAGGAAAAAAAAACAAAAAACGCTCAAGCATTTTTGAAAGTAACCGAAAACACTAATTTCATACAGTATATCAAAAACGAAAGCCCCGAGAAAAAAACAGATTTACATAAAACTCGAAAATAGCTAAAAGTAAGCACCGAAAAATACAATTAATAAAACCCGAAAAACAGAAGCTCTAACTGTAATGCAATAAATCCTATTTTACCTTTCAGGTACTGTACAATTACAGTTTGAGCTCAGCTTCGCCCAAACAGCACGAGGTGACATCTCTTATACAATAAGATTAAAACCAGGGGCTGCACAATCCGGTCCTCAAGGTCCAGAGGCCTCCAAGTGTAATTGGTATCATTAAACGAGGAGGTTAAATTGGTTCAGTAATTCAGAGTGCAGGTGGAACAGAGATCAGGAGAGCTCCGGACCTCAAGGACTGGAATTGCAAACATTATACATTTAACAGCACTCCTCCGTGGTCACCACGAACTGGCCATGGCCACCCTTGTTTTACTTCTGAGAGCTGAGAAGATCTGGTTCCAAGATGGTCTGGGTACAGGATAGCTGTTCCATATTAAATGGCCAGCAGATGGCAGTGGTCTATATACTTGGGGTTAGTTCTGTGTGTATTCCCCTGTCCTTTTGTTTGATTGTTCTGTTGAGTGGGTAGAGAGGAGAGTGAAGGTCTGACAGCCAGGAAATCCCAGGATCAAATCTAATCTCTCAATTACACACAGCTGCTTTCTCTCTGTGCCAGGGCAGCAGGCAGGACTGAAACAAGATTTTATCAGTGTGCAAAGACACTGTTCGTTTTATCCCATCTACTGGTAGGCAGGCTAATGTGTTCTGAAGTCTGATGTTTTGATTGTCTGAGAGCGGCATCATGTGATTTCTAATTGTAATTATTGGTACATTGGGGCTCTAATGTGAGTATTAGAAGTGGACAGTACAGGACCAGAGGATAGGGGATTATCTGCACTTCCCTCAAACAGGTGGATATGTTTAATGCAATTCACATATATATGTATGTTTATAAGTGTTTGGTGGCTACCTGTAATACAGTTCAGAGTGCATTTCTTTGCTGTGTCAAGTCTGCCATACAAAGAGTGCAAGAGAAAGTAACTCTCAACTTGATTAGAAGTAACCACCGAACACTATAAACATATATAAAAAACCGGAACCATGATATTAACATACTCTGTGTGTTTTTATAGAGCACATTGTGGTTTAAACATTTAGAATGCTTTGTCATTGACATTCTGAATGCGGGATCTACACTCTCAGTAAAATTATAGGTGAAGTTGCTGCTAATAGGGGATATAATTATATATAAACTACCAAGATTTTCAAAAGATACGTTTCATATTGTGCCCTTTATTGAATGGTCGATTGTGTTACAGAGTAACCTGTGGAAAATGATGCATAACAAAAAGAAGAATCATAAAGTCATTAATTAGACTAACAAGGGAAAGTGTCACATCCGCCAAACAACATTTTGTGATAATTCAGTGTTGCACACACACACACACACACACACACACACACACACACACACACAACACACACACACACACACACACACACACACACACACACACACACACAACACACACACACACACACACACACACACACACACACACACACACACACACACACACACACACACACACACACACACACACACACACACACACACACACACACACACACACACACACACACACACACACACACACACACACACACACACACACACACACACACACACACACACACACACACACACACACACACACACACACACACACACACACACACACACACACACACACACACACACACACACACACACACACACACACACACACACACACACACACACACACACACACACACACACACACACACACACACACACACACACACACACACACACACACACACACACACACACACACACACACACACACACACACACACACACACACACACACACACACACACACACACACACACACACACACACACACACACACACACACACACACACACACACACACACACACACACACACACACACACACACACACACACACACACACACACACACACACACACACACACACACACACACACACACACACACACACACACACACACACACACACACACACACACACACACACACACACACACACACACACACACACACACACACACACACACACACACACACACACACACACACACACACACACACATATATATATATATATATATATATATATATATATATACAGTACTGTGCAAAAGTTTTAGGCAGGTGAGAAAAATGCTGTAAAGTAAGAATGCTTTCAAAAATAGACATGTTAATAGATTATATTTATCAATTAACTAAATGCAAAGTGAGTGAACAGAAGAAAAATCTAAATCAAATTCATATTTGGTGTGACAACCCTTTGCCTTTAAAACAGCATCAATTCTTCTAGGTACACTTGCACAAAGTCAGGGATTTTGTAGGCATATAGTCAGGTGTATGATTAAACAATTATACCAAACAGGTGCTAATGATCATCAATTCAATATGTAGGTTGAAACACAATCATTAACTGAAACAGAAACAGCTGTGTAGGAGGAATAAAACTGGGTGAGGAACAGCCAAACTCAGCTAACAAGGTGAGGTTGCTGAAGACAGTTTACTGTCAAAAGTCATACACCATGGCAAGACTGAGCACAGCAACAAGACACAAGGTAGTTATACTGCATCAGCAAGGTCTCTCCCAGGCAGAAATTTCAAGGCAGACAGGGGTTTCCAGGTGTGCTGTCCAAGCTCTTTGAAGAAACACAAAGAAACGGGCAACGTTGAGGACCGAGACGCAGTGGTCGGCCAAGGAAACTTACTGCAGCAGATGAAAGACATATCATGCTTACTTCCTTCAAGCAATCGGAAGATGTCCAGCAGTGCCATCAGCTCAGAACTGGCAGAAAACAGTGGGACCCTGGTACACCCATCTACTGTCCGAGAAGTCTGGTCAGAAGTGGCCTTCATGGAAGACTTGCGCCAAAAGCCATACCTCCGACGTGGAAACAAGGCGCGACTCAACTATGCACGAAAACACAGGAACTGGGGTGCAGAAAATGGCAGCAGGTGCTCTGGACTGATGAGTCAAAATTTGAAATATTTGGCTGTAGCAGAAGGCAGTTTGTTCGCCGAAGGGCTGGAGAGCATACACGAATGAGTGTCTGCAGGCAACAGTGAAGCATGGTGGAGGTTCCTTGCAAGTTTGGGGCTGCATTTCTGCAAATGGAGTTGGGGATTTGGTCAGAATTAATGGTCTCCTCAATGCTGAGAAGTACAGGCAGATACTTATCCATCATGCAATACCATCAGGGAGGCATCTGATTGGCCCCAAATTTATTCTGCAGCATGACAACAACCCCAAACATACAACGAAAGTCATTAAGAACTATCTTCAGCATAAAGAAGAACAAGGAGTCCTGGAAGTGATGGTATGGCCCCCACAGAGCCCCTGATCTCAACATCATCGAGTCTGTCTGGGATTACATGAAGAGAGAGAAGCAACTGAGGCTGCCTAAATCCACAGAAGAACTGTGGTTAGTTCTCCAAGATGTTTGGGCCAACCTACCTGCCGAGTTCCTTCAAAAACTGTGTGCAAGTGTACCTAGAAGAATTGATGCTTGATGCTGTTTTGAAGGCAAAGGGTGGTCACACCAAATATGGATTTGATTTAGATTTTTCTTCTGTTCACTCACTTTGCATTTAGTTAATTGATAAATATAATCTATTAACATGTCTATTTTTGAAAGCATTCTTACTTTACAGCATTTTTTCACACCTGCCTAAAACTTTTGCACAGTACTGTATATATATATAATTTTTATTAAAACACAGGTACCTGGATCATAAATATATTGAAGTAGGTGAGGCGGAACTGCAAGTGTTTGAGCTCAGTGTGCTATTTGTTTAAGTGCACAAGACTGGCTTGTCCAGGTTGCTTTTTTACGGTTTATTCCAATCCTCACAGTCATTCTGACATAAAAACAAATCAAAACGCAGTAGAATGTGCCAAAACCTGTAATAAAACCTGTCATTTGGAACGCACCGTGCCATCAATAAATGCTCTGTGTTCTACATGGAGTTTGTGCATGTATTTCTAAGAGTGATTTACTGCCAGAGGAAGGACACACAGGGCCCAGCTGCTTAAACCAAAGAAAGGGAATTCGAGAGGGGGGAGGGCTGGGGATACATATGAAAAAAGTGTCTCATTAATTCAGAATACAAATGGTAGGTAGGGTTATAATAGTAGAGCCGTTCTGTTGTGCGGCAGACAAGTAGGTAACAGATGGGACAAAGTATTGTACTTCCATTATCTTCCTGGGTCTGCAGTAATCATTTATTACGGTTTGAGAAATGTTTAGTACAACTGTAGGCAAACTGTTTTATTGTGCCGCAGCTTGGAGGGGCAGAAATTCTGGAGAATGTGTAGTGGGTATGTCTTGGTAAACTCTCCCTTGTCCAGTAACAGTACCTTAGACACACACACAGAGACAAGGGTGCACACACGCATGGGTAGCTAGCTACAAGGGTTACATTCAAGTGTTTATCACCTGGTGTTCAGGGTGACTCATACAGTGCAGATTCGCATACTGGCTGTGTGAAGTCGCCAGTCTTCGCTGGGGATTGCGATGGGAGCGTTGCATTGGCTCTGGCACTCCCGTGGGTTAGGGAGGCAAAACCAGAAGAGACAGATTCTCAGCTGACCAGTCGCTCAGTGAGCTCAGAATGTACACTGGCCTTTGTCCTCCAGAGGCTGGTAGCTCACTGACATCCATTCTTGAGTTCATGGGTATAAAAGAGGAAGCTGGCTTGGACGTGGACCAAGAGGACGCCCACTGAACCATTGGTTCTCCTGAACTGCGTGGGGAATTGCTGCGGTGAGGAGAAAAAATAATTGGACACTTCAAATTTGGGAGAAAATGGGGGGTAAAATAATTGGGCACACTAAATTTAAAATAAAGAAATAATTAATGTAGTTATTTAAAAAGTGTACGGTTCCCACTTATTTTAGCACTGACTTTCTCCCAAGTTTAGAATATCTAATTACACTCCCTTCCCCCAGTACATCCCTACACAGCTCAGGAGATCTGAAGGTTCAGTGGGCGTCCTTTGATTCCACGACCAAACAAATTGCCTCCGTACACCTGGGAACCCAAGAGTGGATGTCGGCAAGCAGCCTGCCTCTGGAGGACAAAGACCAGCCCTGCAAGTGTCTGCTTGAGCATAGTGAGGAGAAACACTCCCTGTCGGTTTTGCCTCCCTTGCGCCAGAGCCAATGCAACGCTCTCTCTGGAATCCCCAGTGAAGACTGATGACTTTGCACAGCCAGGACACTAATCATTGTCCCTCTTACTGTATGAATCACCCTGCTCACCATGCAGTCATGCCTTTACCAAATGAGCCACTCTGCCACCCCAATTATTTTTTAAGCAGGAACAAACTTTCCTTTCCTTGCAGTGCCTACCTATGGCATTACTGAACAGTACAGCCTGTTTTGTATTTATGAAAAGTTGACACGGTTTGATTTCTTTACATTTTTAAAACTGGTAAAATTGATCACAGAGCTATTTACATTGCGGTTGCTGCCTTCTCTGTATCATGACTGGTTGTGTTGTTAATGTGATGCAAGCACCCTTATGCAATATGACCCCTTACCAAAAAAAAAAAAAAATACTTATATGGGAATATATTTAAATATATTGAAATACATTGACATACATTTTAAAACATATGCATATGTAATGGACAGTGGTGTGTGGTGCGGTTACGGATTCTGACACCTGAGATGAAATGAGGTTAAAAGCTCTGTAACCACAAATGCAGACGAGCCCCTCTCTTTTGCACAGTGGTTTAGACGCTCGCTTGCAGAGTGTGGGTTCTCTGGTTTGTGCCCAACAGAATCTCAATGGTTCAGTATCAACAATATAGCTAGGTAACCAATTCCATACCCTCACTACTCTTTGAGTCTCCATCCTATGTCTCCACTTAATTTCCAGTGGTGTCCTCTGGTCCCTGGTTTCTGTACTGCATTTAAAGTATTGGTTCGGGTTAACTGTGTAAACTCCTTTTCTGATTTTAAGGACCTCAATCAAGCCCCCTCCAATTCTTCTCCAATGTGTTTTATTGCTGGTCAGTTGAGCAGTGGTGGGCTGAACAAACTGAACAAAAACACACAAAAAAGGCTTGTAATTTCCCTGTCAGGTGACGGGAGGGTGCAGGTGTGTTATTCAGGGCCCATGCAGGTCTTACTCTGCTGTCTTTATGAAAGGTCATCACTTTTCTGTCAGTGTGATGAATGGTTCTCCTCTCCTTCTACGTCTCCATGACATTTTGACAGCCCACACAAGGAACTGCAAGACTCTGTGTGTGTGTGTGTGTGTGGCGTGTATGTTTGTCAGTGTATGTGTGGCAGGGACGGGGGCAGGTGATGGAGGAAGGGAAACTTTTCACATTGACAGTGCCAGTGGAGTAAATTTTACACCTAAAAAGATGAAGACATTGATCTATAGATATAATTTGAGGAGCTTGGGTACATGAAAAATCATACTGTTAGTTGGATGGGAAAATATTTATTTGCATTTAAATAATTATATTGAATACATTTTAGGCTACCAATAATAAGTATAATAATTCAAATTAATAATAGAACATGCTCTATGTTGGATGGATTTTCTATGGAAGGTTCCCAGCCCAGAATAAAGAAAAAGAGACTCTCACTCTCTAAAGGAGGCAATTCTTGCTTGTTCTTGAGAAATATTATCTGGGTGCAAGACTATATTTGGTGCAATACTGGATTTTCAAAAATGTTAATGCCGGATGTACACACATGAAACCATTTGGAAAACTATTCACATCTCATAACTGGTCCACCAAAAAATGGTTTAAACATTTAAAATAAATTTTAAAAACCCAGTTATTTTGCATACATTAAATGAATGGTATAATGTTTTTAAAAAAATAGGATTAGACAATGGTTATTTAAAACTGGAGAACAAAGATATTTCGTCCACAAAATCGAAAAAGTATGGCATCAACACACTGCAGGACATCTCTCAAAATGGCACACTGTTATCCTTTGACAGAGCTCCGTTTATAGTTCGCCTATCTAATGGGGCCGGACTACACTTCTGCATCACCTGAATCTTAAATGTGCACCTCTACTATTGTTACATGATATGTTTTAGTCTAACATTAAACCTACATGTAATATGTTGAAGGTTTATGCGTTGCTTAAGTGAGATTCTACGAGCTTTTATTTATTTTATAGAAACCGAAGGTTAATGTAGCCTACTGTATTTGAGTGCTGTTCCTTTTTAATTTCTGAAAATAAACGCTTTTAGCAAATCATAATAAAAACCGAAGTACACAAAAAATAAAAATCGAAAAAAACACCCTAGAAGTACGCAAAAAATAAAAATCGAAAAAAACTTACTATCAAAGCACCAAAAACTATACCTATACAACACATAATAAATCACACAGCCAATGTAACTCAATTAACACGTTATTATTATGTGATAACATTACCACGTCAATTTCAGTTCACGGTGCCGCAGTACAACTCGAGTTGCTGTTTAGCCAGACTACACACTAGAAAAATAGCGACCTCGTTCTTCAAAACAAGCGCAACCCATGTTAGACTATGTCATGTGTTTATGCAAATTACAACCTGCTACTCAAATTCCAACCGCGACTCTCAAAAATCAAGCCCAATCCTGCTTATTATAAGCGGACTTTGCAACTCTGGTGCACACGCAGACGCAAAAAAGCAAAAGTTGCGTCGGGAACATGAAATGATGAAGTATTGGGGAGAAATAAAATAGGCGACTATTCAAGATAAATAACAAGGAAAAGAGTGAAAAATGGCGCTTTACCAAAAATAGTGGGTGCACCGCGTCCACCCTTCCAAAAAAGTGAGTGGACAGCGTTCACCTGCGTCCACCCCCAAGGATAACACTGGAGGGGAGGGTGCATAAGCAATATCCATATTTAAATATCAGAGCTGGTTTGATTGTGTTCAAGTATACTGCTTTTAATATAAAACATAGAAAGTATTGGGAACCAAATAAATAATATTATATTCTCATCCTGTACAGCCACATAAAGCTCCTCTAAGTTGGAGAATGGCAACTCAAGCACTTTGAAGCCCAGTGGACAGTTTTCTAACATTATTAAAAGAACTGTGGGCTTTTCTTGAATTTTTTTTTTCTTTTTTATTTTTCGATTGGCTGTCAAATTCAGGCACAGAGTTAAGTGAAAAAAAAGGAAAAAAAAGTTGCCAAGTCTACAAATTGCTCAGTTCAAATTGTAATATTTTAATCCAGTGGGGTATTTTACATAAGAAATCTCCCAACAGAATTGTATTTATGGATTTCTTTGGACTGGTGAACTTAGTTGCTCTCTCTTAAAGGGCTACCCAGTCACAATATAGCATGGGAATAAGGTCTCTTAAAGTATTAGGAATTTAGCAAAAAGTACCATATTTACTTTCCTGATTATTTCATAGGTAAAGTGTGGTGCTGTGGTGCGTGGCTGAGCTGCCTCCCTCGTCTCTGTACTGGTAGCGCACAGGAGAACACAGGGGAACTGTTTCACTCACATCACAGCCTAATATTCAATTAAAAGTTCAGCTACACAGTGATTGGGAGACTTGAGTAATGACATGTATACACCCTTTTAACAGTTTACCACAGACACACACACTTACACAGATGGACAAAGATGTTGCATCACCCTATGCAATTAACACATTTTGCTTCATAAAGTCAAATGAAACCTGCTGTATAATGTTACATTAACATATTAAATTGCATACCACTTTGTAGTTTTCCATATACTTAACGAAAAAACAGACACAAACGGAAAAATGTGACATTCTAAGTCAATCATGAAATATTGTACAACTATTATGGCTTCCGGTAGACTTTTGTGATATAATTTTGTAGTTTCTTTGATTACTGTACATGATGTTAAATAAAGATCTAAATGATGTTCAATCCTAAAATTCCAGCTCTGCCTGTCCGCAGTGCTTATGCCATTCCAGTTGTTTGTCAGGATCGGCTAACAGACACACACATGCACACACATCACACACACACACACACACACACACACTCTAAGAGCTGGCAGACGAACCCATACCTGTTTTTTTTTCTCTTTTTTTTTCGTTTACTTCAATTTCCCCTCGCTCTCCCTGTCTCTTTGTTTAGCCACTTTGTTAGAGCAGCCCTTTCAATATATATTTTATGTTTGGGCTGTAGAGGCTTTTATCATAAATTATAAAGAAACCCTAAGCTCTCCATTTGCAGGGCAGATGTTATTTTTACTTATACAGAGGATGGGGCTGCTTTATTATTTAAAAGTAAACTTGATGCAAAACTCCCAAGTTGCTCCTTTGAGCTACTAGAAATGCTACTATATATGTATGTTATTATTATTTATTTCTTAGCAGACGCCCTAATCCAGGGCAACTTACAATTGTTACAAGATATCACATTATACAGATATCACTTTTTTTTTTTTACATACAATTACCCATTTATACAGTTGGGTTTTTACTAGAGCAATCTAGGTAAAGTACCTTGCTCAAGAGTACAGCAGCAGTGTCCCCCACCTGGGATTGAACCCATGACCCTCCGGTCAAGAGTCCAGAGCCCTAACCACTACTCCACACTGCTGCCCTTTGTGAAGTTGGTTTCCTTGATCAGTTAGTATCTCTAGGAATCCCTACTCTCATCAAAATCTTTACTAACTGATGCAATGGCTGTGGCACTAGTGGACCACAATGGTACTGCCTCTGGATACCTGGTCACATAGTCCACCACTACCAAAATATGCGTTTACCCAAAGTCAGACTGGCTCAAAGGGCACACTATGTCCATAGAAATATGTTCAAAGGGAATTCCAATTAGGAGCAGTGGGACCAATGGGGCCAGGCGAACCTGCCCCAGCGCTACCTGTTGACACTCTGGACACTGCACCATATAACTCGGCACTGTGGTATAAATTCCCAGCCAATAAAATCGAACCAATAAGCTACCCAAATGACCCGACCAGGGGATACGTGAACCAACCGCATGATCTCATTTTGAAAAGGCTTTGTAATGAGTAATTGCGTTACAAGCTATCCGGTGCTCGAGGCTTTGGCTACCCTATACAGTAGATGCCTGGTTATCACGTAGTATGGAGATACTAGTGGCCGACTGTTGTCAATCACCTTCCCATCGATAGACCGAACCTGCTTCCAGAGGTTGACTAGGATGGGGTCATTTTTCTGCTCTCACTCCAAGTCAAACTCCCGGTCCCAGAACTTCGGGATATCGAGAGGGGCTATAATAGCCTCTTCACTGGGAGCCACAGTAACCCGGCCCAGCCAGTCACACTGAATACCAGCCCCCTTTCCCTTGCATTTAACAGACTGATAGGACTGTCCCTCCAGAGCCCAACCTTGTCTCATTTAGATTCGCTCCCGCAACACATAGTTCAGTCATGTTGGAGACGACATAACACTAAACTTACCAAACGTCCTTCCTGGTTGGGAGGCAGACTTACAGCTTGGATTCCTTCTCTCTCCATCACAGTAACCTAATACAGAAATACACAGGAAACAAATCCCTGTGTCTCAGTACTTGTTGAAGGATGGTCTATGGTAAACAGGCAATATAATAATTACAGTATAAGAGAGATCTTGAGCATATACAAATCTTACATTAAACAAACAGAGCATTTTTCATATAATCTGTCCATGACAAGCCTCAGATGACACAGAGAGAAGTCAACGCTTGCTGTAAAGTGGAAAGTGCACCATCTGTTGTTTTTTTTGTGTAAATTTATTTATTGCACTACAGGAACTATTTATACGTTTTTTATGATACATTTCTTTAAATTCAGTTGTTGATGCATAGTTCACACCTTAGTCTGTAAGTCTCTTTGGAGCATCTGCTTAATGACTAATTCATAATAATAATAATATTCTGCTAGCAGCAGAGCTACATTGTACTGGGCTGATGTGTTAGAGCCTGTAAAAAGAACACAGTGGCGCTTTTATAGTACTGAGCAGCATGGATCAGGACTGGCACACTGACTGGGCAAAGAATAAAGAGATACAATTATAAGGTCATGTGATCCACAAGACCTATCCTGGTTGTGTGAGAATGGCGTGCAACTATTCAGCAACAAGCTACTCAGCAGAAGGATCTCAGTGAGTTCACGAGGAGCATGCTATCGGGTGCAGTGACAAGCAGCAGACGTGCTACAATTCATCAACATTCAGCTACATACTGTGGGCTTAGGGTTGCAGGTTACCAGTTCATTTCTGGCTGTTCAGTATAGATAGATTTTACAGTAGGGTGTAGATTTCTTTTACCCTTAAATTATTAGTCACCTCATATATTCAATCCAAGCAAAAGCCTCTTTGTATAACCTTTCTATAGTGCACCACATACACATTGGGATTCATAATCTTCTCAACATTGGTTATTTTTTAATGGTTTTCAATGCTTCTTAAATGTTGACATTATTGAACAACCCTGTCAGACATTTTTCCTTTGCCTATCACCCCCCACGTACCCTCCTTTTTTCACGATGTTACAACAATGCTGTATAAAATAATGAATCACCCTGTATAACACACATAAATGCTTCTAACATTTAAATTCATACAATTACGGTCCTGTCATTTAAATGTAACACACATATGATTTCTTTCTCATTTCCTAAAGCATTCAAGTTATTAACCATTGAATCACATCATACCATAAACCTACCCCTAACATCATCTTGAACAGTAAATCAAGGTGTAAATCAAGTTCTCTCGCCCTGTGTCTGAGGAGAGAGGGCGCTCCTGCTGTTGGGCACCATACATTTTTATTGGTAATCTCTCACAGGCGAGCTCAGCAATTCCACCTCTGTGTTTCTGTAAGATACTGTACCATTTATTCACCCCAGCACTACCACTCAGTGATCATTAAATCACAGCAGATAGTACGGCCACCTGTGCTGACAGTCAATTGCGCTGTTATATATTTATCCAGCCCAGCCTTGTAGTTCAGAGCTTTGAAGGTGAACCCTTTGTATGTGTTTATTTAGTGCACCCTGTAGAGCGCCTTTCACTTTAACAAGGGTCTTGAATGGCAAGGTAGCCATTTGGAACTGGCACTGCAAGATTTCAAGCATGCACAAGATTTAAAAAAAATACCAAAACAAACAAAATCAATTAATTGATAAACGTTTCTACTGGAAGTCTTTCTCACATAAACGTTTTGAAATGTTTGTTGCTGAATTTATTTTAAATTTATTTACTTTAAATGTACTTATTTAAGTTGCTGAAGTTCCTTTTAGTATTTTCTCAATGTTGCGTTATTGAGTGTTCAGTAGTTATGTATGCATTGGATTTTAAAGATTATAAAATTCAGATGAGGTGTGTTCTTGTCGAGGACAGGGGAAGATGCAGTTTTTTGAATGCTACAAATATTGTGCTAATAGCTCTATTGTTTTTTAGTTAACCATTAAAATGTATTTGTTGCTTGTTTGGAAATACACATACTGTGGGGCCAAAATTGATCTTTTTACATTTCTTATATTTGATACAGAACTGCCCAATGCATAAGCAATACATAAATAAATAAATAAATAAATAAATGTGTTGATTTTAAAACAAGAAATGCTGCCTCCCCTCACCTTTACAATGGTGTACCAATCAATGGCAATTCACTTGCACACTGAGTGTTTTAAAAGCCGATTGGAAGCGAATTTTCCTTTCATCTGTGGCGCTGACATTTTTACTGCCGTAGCAAGGCTGATTCATTGTCAGTTTATGGCCTCGGTATGGCAGTACTTCATTAAAAATGTCAGCGCTACAGATGAGGAAAATTCACTTCCAATCGGCTTTTAAAACACTCAGTGCCATTGATTGGTACTGAATTGTACGAGAATCGGCACACCTCTAGTTAAAAGAAAAAGGTTTTCAAGTTAAAAAAAGATAAATAAACAACCTAATTTACTTAAACTGCCTTAGCCTACAACCCTGCTGTGTTTAATTCTAGTTTGTACAACTTTACCAGGTGCTGTTCTCCTTGATTGAGTAATTTATTCTTCAGAGTAAAAGGCTTTGTAAATCTGCCCCATTGTGTTTTTCATTTACAGAAAGAAAACATGTTGCTAGACCTCTCAATGCTGAGCAGTTCACTGTGGTGGTGCAGGCACAAGGATAGGCAGTAGAGGGTGCTCTATGTGCAGGAAGACTGGCAAAGGACAGCATTGAGGCAGTGTGAGTTTGTGCAGCATGGCACTCTGGGGTTTTGTGTGGGATTTTCTTTTGTGTCTGTCCCTGAAATGCCGTCAATGTGCCATTCCATTAGGGAAAAAAAAACTTTTCAGTTAATTGGGACAAAACTTGAATTTCTAGTAGTTACAGCTATCTGAGCTTGGATAAAAAATTTTAAAAAAGTCTTAAGGCAGGTGTGGCCAAAGTTGGCTCTTCCACTCCTGGTCTTTGTTCCAGCCCTGTTCTAAATTGTTTAATGGAAACAATTAAACCTGCATCAGACCCTGAAGTAGTTAATTAAATCATGTTACCTGTTAAACCCGGAGTGGAATAGTCTTCCAGGATCGTGATTGGGCACCCCTCTCATAAGGCTATACAGTAGTAAATAAACTATGTGTGATTCCCCATGCTTGTCTGTGCTCTATTTCACTGTGTTTTATTTTACTGTGCTTTTACTGTGGTATAAGGCAGTACAGTTTTAAAGGGGCTGTAACTCTTGCCAGCCCTTCGGAGATGAACAGAATATCTGGAGGGGTTCTTGTACACAAATCAAATGGAAGTGCGAAGGTGGTTGCTGGTGTCAGCAGCTTCATGCTGTGTTTAGCTGGTCTGTGTGCTTGTGCTGTAAGTAAGTGAACCCGTTCTCCTCCTTCCTGGTGTTCACAATACACACTTCATTCATTCCGTTTATTTACTCCAGGATAGAGCACTTGAGGAAGAAAAAACACACCCTGTTTACAAGGGTGTCCCAGGGGCCCTTATAAAAGTTCATCACAGTTTATTTGCAGTTTTCCTATGTTTTTGCCATGAATTTTCCCATGCATTTACCATATTTTACCCAGGTTTGCTATGTATAGTAATATGCTTTACCATATCTATCTGAGCTATACAGTGCTTTCCTATGCTTCAGCAAGTTTTCACAGTGCTTTTATTGCATTTTTGCTATGCTATTACTATGGGGAGTTACAGACAATTTGTTACAGTTAATATGAATACAGTTAATTACACACACAACCACTGTCTGTTACCAACATAGCCGTTGTTTAAAACGTAAATTACAGCCTCTTAAGAACTAACACCACCCTTTTATCTCAGATGGTAAACTATGTACCATAATACCCTTTTTCCTTATTCCTTACATACCTTTGGATACATTGGGGAACTGTACTGTACTAATCTAGTTAAATGGTTTGGTTAAACACCTGGATTTCAAATTCACTATGTGCTTAGATGAGTAGTAAGGAGTCCTAATTGTCTTGCGTTTGTGCAGCTGTTGAAACCAGTGTAAAGCCGATCAGTCTTCCAAAGAGTTCAGTTTGCTCAGCCTGTCACAAATTAGATCAAATCTGCATTAACAATTGTATATTACCTCATGCAACTTATTTAAGCGTATACCCGATACTGGTGCACTGTATTTCCATACTCCACAAATACAATACTCTTATATACAGTAGCTCTCTTGATGCCAACACATCACAGAATGGTTCATAATCACAATTTTAAAGATCTCTTTGTTTTTGTTTTGATTTTTTTCAAATTCTATGTATTCGTTTTACAATTACAAAACAGAAAGACACCACAACAGAATCGATGCAATCTTAAATTGCAGAGCATTACCTCCTGCCCAGGTTTTAATCAGTTACCACTAAAAAAAAAGCACAGCTCTCAAACAAACCCGTCTCCAGTCCAGACTTAGAATCAACTGTGCTGGATTTAGAAGTGGAATCAGCAACCAGTTTCCTGATCGAATGTTGGTAATAATCACCAATAATCAATGCATTGAGAACCCTTTGTATCAGAAAGCAAAAGAAATGTGTGACTCGCCACAGCTCATACAATTGAAAACATGCTTGTGCAAATTATTATATAATGGAATATATGCATTGAGAAAGCTTCATAATTAAAAAGCAAAAATAATTAAAGTCTTTCAAATACAGCTGAAAACATGCATCTGCTAGTAATATATATTGTATACGTGAGGTTCCAAATAGGGCACCAGGGTGATTAATCGATCAATGATCAATAACATTCTGGGGTAATTGTGCAATTTTACCACGGTTATACTATCCATTTGGGCTTTACCATGCTATTGCAATGTGTTACCGGGAGTTCACTGTGCTTTACCACACATCATTTCATTGTCAAGCCTGTAAATCTGTAGTAACAAAATTAAGGGAACACCCCTTACAAAAATACAAAACAGATATATTTATTTATATAATTCGCTCAATATTGTTGTTTTGCATTGTTTTCAATTCTACTTAAATACCGATATTATTAAACAACCCTCTGTCATAGAAATGTTTCCTTTGCATATCATCCTCCAGATACCCTCCAGTTTTTGCGATGCTGTGCATATTATGAATCATCCTGTGTGAAAAGCAGGAAGGTGTTTTTCCTCCCTGGTGTCCTGCTAGCCCTGTAAGTAATACAGAGCCTCCGTGCCTGAGCAGAGTGTATCATGCACTCTGAGTAAACGCACATGATAGCAGATAGACTGCTGACATGCCTAATGGCCGGGGACACGCTAACCGCTGGTTCACCTTACTGCGCTGGGGCTCCACACAGCGAGAGCACACTGTCTCTATCCCACTGCCAGACAGCTCCAGGGCCAACCAGGATCCTGACTCACATCTCAAAGAGAGCAAGGGACAAGCTGTGGGGTGGGCAGAGCTACTGTCTATCTGTCAGTCTGTCAGTCTGGACATGCTTCTTTCTTTCACGTCATTTATAAACCAGAAGATAATAATTCACAAAGTGTATTTGAAAGTATTGAAAAAGTCTGGTTCGGCTGATGCAAGGCCCTATAAAATGACACAGTGGCAGATCTAAACACCACACTATTGCGCTATAGACTAGACTGGACTTTATCCAAAGCCAGTTAAGGGCTGTGAAGTTAATCAGTTGTTTTGTGGTTTCATTCTTAATTTCTAAATATGTTCCAACTGCACGTTAAAATAAATTATAAACAGTCCTTACTATTTTGTTTTAATTTTTTTTTAAAGACTGCACAACACATACGTGATACGATATCTACAAAAGGAGTCAAGTAAAAGAGGGGCCAGCCCTGTAAAAGTGGAAGTTTAGTTCATTTAAGTTAAATAAATATCCTGTTTAACACAGCCACTTTCACATTGCATCTTTTACATGGCTGTGTATAACTTGGCCCCTTTTGTAGATATCATATCTTTATATGGCTGGACATTGTATACTAACCTGGCTGTTTCTGTACATGTGAAATGTTTTTGGTATGTTTGATAAAGTTCACTCGACTGCATCTCAAACTCAGCTTTTTATACCATTCTCTCTGCCGGGTTGTTTTGTCCTGTGGTTATGAAAAGCATCACTGTGACATGTCTTCAAGGTTAGTCTCCTTGAATTTGTTTAAAGTCAAGACATCTCCATGAGGTTAACATTTGTCTTAAACTGATAAAATGATACAGACCTTCACTATCTGTGCTCAGAGTAAAGTGGACTCATCTTCCTTTGTGTAAATAGCAAACTATGATCTGTTCACTAAAGTATTTTAAATGAATCAATGAATACGTACAAGGAACAAGCTGCTTTGTGATGTTTTTCAAACATAATTTTTCCACATATTTCCTGGTCATACTCTTCCCTCAACCTGACTTTTTTTTAGACCTAAAATTCAACCGGGAGACCTACTGGCTGAGTTTTCGGGTGTTTAGACTGGAGGAGGGGGTGAGATCCCGAGTGGCCATCCAGAAGCGGTTACATCTCGGTACGAGAGGAGGGATTACGAGACCCGGACCGCTCACAGGGCAGGTGATATGTCAGCTGCTGCTCAGGCTGGTCCATGACATTCTGTATGGGGGCACCTTGGCTGCAAAAAAACTAGAGGAAGGATCCTGTCCAGATTATTGGCTCAGGATCTATGGAGATATACAGAAATATGTGGCATCATGTTCCAAATGCCAATTAATGGTAGCAAAAGGAGTGAGGCTGGCTCCCTTGGTTCCACTCCCACTCGTTTCCACTCCGTTTGATCGCATTGGGGTAGATATCGTGGACCCCTTGGATGGAACTGACTCAGGGTATCGGTTCATTTTAGTTATTGTGGACTATGTGACTCGTTACCCTGAAGCTGTTACTATGTGCAATATCTGCCTGCCGTGTCCCCATCTCTCCATCTCCTCCTCTCTAGCCTGTATTTTAAATGCATCTAGAGAACCACAACACCTTCAGCTTGCTTGTTAACATACGCTAGTCCTGCACCTGTCCAGACACCGCCTCCAACCAGGGAACCTTGCTACTCTACACAGTTCCCTTTATGCACCCCAGGCCACGCCTCTGTCAATCCGTCACAGCCAACCGCTCTTCAGTTGTGCGTGTGACCTAACTCGCCTTTGATATTAGCGCAAGCGTAAACACCTGTGTTTCCGACCTTCCCAAGATGGCCACCACAACTGGACCCTATGCTTAAGGCATGCTTCATCTTAGTTAGGTCGTGTGAGTAGCTCCCTTCAGTGTCTCCACCTGTCGGGAGGCCAGATTTCACTCCTTTGACCCTGCCACATATACAAATATTCCATTTATTATTATTTTTTAGGATTGAAAGAGCTACCCATGGTGGCTGAGGAGATCATCTGCTGCTATGTAGATGAAATGATGAGGCCAGACAGAGCCGAATGGTTTAGTGATGCAGAATGAAAATATTATTGGAATACCAAACACTGATCATGCAAGTTTATTCTTTTTTAATTATAAATGAATGACTAAATATGGGGCCCATGAAATGACAAAATCACTAAAAGTTTTGTTTATAAGGTTTTCTTTTTGATAATGTAAGACTTTGGAGTGCATGATCTATTTACAATGGAAAGTTGTATTTTATTTTGGTTGAAGAGTTAATTGATATGAACCATAATGTTTGAAGAATTGATGTAAATACAGTACACCCTCTCTATAACGCCCTTCATTATAATGAACCTTCGGCTATAACAAGTCTGGCACCTGGACCCCAAATAAAAAAAATATTTAAAAAGTTAATTTAAACACCCACTGTCAACATCCCGGTCTGTACGCACGCACGGGATGCCACCTCTGCAGTGAAGTCAACTCTATTGTCTTAATAAATACGCGCTGTGTAACTACGCCTACGAAACGAAAATAATTTTATGTTGCAATAAAGCTGGAAACTATATTGATCGTTTGAAAAAAGCAGTAGCAGTCGTGAATATAGGTTGTCAAAAAAGCACTTTTTTTGGCTTGTTCAGCAACCATGTGGCAAAGCAACATCGATCAAAGAAAAACAGGTTTGTTATAGTGAGGGTGTACTGTATTAGGTTTTGCATGATGTATGAATACATTTGACATGTTTGCTGCATTTTGCAATGGTATTTGATGTTTTGCAAATCGTGCAACTGTTTTGGTGTTTGTGTTAACTGTTTTGAGAATTGTGTTAATAGTATTAAAGTGTTTGTAGCTAGCAAAATATTTTCATAAATCTTATTTGTCATGCAATTTCATTCACCTTTTAGGAATAAATGTGACACTGAAATTTATTGCAAGTATTTTCATTTTAAAACATAACATCTGGTACTACTAAATCAGGTAAAAGTATTTTCTTTAACCTGGTTTAAAATCAATGTTTGCTAAAACATAGATTTTGAGAACCATATATAGCAAATACGTCTGCATGGTTTGGAAAACTCTTGTAATTATATTGCTAGCTACAATTGGTTTAATGTGTGATTTCTCCTGACAATCCCACGATGCAGACTGTGAGTGAGTGAGTGAGTGAGTGAGTGAGTGATTGAGTGAGCGATTGAGTGAGTAAGTTTGTGAGTAAGAGTTTGAGTGAGTGTGTGTGAGTAAGACAGGCTGTGTGGTCCAGTGGTTAAAGAAAAGGGCTTGTAACCAGGAGGTCCCCGGTTCAAATCCCACCTCAGCCACTGACTCATTGTGTGTGACCTTGAGCAAGTCACTTAACCTCCTTGTGCTCCGTCTTTCGGGTGAGACGTAATTGTAAGTGACTCTGCAGCTGATGCATAGTTCACACACCCTAGTCTCTGTAAGTCACCTTGGATAAAGGCGTCTGCTAAATAAACAAATAATAATAAGTGAGTGAGTCATTGATTGAGTGAGCGATTGAGTAAGTTTGTGAGTAAGAGATTAAGTGAGTGTGTGTGTGTGTGTGAGTGAGTGAGTGTTGCGTGAGTGAGTGAGTAAGTGTGTGTGAGTGAGTGAGTAAGAATGTGAGTGAGTGAATAATATAACCTTGCCATAGAGAGTAACCTGAGGGGAAGGTACAGAGCCCTGCATTATTGATAAGATGGCCAGCAATCCGATCTGTTTGTGGGCTGGAAATGCAAGCTGCCGGCTCTCAGCGTAGGTGTGAGCTCCGGGGGTACGGTTTCACCCGGGCAGATCGTAGACTTCATGACTTTTGTGCTGGCTAAGGGCATTTCACAACAGAGGTATCTTTGACCTTTAATTTGGTTTAGAAGTTTACTATTTGCTTCCACAAGTCAGTACTTCATTGATGTGGTCCCAGTGAAAAGGGGCGGTGTTTGATACTGTGCTCCATTCTGGTCACCAAATTAGCAAAAGAACATTGTGGCCAATGAAACCAGACCCAGGGTTTAAAGAAATGAGCTTCTGTGTAAAGGTTGAGGGAACTGAATTTATTTAGCCTACAACAAAGATTTAAGTTTACAAACGAGCGTTTGTAATAAAACTTTATCATGTTGGGTCATAATGGATCCAAATGACTCAGCATTAACATCATGACTAGGTAACCCCTTCCATACTCTCACCACTTTTTGTATGAGAAGTGTCTCCTAAATCTATATCCAATTCATTTTCAGCTATGTCCTCTGGTACTGGTTTCTGTGCTGCTTTTAACATTTAGTAGCCTAGTCTATAATTCGTTGGAGGGACTATTGAATGATTGCGCTCTCATTAGATCACTTCCTCGTATGCTGTATAAATCAGGTAACCTCACCTGGCTGTTGCCGTTGCAATCCCAGTTGTAATCGTATCCTCCACCTCCCCAACCTCCACCTTAATGCAGGCTGTCCTCTTGATGGGGTCAGGGGGGGCGTGGCTTGTCACGGTCCACCCTGCTGACCTGCCATTGCAAGATCAGTTTCTTTATCAGAGGGCGGTGGCTTCTTCTTCTCCCCTTAATAGACAGGACCAGCGGCCAAATAGTCCATAATAACCACTTCACCATACCTAAACAAGCAGTCATGATCCCGACAATGAATTTAATCAAGGTACGAGAGTGAGACTAATTTGATTATAAGGCTCATCTTCTACACCTTTGCAATTTTCCCTGCTACCAATTGCATTGTGATAGGTTAGTTGAGTGAATTGCTGCAGTTAACAAGATGCAATTGTCAGCAGGGAAGCTCACAGAGTACAAGTGAGAGAAAGTAAGACTAACAATCAAATTAGTCTGACTCTCTTACCTTCAGTCTCACATTGATAAAAAGCCATTGTGGGGAACTAACTAGAAGCATCTTGTATAAGATATTGGTTAGTTTTGAATGCAAGACTTATGCAGCCAAAGTAATTGGTCCTTTGATAGAACTAACTTCATTTCTCATTGGGCTCCCCACTGATGATGTAAAAGAAAGGGAGGCTTGGGAACCCTCTGATATGAAAAATAGTGAATTCTGGCCAACTCCGAGATATTTTGGATGGAAGGAATACCTAACAAAATAGCCCTCTGTGATCAAATTCAAATGTATAAACGAAATAGTTATTAGTCCAGAACCATTACTCCCAGTGGGAAGCTCTCTCTGAAAAGGGGGACAGACAGGCATGTGTCCAGACTAATATGTGGATGTCAAAAATGGAGAACTGGGTTGCCACAAGCAGAACCAAAACTGTGTCATGCATGTACCCATATGGTAAAGCATTGTAGGATAATGTTTCAGTGTGCCCCTGATGATCCACAGGGATGATCCTTTTTGCCATTTCAATGTTAAATTAGACGATGTAAGGAGAATTGAATGTATGGGATGTGATGAGACTCACCAGGTGAGATGGGGTCATTTGGAAAACATTGCTCCAAGGGTTCTGATATCCTGTAGATATCAGGTTTTAGGAAAACAAACTTGTGAAGCTCAGCACTGGATACCGGACCCTGTGGTGGCTTTTAAGGAACCTTTAAGAACAGAACCAGAAAAGGATCCTGCTGGGAGCACTTCAATATCATGGACGCAAATTGGACACTGTGTTCAAAAGACCATTGGAAGAAAGGTAGCTGTTAAAAGCAATAATATTATTGTAAAACTCTTGGCTTAGAAAAATTTTAAAACAAAGCTTCAAGCAGAAATATTATTGCAGAAATCTGTGTTAGCCTAAATGAGAGACTCAGTGTACTGTAAAACAGTGACATAATTCAATAACTTTGATGGGGCCTCCTGGAATGTGCATGCAGCTAAGTTCCTTATCAGCATTTGCAACTTAGGACTTAAGGGCCCCTCGCTTTTTATTATTATCTTGTGGGAATACTAGGATTCTCATGTACCAGAAAAATATGTTTTAACAACCAAGTCAAAACTCACTGACAGACCAGGTGTTCTAACTCAAGAGCCCCTTGCTTTTATATTTTTTATCTTAACAAGTGAGAGGAACTCCATGGTACAAGAACACATATTATTAGTTTTAGAGAAAACCTCATGTATCCTTATCTAAGAAAAGTGGGAGAAAGCCTGGTGCTGCATATTATTAGTTTTAGGGAGTAGCCTGGTCCAGAAAGTATATTCATTTTAGAGATAAAGGCTGTCTAAAAAAAACAGATGTTTCAGTTTAATTAAGCCTTCTGATGCACAAAAAGAAAGAAAGTCCAATAAATATGGGAGCAAAATTACAATTAGGTATCAGTTGAGTTAGTTAACACAGACTTAACTTGTTTATCTTTTGAAGACCTCTCTGTGAAGCTGACTGCTGGTGTTGTACTCAGAGCCTGGAGTTTGGATGACTGTCATTTCTTTATTCTGTTTTATATTTTAAGACATACCTCTCTGCGGAGGGTAAGCATAATCTTGAATTTCTATCTCACCTATACTGAAGCATGATGCTATAGGATATGATTATTATTAGCTTTAGAGATGTTGTTATATTGTATGCATTAGTGTAAATGGGTGCCATACACTGCCTGAAGGTATGTGTTGTAACCATATTGCTTTATATATTATTAATGCTGTTAGTTTGCAAAGACACCAGACTGCCTGGACTGTCTATGAGCTAGGATTCAAAGTAGATCTGCGATCACTTGATCCATTTAAGCTTTAATAGACCGAAGGAGTAAATATATACTCTGATTCGTTAATCTTTGAATACCTGAGTCTGTGTGATTATTCTTGACTAACTGTTGTCTGGCGATGTGAAAATCTGTTAAGCCAGTACACAAACACCGCATTATATGAGTTTATGTAATTGCTTTGTCCTCCTGTTTGCATCCCCTGATTCTACTAGAGAGCAAAAGAAGCGCATGAATGTGACACTTTAGTAGAGAACACCTTGCTATGAACCTTGCTGAGCTCGACTTTTGAAGGACGTGATGAAAAATAGAAACAAAACAAGAACTGGAAACCAAATACCATGAATAATATGTGGGTGAGAGAATGATTTAATGTTGTCCACCCTGTTTATTCTATCTTTAACCCTACCAAGAATACAGGAAGGACCTGCTAAAGTAAACGGCGATTAGCTTTCTATTGTCCTCTAACTAGGGGGTGTGTATGTCAGTTCTGTGGTGTGTCCTGCATACATATTGAGAGCTATAACCCTGCAATTATTTAGTTTTGAGAGCATAGTCTGCAAACACGTGTGGTATCTGCTTCTTCCCCTGGCTGGAATGCTGTTTGAATTGGAGTTGAAATTGGTAAGTGGATTGCAGTTTCTTTGTTATAATTGTTGGTTGATTAGGTAAGCAGCCTGCACTTAAATTACAAATTTAAAAAAGTAATCCAAACTGTGGCTGGGGTGTGTTGAATTGTGAGGTTGATGCAAATTTAGTGTTAAGTATACGGCTCCAGGCCTACAGGATAGTATAAATTGGCAATCAGTGTCTTAGAACGCCAGCCGTTCTAAGCGCTAGCCGTCTAAGGACCACATGTCCAAGGGCAGTCTGAGCTGTGACAGTCTAAGGGCCACATGTCCAAGGGCAGTCTGAGCTGTGGCAGTCTAAGGGCCACATGACCAAGGGCAGTCTGATCTGAGCTGTGACAGTCTAAGGGCCACAAGTCCAAGGGCAGTCTGAGCTGTGGCAGTCCGAGGGAGGACAAGAGGAGCGTGGACCTTTTTCAAATCCCTCCCAGTGGCTCCTAGAGGCCTCATTCCAACTCTTTACATTATCTATATTTAAGTAACATTAATAAGGTGGTGTTTTAACTGGGTGATCCACTGTTGTGATTAGTCCCAGGTGAATAGTGGTTGATTTGCAATTTGATTGGTTTCCACACAGCTTTTGTATTTGTGTACTCCCATTGAAGTGCATTGAAACTATTGTATTGCTTAAGTATTGTCTTAGCAGTTTAGCAGCTGTTAACCAGTTCCCTTGCAAAGTGAGGGTGTGAGGAGAGGCTGTTGGAGAAAATCCGAACTTCTGGAAGACGCCAACTACTAGACAGATCTGTACCCTCCCACTACAACTGCACCTCTCTGTCTCATCTGTCTGGCTATGACTCTCACATCCCTGTTCTGTCCTCTCGCTCCCGTCCTCTTTCCTCTCTCCCCTGCTGATCCCCTAACCCCTCTAACCTCATCTCTCTGCCTCTCTCCCTCTCAACCTCTCTCCCCTCCCGCACTCTCTCTGGTGCCCTCTGGAACTGTCAATCCTCTGCTACAAAGCTGATTTCATCTCTGCCTTTGCCTCCCACCTCTCTCTCGATTTCCTTACTCTCACTGAAACCTGGCTCTCCTGATAACACTGTAACTCCTGCTGCCCTGTCCTCTCTCCAGTCCCATACTCTGCGTCTCACTGGATGGGGAGGTGGGACTGGTCTCCTCTCTCCCTCCTTACTCTTTTCTATCCCCTCTAACCTCTCATCACTTTCTGTTAACACCTTTGAATTTCACGCTGACCAATTAACCTCTCCCTGTCAACTCCTGCTAATTGTACTGTATTGTCTCCCTGGACCTCTCGCTAACTTTCACAATGAACTCGACTATCTCCTCTCCTCCCTCCCCTCTCTGTCTACCCCAACTGTCCTGTTAGGTGATTTCAATATCCATCTCTCCAACCCCACCCACTCTGCCAGATTCCTTCCTCTCCTTCACTCCTTCAACTCCTCTCTCTCTCCATCCCCTCATACCCACAAAGCTGGCTGTCAACTGGACCTCAGCTTCTCCAGGGCCTGCTGCCCCTCCACCCTTGCTGTCACCCCTCTGGACCTCTCTGATTACTATACATCTCTTTTTCTCTGTCTCTCCCCTCTCTCCCTACTCCACCTACTCCCACTGTCACCTCCCGCTGTAACCTCTGCTGTCTCTCCCCCTATGTCCTTGCCTCCACCGCTCTCTCTCACCTCCCCCCTATCGACTCCTTCTCCCTACTCTCTGTAGCCTCTGCTATCTCCACCCTCTTCTCCTTCCTCACCTCCTCCCTCGACTGCCTCTGTCCCCTCACCTCCCGACCGGCCGGCCTCTCCCCTCCCCAACCCTCACTCTCCTCTGTGCTCCGCTTGGCAAGAACCGAACTGCACTCTGTTGAAAAGAAATGGAAGAAAACCAAACTCCCTGCTGCCCTAGACCTCTACCTCTCCTTCCTCTCCTCCTTCTCTTCTACTCTCTCCCCTGCCTAACGCTCCTATTTTCAATCTATTTTCCAATCCTCCACTAACAACCGCCATAAACTATTCTCTACGTTCTCCTCCCTCCTCAACCCTCCCCCCTCCTCCCTCCTCTATCTCCTCTGACGACTTTAAAATCTCTGATCTCCGCAAACTCTTTAACACCTCCACCTCCCTCCAGAACTACCGTCCTGTCTCCCTCTTACCCTTCCTCTCTAAAACCCTCGAGCGGGCAGTACACCACCAGCTCTCTGCTTTCCTGTCAAACCACTCTCTGCTCGACCCTCTCCAATCTGGTTTCCGCTCTGCTCACTCCACTGAAACTGCTCTCATGTCTGCCACTAACTCGCTAAACTCTGTCCATGCCGCCTCTCTCTCCCCTGTCCTAATTCTCCTCGATCTCTCTGCTGCCTTTGACACTGTCGATCACTCTATTCTCCTATCCTCTCTCACTGACTTGAGAATCTCTGCCACTGCTCAGGCCTGGTTCTCCTCCTACCTCTCCGACCACACCTACCAGGTAACCTGGCACGGCTCATCCTCCACACCTCACCCTCTCTCAACAGTCCCCCAAGGATCAGTCTTGGGTCCACTCATGTTTTCTCTCTACACCCACTCCCTGGGCCCCCTCATCACATCCTATGGTTTCCCATACCATTTCTATGCTGATGATGCTCAGATCTTCCTCTCCTTCTCCCCTCTGACCCCACCATCCCCTCCCATATCTCTACCTGTCTGTCTGCTATCTCCTCCTGGATGCACTCGCCTCAAACTCAACCTCTCTAAATCTAACCTCCTTTTCTTCCCCTCCTCATCTTCCCCCTCCTCTGATCTCTCTATCTCAATTCCTCTGGAATCTACCACACTCTCTCCCTCTTCCTCAACCAAGAACCTTGGAGTAACCCTGGACTCCTGCCTCTCCTACTCCCAGCACATCTCCACTCTAGCATGCACCTGCCGATTCTTCCTGAGCAACATACAAAGAATCCGACCCTTCCTCACCAACTACTCCACGCAACTTCTCGTCCAGGCCCTGGTACTCTTCTGCCTAGACTACTGCAACTCCCTCCTGGCCAACCTCCCTGCGTCCGATACCCATCCACTCCAGCTCATCCAGATCTCCGCTGCTTGCCTGGTGTTCTCTCTGCCTCGCTTCTCCCATGCTACTCCACTGCTCTGATCACTCCACTAGCTCCCGATCACCGCTCGCATCAAGTTCAAGACTCTTGTACTCGCCTACTGATGCCTTGACCAGACTGCACCCAGCTACCTCCAGACCCTCATCTCTCTCTACACCCCACACCCGACCTATCCGCTCTGCCTGCAGTAGAAGACTGGCTGTACCTCCTCTACGCTCGCCTGCCTCCAGAGCCCGCTCCTTCTCCACCCTCGTCCCGCAGTGATGGAACGACCTTCCTATGGATGTCAGGACTGCCCAGTCCCTGACCACCTTCCCATGCCTCCTCAAGACACACCACTTCAGACAACACCTGTAAAACTCAACTCTTCCCTTCTGGACAATATAGCACTCTGCCTTTAATGCACTTTAACATGCACTTATCTGCTCCCTATTTTACTGTATTTAATCCTGCACTTAACCCAATCTGTAGTATTTTGTATTTCCCTTACACTAGTATCTAACCATGATGTAACTATCAACACTGTTATCTGCTCTTGAACTGCCCCGATATCAAATCATAATGTGTTTTGTATTTGCTCTTATTAGGACTGAAGTCATTGTATTTTGTATCTTGCTCTTAATTGTACTGTAATTCTTGATATGTATTTTATTTTGTATACAACTGTAAGTCGCCCTGGGTAAAGGTGTTTGCTAAAAAATAAATAATAATAATAATAATAATAATAATCTCAGTATTCCCTCCTGTTAATACAGCTTTCCAATTTGTCTGCATGGTGCTTTCAGTTCAGGAATCAATTACGGAAACAGAGTGCAAGACACCAAAACAAAAAAAAGAGCTGCTGGAACGATCAAGCCAGCGCAATTAACAGGACAGCTTTTAATTGCCAATTACGATTCCATTAGGCAGCTTTGGCAGCTCATTTGCTCCTTCGGAAGGCCCCGAGGTGGAAGAGATTAGTGCCTGGCAGTCAGAAGTGCGTCGGTTTTTAATAACCAGTGAAACACTGCAAGGGGCTGCCAGGTCGAGCGTGCCCACAGACCCACACAGCAAGACATGTTTACAAACTGGGAGCGCCAGGGCTGTCTGCTCTATGGGGAGAGTTTAGAGAGAGGCAGAGGGAGATGGAGAGCACTCTGCTTGTATACAGGCAATGCAAATTTGTGTCTCTGCAAAGGTGGATATCTAGGGAAAAGGCTTTGCTTTTTTCTGTTTTTTACACGCAGAAACATGAGGTTATGGGGAATCACTAGGTTTTATAAAAATCTGTAATAAAATAAATTTAACTTTGAATATTGAGCTAGTTTTGAAGTGAAAGGGTGTTAGTATGAATTCACTATGGAAGATATATCCCTGGAGTCCTGTCTTAGATATTCAATGCATTACTATCGTTGGAATTCACCATTACAGAAAAGTCCTGCCCAGTCTTGGACTTCATTTGTAAAAAAAAACTGTGCATGTGGGACTTTTTTCTCATTAAAAGCTACAGTAGTAATTATTTTATAGCAGTATTATAAAGAGAAAAGGATACCCCATAGGTAATGAAAGCATGGCAATGAATAGGTAAGCATTGTAAAGACCAGAGAGGTATGATAAAGCATATATCTTTTTAAAAAACATACAAAAAAAATCTCCTGATTGTTTGAAATCAGAAACAAAAATACTGATATGACAAAGTAGTCCGATATCCTGGCATATCCTTCCCTGACATAAATAATTTTTAGACAAGCAAATAATTCCCTTGGAGTTAGGAATCATTAAGAATCTGTTTGCTTGTTGCAAATGAATCAGTAACATTGAATCAGTAAATAACTCTCTGTGAGGGTGTGTTGTGTGTGGGCCATTGCTGTGGTAACTCCCTCCTTCTCTCCTGTGTAGAAAGGCTCCATGTCCCATCATTGACATCTTAAGGGCAGGAACGGGGGGGTTGCTGTTTTAATATTGCATCAAGTGAAAAGCCATGTGAAGTTCAGTGTATTCATTGTGTATTGGATCTGGGAGCTTAATACATACACACAACTTATTAATAATTAGGTAGGTGTATGTATGTACGTATATATCATTCATAACAATTAAACACTCAATAGTGCTAAATTCAGACATACTAAAACAAAACAAAAATGACAAATGTTTTGACTAGACGTTAATTTGTATGTATGTATGTATGTATGTATGTATGCATGCATGCATGCATATATGTATGTATGCTGGTGCCAGATTCGGTTAGGGCGGGAGTGTGAGAGGAAGGATAAGATAGCAATACTGTATTGTATCTGCCCAGCCCCTCTTAAACAACACACTGATGAAGCATGGGGTATAGGAGGCTATTTAAGCAGCACAAAGAAAATTTATGGTAACACTTATAGAAAGAGATCAATAAGTGGTAATGTCTACAGAGTCGGAGTGGGATCTCATTTCATTTTCATATAGAAAGCTGTGAAGTGTGTCTTCAGGCAACCGGGTCGCAAATCTCACTGACTTGTGATAAAAAAAATTAAATAAAACACTGAGCCCTTTGACAGGAGAACAGGGGACTGTAGATCACATGAGAACCATCTAATAGCCAGGTAATCATACCCGGTTAAGAGATGCTGTTCAATATTTAGTTTCTGAAAGTTTTACAGTCTGCAGAAAGAATTTGTAGAGGTGTCAGAAGTGTCTCCCACCTCTCTCTCTCCCCTCTCTCCCCCCACTCTCCCCTCTCTCTCCCCCACTCTCTCCCATCTCTCTCTTGCCCCTCTCTCTCCCCACCCCCTTTCTCCTCTCTCCCTCTCTCACTCATTCTCTCCTTCTCTCTCCCCACTTTCTCCTCTCTCCCTCTCTCCCCACTCTCTCCCTTCTCTCTCCTCTTTCTCCCTCTCTCTCTCCCCACTCTCTCTCTCTCTCCCTCTCTCTCCCCACTCTCTCCCATCACTCTTTTACCCCACTCTATTGCCCCTCTCTCTCCCCACCCCCTTTCTCCTCTCTCCCCTCTCTCACCCACTGTCTCCCTTCTCTCTCCCCACTTTCTCCTCTCTCTCCCCCCACTCTCTCCACACTTTCTCCCTCTCTTCCTGACTCCCTAGCAGTCGATGGGAATCATTTGTCGGAGGCTTCCTCAGTCGATGGCCCTGACACTCCACAGTCATCGCGCTGATTAAGATGCCACACTTGAGTAAGAGCATTGCATTAAGATGTGATGGGGAATTGATCAGGGCATCAGGGGATGAACTGGCAGGAGGCAGCAGCAGCCAGGTGGTTGTGGGCTTGATTGTTTTAAGAGCCAGCTTTTGGAGGAAAGCTCAGCTATTGTTTCCAGCTGAGCAACCGTTCAGTCGTGATTAGTCAGTTGATGAGCTTGTTATTCGAATGGTTTAAGCAGGAGAAACTGCAGAGAGATGCACAGGTATCCTCCTCTCGTAATGTGCGAGCAAAGAGGTACTGCTTTACAATAGGTTCAAGGCCCTTTCTTTTCATATACAAATGGATGCAAATACTAAATGTAACAGCTTTCCAGGTAAATATTCAGGATTATGTTAGCATGTAATGCTGATGAAGTTAACCTGTATCAGCATTACAGTACAGTAAACAGACAGCCTCACGCATGCACTGCACTATAAATGTAAATATCAACCTAATTTAAAGTAATTGATTTCTTAGTATAAATCAGTTTCTTTTTTTGTCAATGTGACAGAGTGACTGACTGGTCTGACATCAGGCAGAAGCCGGAAGGAAAACTGACACCAGAGAATACTGCAGGTAAAGTAAAGAATCGGCTGGCTGCCGTTTTTATTAATAACAAAAAATAAATAAAATATTTAAACAAAAAAACACTTTGCTCCCAGAGCGAAATAAAAGGTTTAAACATAAACAAAATCACGGACACAAAAAATACACACACGGAATAGGTCAGGCTGGGCTATCGCCTTCACTGTTCCTATCCGTTTTACTGTTTCTGTTTCTGTTTCTGTTTCTCTCTCTCAGTTCTCTCAGTTCTCTCAGTTCTCTCCACTCTCGCTCTCTCTGTTCCTCAAACACCCACCCGGAACATGGAGAGCTGCAGGCTTTTTATATTCAGGTGACCATCTCCCGATTAGCAACAGAATTAATCACTTAATTAATTCGGAGATGGCCACCTTCTGCACGAAGTTTAATTATTCCTGGCAGAGGATGAGCACCAATCTCGCCTCTGCCAGAACACGTTTTTAAAAAGTAAACAAAACAATAACATACGGCGCTTCGCCGACATAAAAATAAACAAACACAAAACAATCTGCACAGGGGCGGAGGGGGAGACCCCGATCTAAAAGCAAACAAACAAAACATACAGGGCACCTCGCCCTGTTACAGTCAAATATAAAATGTATAAAAAGGAACTTTGTAAAACCTGGGAAAAACTGAAAAGGCCTGCAGTATTTTAGAACAATTACCTTATATACACAAGCCAGATTAATGACGCGTGTTGGCAAAGAGTGCCACAGGACACTCAAAGACAAAATGTGAAAGATAAATCTATTGACTTTGCCAGTTGAGAGGATAAGACAATTTACAACCGAGAGGAGACCGTTTGGCCCATCAGTGCTCGTCTGCTTCCTAGTAGCTGATTGATCTCAAAATGTTGTCAAGTCGGGTCTTCAAAGATCCCAATGATTCAGCATCAACAACATGGCTGGGTAATCCACTCCATACCCTCACCACTCTGTGTGAAGAAGTGTCTCCCTCACTCTGTCCTAAGCCACTTCATTTCCACCTTGTCCACTGGTCCTGATTTCTGTGCTGAGTTTAAATTATAGGCTTGTGTTAACTTTGTCAACTCCTTCTATGATTTTAAAGACTCCAATCAAGCTTCCAATGAGTCTTCTTTATACTAAGCTGGATATGCCAGTGTGAAATCGTACTCCATACAGCAATCCAACTTGGCAGATTGCGACAGTAGACCATGTGCTAGGCTGGTATCTTGTATCATAGCATGTTAAATCATCAAGTGAAAAAGCTATGTGAAGTTTAGATCGCAGTGATCAATGTGACCACAAAAGAGCTCAACAGTCTAATACCCCTTTAAGCAACAAAGTACAGGCAAACACCCATACAAAGCCATAGAGCAGTATTGGTCATGCACCAATATTATCATTTTAAAGTGATTTAGCAAACAAACAAAAAAAAACATAAAAATCCAGAAATCTTCTCCACAGTATAAATCTTCCCGTTCACTATAAAGCTCTCAAATGTGCAGTTTTGAAAGAAATCCCTGTTTTTGCAAATATTTATTTTCTTTTTAAACAAGATATCTGGCACTACATTAGTACTTACCTAACCCAACCCTAACTCTAAATCCAATCCAAACCCTAACCCTAACCCTAACCCTAACTCTAAATCCAACCTAACCAAACCCTAACCCTAACTCTAAATCCAATCCTAACCGTAACCCTAACCCAACTCTAACCTGAAACCTAACTCCAACTCTATCTATAACCCTAACTCCAAATCCAACCCTAACCCTAACCCTAACGCCCAATCCCGACTCTAACCCTAAAATTAACCCAGCCCTAACCCTAACCCTAAACCCTAAACCCAACCATACCTTAATCCTACCCCTACACCCTAACGCTAAACACAACCCTAAACCCAATCGCTAACACTAAATCCAACTCTAATCCTAACCATAAAACCACTCCAAATTCTAATCCTACACCTAACCCTAACCCCAACCCTAACCCTAACCTAACCCTAGCCCTAATGCACACCAACACAACTCCATTCCTAACTTATTATGCAAAGAAAAAAAAAATACAGTATACCGGTAAACAGGAAAGAATGTTTGAGAAGGTAAACTGTAAAGCGACACAGCTCGCAGGAGCTATAGAAATTACATGTACTCTCTGTTAAAATACACATTAAAGCTTCAGATATAATTGTAGTTAATCTTTTATGTTTCCTTCTGGCATTTGCAATCATGCTGAGAGATTCTGGGTTCTGTTGCTCTAATAGTGAATTCTCATCATTGTTCTCTATATCTGTCTTTACCTGGCTCCGAGCTTGTGGAGAGAAACATTCCATTCAAGTGATGTCACATTGGGCCTCACCCTTATAAACGTTTACCACAGTAATTTTGCAGTTTTTCCCATGGTCACACCAAGCATTTAACTTATTTTACCAATTCTTTGCCATGTTTCTCAATCTGCTTTATTGTACCTCTCAGGATTTACAATGCTTAAATATGCTTTACCATGATTTCGATGTGCTTTATTACACTTACTGTAGTACCAGACCCTCTCATTCTCCTCTGCATGGGACCAGTTGACTGCAGTTGGGTTTCTGGCTGTTTTCCCCTGTTTTGTTATTCCTGATGAGGCAAAATGAACTTGGCAAGATCTCAGCTGCTGGGGCCATATTTAATTACAGACAAGAGGGCTGCGGAATAACAGGGTTTCCTGTATTTCCACTGCCTGACACTCCAGTGCTTTAATTCCCAGTTCAAAGTGGAAAGGATAGTTACTAGTTTCCATTAAGGCTTCAGGTCTCTCCTACAGTGGAGCCCCACTGCCTTTGTATTGGAAGTTCCAGTGTGATGCCTCAAAAGAAGCACAAAGACCTCTGTCTCCGGCGCTGCAGCACCCACATTGTGTAGAGTGACTCTGTTTCAGACGGTGTGGTCTTCTGTTTTGAGAATGTAAAGCTGTATGCAAAGTTTCAGGCAGGGAACTCTAAATACCCCTGCAAATGTGATCATTCGAATGACAGGAAAATCTTTGCAACCATTACCAAAGTCAAGCTGTCACTGGACTAAGGAGGTGACATCCACATTCATGTCAACCGTCAATCAGTGGCAGCTACTAACAGAAATTCAAGGCAGGTACATTTAAACATACCTCCCTTTACAGTCTGTGCTGTGCTATTGAGTTTGCCAACCACCACCTCATTTTCGGCCTCGCCAGGGGTGGGGTGAAGTGGAAACACTGTGAAGTATATTTTTATTCCCTATTAAAAAAAATACAGCAATGATGTAAAATAAGTTTGGATTCTTTGAAAAATATATTATATTGTATTTAAATGCATATTTGAATGGCATAGTGTTTTTTAAAAATGTTTTTAACTTAATTTATTGTATATTTTGCCAAAAATGTAATGAAAAAAGATATATGGAAGATTTAGAAGAACTATGAATAAGATGATGAAACAGTGCATTACTGTAGCTTTTTTTAGGTAGCACTGTAATAAAATCATAATAAAGTTGTCTGATGGTTAATATAAGTAGAAATGATGCTTCACTGACAGTGAAGATAATAGCATTAATAGTTGCACTGCTAAGCCTGTGTATCTTCACCTAACCTCTGCTCTTTGTTGTGCTTTCTCTATTTCCTGTTGACGTGCCTGGCTTGTTGTATTATGTTTATGTTTTAGCTGCGGGAATCCATCTGTATACAAAGCTATGTTTGTCTATGCTAGTTATGCGGGAGTCATGAGGAATATTCTCATGATATAAAATGAAGGTGAGAGTCCGTGGTACAATGCTACCCCGGGGTACCATGTGCTGTCTTATATAGCTCTCAAAGGTGCAGCATAGCTAAAGGAGACCAACAAACTGGAGAATGTAAGTCAGGCCCCTTGCAATGCACAGTATGCAAATCTGTGTGGACATGTGACGTGACATGTGGGCCACTAGATCCATATAAACTGTGAGAGAGATATGTACAGCTATTCAGCAACAATCTTGACTTCACAAGGGGCATGATAGTGAGTGCCTGGGCCCCCGTCTCATCCTCTAATGTAAGACTTGCATTGGTCAAGACAGTCTCCAAGGTGTTCCTGGAATAGAATGACAGTGATCGCAAAACACTAGCGCCACTCTTGAAGCCCACAATGTATGATGACAAGCTATGGATGGGCTACAATGGCCTAAATCACTAAAAACTTCAACGCTGAACATGATACACCTGTTTCCACTCAAACACTGTGATATGCATTGTGGGCTGTTAAGGTTATTCTCTACTTTTTTGACCAGCCAGAGAGATGAACTAGAAACTCAGCTGATCCAAGGATTCCTCCTCATGGGTCCATAGTTGCTTCTATCCCTCAGCTTCCCCACAGCACAGTTATTAATTACTTGGCAAATTAATTTAAATGTTTTATTTGCATACTAAAAGAAGCTTCATAAATTCAACGACAAACCAGTCTTTCTCAGTGTCTTCAGTCTCATTTTTAAAATTGCTTTATCATTACTTTTACTATATTTATTTTTTACTACGTCAGCCCTTTCCTGTGCAAACACTACCCCCCTCTGCACACTAGTCTTTTCTAGAACAGCATCCAGCTGTAGTGAAAAAAGCAAACAAACCATCAGTTCTTATCTGCAGCACGGCTATCAGATCTTTCTCTGAAAGAGGAGACTGCATTTGTAAAACAAAAAATAGTTCATGAATACGCAAAAAAACCCACAAAAACATTAAAAAACATTACTTTGCTACCACACTTGTATAAATGTCAGGTACAAAGGGAAAGAGAGAGGGAACGAGAGGGAGAGAGGGAGGGAGACATGGAGTGAGTGAGAGAGCGAGAGAGAAATCAGATACTCCGTCCGTGCTCATTTATCATTGCAGGATCAGGGCACTGATTTCTCACTCAATACCTTGGTGGCTTGTTCAGTTATTAACCTCACTTAGCCTGCAGCCAGCCTGTAAGCACTCGGGCCGAATAAGATTTGTTTAACAGTATTCCCAGTCCAGGCGGCTGCTCCGAGACGGTATTCCCAGGACAGAGACCTGTCTGGGGGCCAGGCCGGGAACAATTACTAAGTCTTCCAGATTAGTGCTGAGTCCGCACTCTCAAACGCTTCGCACGCGGCTTCTCTCTACATTTCTGTGCCTTTTATTGTGGGGAGCTCTATTGACTATGAGAATATGGTGCTCCCTCTTTATTGTGTTATATCTGACTTAAATGAAATATTGGAAACAGTGAATTAGTGAATGGACCCTTAAGCAGTAAAGTGAAGGGAGCACTTTACTGTCATCCTGCAATGAGATGCCTGTGTCAAAGACTTCTACAGGTTCAACATCATTTTCACAGTTGTTTTTGCAGTTTAGCCCCACTCTTTTTCCCATGCTATTTATATACATGTACAATAATACTATATTAACAGTCTCTAACAAAATCGTAATTACACAGTAATAACCCATTTTGAACAGTTTGCTCCTGAACACCATATGCTATACATTTATATTTTGCGATGGTTCACATGTTTTCTTTGAGGGGCTAGTACTTTAGTTATTTAGTGTCTGTAGCAACACTGCAATGCTGTTCTGGTACCACAGTAATTGCACACATGATTGTGTAGTTACAATGCAACACCATGTTTGATTACAAAATGAAAATGATGTTAGTTGTGATAAGACATTAGTTACAGTGCAATTACATTGTAGTTAGAGGCACTTTAAGTAATGTTTTACCTTTTTTTACAATGCTTTTCACACAAAATTTTAAAGATGTATTTTTTTGTAAATATTATCCAGTTTACCATTTAAAAACCTAGTGTGTCATCGAACTAGGTAGGGAAAAAAATATCAATGCCCCCCCCCTTCCCCCAGTCCGTCCCCTCCCTCAGGGTGCATGGAGTCGTTTATCTAAATGACAATTACCTTTTCAAATGAAATTATCCGATATAATGGGAACTCACAAGCAGAGTGCTGAGACAGGGAGAAATGGAAAGCAGTGTACATATGCATTTTGATAGTTAGTCAATACTGACGTCTACTTTGATGAAACAGAGCAGAATAAATTGCTCTATCCTGGCCATGTTTCATGGCCCATCCTCAACTACAAGGAAAGGGTCCTGTCTCCCTTCCTCTCTCTTAATTCCAATTCAGAGCTTGGTGTGATGTCTAAAACACAGCCAGAATGCGGATCACATTTAGCTCACCGTTTGCTTAAAGGTACAGCATTTGCGCTGCAGTAATACACATCTTTTTTTAGATGCATTTACGTGTGATGAAGGTGTTAGGCTTGTTGTTGTTTTTTTCAATGCAGTAATTTGAACATAAAAACATAAGACATTTACAAACAAAAAGAGGCCATTCAGCCCATGTATGCTCATCCGGTTCCTAGTAGGTTGATCTCACAATTTGTAAAGTCTGGTCTTATAGTCCCAGTGATTCAGCATCACCAGCATGGCTAATTAACCCATTCCACACCCCCTCCTCCAGTAGTGGTTTTAGGCACATGCAGCAAGGGGGCCCCTTTTGTCATGGCTCAGTTACTATTAAAAAACGTATATTCACTGTCTGCACCAGAATGAATGACTTAGTAGCCATTTTACCATTCTTGTTATCTATATGCCACAAGCAATAAACAGAAAAAAACACAATGTGTTGGGGTTTAAAGCCGTGCAAAAGTTCATGTCTGTATGTGGCACGCAATCATGCCACCCACGATTTAAGCTAAAAATGGTAAGACATTTAAAAATAAACTAATTTTGACACACTGCAAACAAAGTTTGCTTGCGCGTGCCGTCAGTTCTGCAAACTTGAACCTGGAAACCAATTAAAATAAATGCGCAATGCATCGTCCACGCCTCTTGCAATGCTCCACTACATCTACAAGGGAAATTTACTGGACCAGTATCCTAACCTCAGTATTATTGACTTGCATCTGCTTTTGACTGTGCCTGTCACAGTAGAGTCAGGGGAGAGAAGCTTTTCTTGCCTAAATATGAAATTAATACAAAAAATCTATTTACTTTCTACAATGTCGCAGGGACATTTGACTGGACTAGCGCAGATATCGATCACGCACCACGTTTGCCGAAAACGGGATTATTCAACTATAATTGCAGACTTTGCTGCTGCGAAAGCACAAAAGGTTAATTTCTTAACTGTCTCTGTAAGTGTGTGTGTTTTTTTTTTTGCATTGCTGTAGTAAAATGCAATACATTTAATAATGTCGTTGTTGCTCTGTTTGAAAGTCATGGTATCGTAGTGCAGTATTACTGGTAAGAATAGGGAATAGGGGCCCCGAAATCAAGCTTTGCATAGGGCCACCGTGGGACATACTCCGCCACTGCCCATCTCTGTCATATCTCTGTGTGAAGAAGTGTCTCCTATCCTCTGTCGTAAGTCATTCAATTTCCATCTGTGTCCTCTGGTCCTGGTTTCTGTAATGCACTTAAAGTATTAGTTAGGGTTAACTTTGTCAACTCCTTTTACTTGTTTGGGCCTGTGTCATGACCTGTGCACTGCCTGCATGCCTTTCAGTCTTGAGCCTCTCTCAAGCAGAGAATGCCAGTTGTGCAAAATTATTGGTATTATGATGTTGAAAATTATTTATATAACCAGGAAAAAATGAACAGCAACAATGACTATCATATAGTTTAGGTAATTTTGTGTTACTTTCAAAACCATTGCCTCAACCTTTACCTTTAACGGGTCATCTCAGTTTTCCTAACATTTTATTTCTTACCCTTCTCATACCCAATTATGTGAGTTCTCTATTGTTGTTTTTACCTGGGAGAAAAAAAATGTCTACAGCAATTAATGCAGTAACAATTTTTTTGATCTTTTTAAATTGTAAGCACCTTTTAAGGGGAGGACAATATTTTTTCTTGTTTTTTTGTTGATCTCCTGAGTTCAGTCATGCAATGTTTGTTGAAAGCTGTGCCTATACTTTTGGGTGCCACTGGACCTGTGATATATAGAGGATAGTGTCTGGATTGTTGTGTTGTATCAGTTTTGTGGCAGGAATCATGAGAAATGAACACATAACAGATAAACAGTTTTATATACAGTCATTCCTCAGGAATGGCATAAAACTGATACAACACCCGATTCCGTGCTATTTCTACCATTGAAGCCCATTGAATTGATTGGAAAGGCAAGGACTGGATGAGAAACCGCAAATCTTACGGTTCAAAGACGAACGTCTTACCATTCAACTAAAGAGTAAGCTCTGTAGTCGAGAGGTAAGTACGGGTCTTAATCTGATCAGTCACTAGGAGGAGATTCATTACAAGGCTGAGTTGTTGGTTCATTCCATTCCATGTTCCACTCACTGATTAGCACATCATAGTCAAAATCAAACGAAAGGAGAGTATCCATTTTCATAGCGTTTACTTTGTATTGTAAGTACCATCAGTTCTAAATGATTTATTCTGATTTAAACTGAAAGTCCAGAATTTGGGAATTTTAGGGATCCAGCTGCTTGGTTTGATAGTGATGACAAAACCATCACACAAAAGGTAAAGCGCAGTATAAGAGATTTTTATGGGATGGCTTTTACATCTCCTAATGTAGTATGGCAGGAATGTGGGGTAGTTTTGGATCCATGTGGTTCTCTGAAGTGGTTCTGGGTCCCGGGGGGTGCAGAGCGGTCACAGTGACTCCCTGAGCCTGGGTTAGTGGATGGACACTTGTGTTTCTGGAGAGTTAATAACACTGGCATCAGCATAAGACACTTATTTACCTCTTGAATGGTAAAACATTCGTCTTTGAAGCATGAGGTTACCGGTTCGCCTCCAGCCCCCTCCTCTCTATTCAGTTCAATGGGCTGACATGCTAAGCCATTACACTGTGCCTGTATTTTTGGGTGCCACTGGGCATGTGAAGTATTTGGGAAGGCACTTGCTCCCTTGACCCTACAAAGTCTTGATGGTTAGAGTTGTGTGTGTGTGGTGGTGAGTGTTTATATAGATATAGATAAGTACCTACAATCTAACATTAAAATAAACCCACTTAAACAACTTTTTTTTTTTATTACCAACAACTGATTCATCAGTGTGACAGAGATTGAATGATTCTTGGTGTTAGATCTCCCTCCCAACCTGCGAGGGTGCTGTGTAAAGGTGGAAGTCGGCCATCTAGGGGGCGGAGCTACAGTGCACGAACTCAATGACTCGGATGGGAAACAGTGTGGCATCCGCGGATTGGAGGAACGGATGCGCACGTTAACCAAGGGGTCATGAGTGAGGGGATAAAAAGTGATCTGTTCCTTTGTAAATGGTTAGAGAAAACCTAACAGGAGAAAGGTGAAAAAGTGAGTGTTGTGTTTGCTTTGTACTGTCTTGCTAAAAACTGTTTGTTTGTTGTTTAGACTACTAACACGATCCGGAGCTGTAGCCGAAGGCCAGCACCAAACCGGACACCAGCACTTCCCTTGATTCACGGAGAACTGTATTTGAACCACGAGCACTAATTCACTCACTAAAGGACCTGTGTATGTGTTTTATGTTACATGTGGATGTATGATGAACAGGACTATTGGTTACGGGACAAACCCGGGGATTATAAATAAAGTGATACATGCCGCTGTATCACTTTACATCATTATTGTTTACTGTTTGTTTGCCGTCTGGCTTTGGAAAAATACAATCAATAAACACTCTTGCACCTGGATGTCGTTGTCTTCTGCACTGCTGTATGCCTTCACCTGCACACACTTACCCACTTTGCCACAATCAGTCATAAAACTACAAACCAGGCAGACAGACAATTCAACAAAATGTCCTTTTTCTTTTTCAAAAACCTCATCAGTTTGACGTTTTGTCAAAACGGTTGCCAATTTGAGTTTGTTGTAGTATTTACCAGTTTCTAACTGCAACCACTATAATAAAGATTGAATGTGTTATATAGGCAACATAGTGCATCTTCACTGCAGACCCAGTGCAATCAAAGCACAGTCAAACGTCAATACTTCTTGGGACTGAGTGCCGTGCTTTCTCTGCACTATAGCAGAAATTATTTTTCACATGGAAGCATGAAAAAGAAATGCACACTTTAATATAATGGTTGAATATCACACAAACCTTTGTAAGAAATACAAATGAATAATCATTACGGCATCCAATGGTAAGCTGCACAATAAGAGGCACAAATAGGTCACAACTTCTGGCAGTGATTACCCCAGCTGTTTCCCCTCTCAGTGAAATAGCTGTAAAAGGAACCATTTCGAAACGCATACAGAGTGTTCCTGCAATCTGCCTGTTTCCCTAAAGAAGCGTGGAGAAACCCCTGCTCGAAGCTGGCTTAGTTCAATAGGGGTAAAAGGCAAATGCGGTACTGGGGGTCACACGAGTTTAAAATGCAATTATTATGGAAAAGAGGCAGCGTTAGGGAGATGATAGGCGTGGAGTTCCCATTTTCAAGAAGGCATCAGGAACGAGGCCAACAGTGTTTGGCGCTCCAGCACATTTCAAATCCGCCTCCAGGCCCCAAGGTTCACAGCAGGCCAAAGTCTTGATCAAGGGTAAGCACAGTCTGGGTGGAAGATGTGCTGTCAGGAACAACTTGCAAGGCCCAAACCTTGGAGAAAAAAAGAGGTAGATTTTTTACCTGCTAATGTTAGGGTGGGATAGGGATTTCCCGTGCAACAGATCTTAATGGTTATCGCATGATCAAAACTGTGTTTTCATTTTTTTCCCTTGTTCCGAACCTGTTGCGTGAAAAATGAAGCCACTGGCTACGGCATTCATTTTAACAATCTCGGCAAGAGTTACACTTCAACTTACTATCAGGAGAAAACAACATGAATGAACAGTTACGTTTCTGATTTCACTGTACTCAATCTGGGCCGTCAATACTAAATAACAAAATGCAACCAAAAACATTTTAATGTTAAAATCACTGTCGTAGCTACGCTTGTGATTTATTTACCTGAGTCGATTAAAATAACTGATCAGCTCAGGAGAAGATGCAGCAGCACATGATAAGTCTCTGTCTGGGTCATGTTTATATAATCTGAGAATGAGTTGGGCAAGTGAAAGGTGTTACTACACTGACAAACTATTTCACCAACTGACATAACATGTTTTTCACTGCCAACTGGCAAAAAGCAGAAAACCAATAGCTGTCATTCACAGGGCTGTAGGTGGTACTAGGTAGCCACTAGAGATTATAGACTTCTGTCAGTATCTTGTGCCGGTCTACCCAGAGCACAGCAATACCTTGCATCTGTCATGCCAGAGACCCTGATAAAATACTAAGGGTCATTTCTCAATTACCTTTCTTCTAATCACATGTTCCCGTTTTGTTCTGATAATCTGCGTTTCAGGTCGCATAATTGATTTCCTTTCCTTTGCCCTCCTTTCAAGACAGATGTCAAGTCTGTAACTTATGCAGTCTATAACTATTAAATGATGCTTCTGATCAAATTATAAAAACGGTCTTTATGGGTGCTTTAAGATGACAATCGCCATTTCCATTTTAAAAATTCAGACTTGGAGCGGTGCTAAAAAATAATGGCTTTTTGTTCAGTACCCTTATAATGATTCATGTTACATATGTATGCCTGTGTAATGCCGGGGCTGTGAATTAACCTTGACATCATTTGCATGCTGGCATGACAAATCGTCTTAATGAAGTTGATGGTGACACACTGCAACCCTGCTTGCTTGAAAGCATGCATACATTTACTGAATACTCCTTCAGTGAATGTGACACTTCCTATCCTTCATTTTTACACATCACTGGCCTGATTGTGCCGATAGTAGGTGGCAAAGCACTGAAGTTCTGTATGCACACGAGTAACGGAGACAAATGCATCGCATAGGACCTGGGTTCAAATCCAGCTTGGGTCATAAATAACATGTATTTGGTAGTCTGACAAAACAACATACAGTTGGCACAAAACAGATGTGTTTCTCTAAAAAGTTTGTGATTTATAACTGTATTGTACGGCACTAGAGGGCAATGGCATCTGGTAGTTGACCATAGCGGGACAGTAAGAGCGCTATCGTACAGACAAGGTCAACTACCAAGGGAATTCCCGATAATCTGTGTTGTATTGTGATTAGAACCTGGTAAACAGTGGCTTTAGTGCTAACATTTTAAAGGTTTTGCTTTCTTTCGATTTTGCATTTCTAAAGCTGGACATGCTACCCGTGGCCATTTCGTGGTGGTGCCCTGCAATTAAGCGTCCTGATTGCTGGATGAAAGTTCTTAAGTTTCTAATAAATTAAATTAACACAGAATAACTTGAGCCCTAAATATATCCGTCTTCTCCTGCATGGTATTTATTCATATCCACACTGTGGCAGGTTTCAGGTTTAACCCAGTGAATTTGTCAACAAGAGGTTACAAGACTTGGACAGGTCACGTTTTGCTTTCTTAAAAATGTCAACATTCAACAAACCTCCAGCATGACGCTATGTTCTTTGTTTGAAAAAAGAAAAAGGTTTGAAGGTAATGAAGATGGGGTCAAGGGTCGGGTCCATAAATCTCATTCCAAAGTCTATTTGTCCAGATAAATTATCCAAATCTGAGGTGACAGCAGGGAAGAAATCATTTCGGACAAGGGCGATCGTGCTTGTCTCTCTGGGTCCTTCAAACTATTGACCTTGGTAGATCCCAAACAAGAACAAACGACACTGGTGGAATTATGCAGGTTTCTGGGGTTAGAGCTGCAGTGGGTCACAAGACCCTGCGATCAATCAACAGTGCAATTACCTGAGGGCTCTTTATAAGGAATCGCTGGGAATCCAAAACTGAATATTTAGTGAATGTCTGTTTTGTTTCAGTCACTGAAACATGTCAATGCGTGTGTGTCTCCTACTCTCACCCAAACTGCACAAGAAGACAGTACGATAACAATAAGAGACATTCTACACAGCACGGATTAACTTGTTATAAATCACAACAATGAAGATTGTACTCAGGAACTACTATTAAACATAAAAAGTGTTGTTTCTTTGTGAACTATGTTCTATGCACAGGATGACATCTTTATACAGGATAATAACATGTACTGGCATTTTGATAAAGCCTTGACAGTAACGCGTTGATTTCTGATACGTGATTTATAGTACAGATGACAGTGACTGGCTGTCCACTGCCCTGAAGAAACTGACTCTGTTGTCGAGTGGACCGACACAATAGGTGTTTGAGCTTTCAGAGCTCTTCAAAGAAGGGGGACATGACTGAAGTCTTTAAAATCTTAAAATGAGTTGACATAGTTAATCCAAACCAATATTTGAAGCACAGCACAGAAACCAGGACCAGAGGACACAGTTAGAAATGAAGCAGAGATAAACTTAGGACAGAGGGGAAGGTGGTGAGGGTACAATATGGGCTACCTAGTCATGTTGTTGAGGCAGAATCACTGGGATCCTTGATAAGACCCGCCTTGACAAAGTTCTGAGATCAATCAGCTACTGGGAACCGGACCAGCATCCTGACCAGTAAGGAGTTGCAGTACGTCCCCAGAGCCCGATAGCGAAATTAAGCGGGGGCCCTGTGCTGAACAATATATTTGATGTTCATTGTCACCTGTTTCTGCTATAAAAAGGCCGACCACTACATTCTAATTGCTTCACTTCACCCTACAGCTGGGGCTTGCTGCTGGCTCTATCCCACAAGGGAATCCAAACCCATTCCATGTCCAGCCCCCTGATGCAATTGATTAATAAGCATCAGATAAACACATCAGTGCAGTGCAATTAGGCCGGCACCTTCCCTGACAAAATCCTCAAGTTTATTGCTAAAAATTGAAATTTTAATACAATTTACCACCCTCCCTCCCCTGTTTGTGTTGGGAGTGACATTGCAATCCTCCTAGCAGCTGATGGGTTAAAAATACCAACACCAGCATAAGACACGTACTTACCTCTCGACTACAGAGCTTGCAATTTAGCTGAATGGTGAGGTAGCGGCCCGTGTTCAGTCCTTGTCTCTCCATTTAATTCAATCGGCTGAGATGCCGATCTATTACAGTATGTACTGTATATATATACTAGAAAACACTGCCAAGGCACACATCTAGACATAGACATAAACACAATACATACTTACACACACACACACGCATGCGCTAGTCACTATCATGTGTGTTTTAATACACACCTTTGTATGTGTACACAAGGCATGCTGCCTCACACACACACAAACACACACACACACACACGGACATGCAGAATGGATTGGTCCATGAGGGAGACATACATCACTCGGGGCAACCCCATTACTTTCTCTGATAGATTCCCATCCGATGAGGCTATCTGTAAGTGATGAAGACTGAAGCATTTTCAACACGCCACTAACTCCACGGCCCGCTCGATAATCCCCCAGATTTATTGCACCTAAACGGCAGAGAGGACAGAGGGGGTAGGGCAGGATTGGCTTTATTTAATACAGACTGCATTAACCAAGCATAAATCCATCTGCCTAAAGGACACACTGTGGGTGCGGGTGAGGGTAGGGGATAGCCTTAACGGGAATACCATCTACATTTTGTAAGGATATTTCATTTCTTGCACTGTTTCATAGTCTATCGTGTGTGTTCTCTATCATTCTCTACGGCCGCTTCACTTAGATCATCATTAACGAGGCGCACTGAACCAATCTCCCTTCTCAACCTAGGGGCTGCTTCTTCAAATACTCCTGAAAGCAGAATTTCTGAAGAGAGTTTTTTCTTTGTTGGAAATGACGAATAGGGATTTTTAATGGTCAGTGAATGGGCCAATAGAATGTGGCCTTAATAGTATGTTGTCATTACTACAGAGGGTAGCCGTACTGTAATTTAAAAATGTCAGCACATTTTTGATGAGTAAATAAACTACACAATCAGTGTGGAGAGTTAATTTGTGTAAGTGGGTAATATTGCCCATCCCAGAACTCTCTCCAACCCTCTCCCCAGCCTCCATGCCAGCTCTCGCTCCCCTCTCCAGTACTCCTCTCCCTCCCTAACCTGCCTCCCTGCCTCTTCTGCTTCTCTCTTCTCTCCAGCCTCTCTCCCCTCCCCAGTCTCTCCATCCCCCTCCCAGTACTCTCCCTCCCCAGCCTCCCTGCCTCCTCTCTCCCTTCAACTCCACCCCCCTCCCTAGTCTCTCAAATCCACCCCCTCTGCATCCTCTCACCCCACACCAGCCTGCCTGCCCATCCCTATCCCATATCTCCCTTCCCCAGTACTCCACCCCACACCAGCCTGCCTGCTCACCCCTATCCCATATCTCCCCTCCCCAGTACTCCACCCCACACCAGCCTGCCTGCTCACCCCTATCCCATATCTCCCCTCCCCAGTACTCCATCCCACACCTCCCCAACCTGCCTGGGGAATTCAACTTAGTATTACATTTTGATCATTAAAATCCTTTGCAATTTTTTAAAGAGATGATTAGCAACTCAGTGATACTATGATATTTAATAAGAAAGGGATCTGAGAGGGATAAAAGAGGATATCAATGTCCCACCCTCAGTCATTCTGATTCAAAGCTGGTGACACATACATTTTGACCGCCAGTGTATATAAAAACACATATATAAAAACCTGCCTGGCCTACTTCCTTCTTGAAACACAATGCAACTTGGGATGTGCACAAACCCGAACCCAAACCCAATACCATACCTGAATCTAAACCCAAATACCATACCGAATATAGGGTGAAATTAAACAATTTTTTTATGCTTTGCAAATTAATTCATAGCTGTCATTTTACTGTCCTCAGATCTATTTTTCCCCTTTCCAACAGGTTAATAAGAGGTTCACCCCTCCTTTATTAACACTCCAGTGATATTCTTTCTCTGGCGTGAGGTACAAGGGGAGCCAGTTGGCCTCATTTTACTCGGCCAGCCTCTGTGTCCGGTCAACCTCTTTTGTTGATGGCTGTCATCGCACACAGTAAAGGGAGGGCTGCTGACTCAGATGGGACCTGTTCCAGGAGGTTGGCTCAACTGTATTCATTACCACAATACTGTGTGCCTGCCTGCCTGCCTGTCTTTCCTCCATCTCCAGTCAAGTTGGTGAGATGGCAAGATGACCCCACCTTTACACAACGGAGGGGTTTATCTTTACTGTTTAGAGACACAATTAGTACAGAACAGTATTCTACTTTATTATTTTTATTTACCAGTCCGCAATGTGTTTAGCTGTAAATCAGATTAGTCTCTACTCTGCCTGAGTGAATGACTGACAGTCTATTGTTTTCAATCAGCCTTGTTGATGATGTTCATGATGTTGATGATTTTGGAGCCATTTGGAATGAACATTCTATTCTGAGGTCATCATCATCAACATTATGGAATTTTGTTTTAATTCTAGACTACTTCTTTGTTTTTTATCAAAGCACTGTTTTTTGTATTCTTGTATTCTGAAACGTCCTAATAATTGATTAGTAATCAATTATTCTACCTTTTTAAGTACCTGAAATATCCTTTTCTCTTTTTTCTTTTTTCTTATTGATCATTTTGGTACATAGCAGTTTTCCTTTTCTCAAACTTTTATATATATATATATGCTTCGGTTGTTCAGATGTTTATGTGACGTACACAATAAAAAAAAACTAATTACATCCGACTGTTTCTCCTTTTGTTATACTATTTACAGTGTTTTGAATACAGCCGTCAAAAAGACTGCTCTGGGGCTTCTAGGTATGAGTATATCTCCGGTCCTTCTAGTGTTAATAAGTACACTAAATATCAACTTTTTTAACACCACATTACCTCTGACGCTTAGACAACTGGGATAGCTGTGGCTCCACCAATGCCTCCCACATTGCCACAATAAAACATTCTGGTTTGGGAGACCTTATAGGAAAAAAAAACCTTCCAACAAAAAAAAAAAGAAAGTCATGCACTTACAGCGTTCACTTCCTTTGGTTTTGATATTTGGTGTTGAAGCTGGGTGCAAACCGGTGACACTGCGCACATCAAACGAGCATCTTAACCACTATGTAAAAGATCCAGGCTCCTCTGCATTCGTGGTTATTGAGCTTTTAACCTCATCTCATCTCAACAATAGGGGACAGAATCCACAACGGCAGTCTATCAGTCGTCAGTGTGACTTTGTGATGCTCAGGGATTCTTGACCCTGGTCACGGTAACGGTTCAAGGAGTTCCCCTAATGCCAGCACCGTTGCATTATTCCTCCCCAGAAGAAGCTGTCATAGAGGTTATCCTGAGAGTTTTTGATCTTGAAAACATTTCATTGTATGTTGACTCTCCACTGTACAAACTACAACGTTTTTGTTAATCGGTGAAAAGTAAAAAACCTCTAGTCTCAGCAATGGTAGGGATGCAACACAATAGATTATTGATCAGCATGGCTTTTATTTTGCGAGCCTCAATTAAACACTCATTGATTGAGTGTTAATCGTCCAGGTGCCCTATGTGGAGCTGCTCATTTCGATTATATTACCACATGTCATGCATGCTTTCAGTTGTATTTGAAGTCTCTCTAGAAGAGTCCATACATTTTTTTTGTTTCATGTTTTTGAAAAACAAAGTGTTCTCAATGCATCTAATATTAGTAATTAATTATGTTCAATACTTGATTATGAAATTGATTGCACCTCTAAGCAGTGGCTATTTAAGCACAGATCAGGTGAAATGTTAACCTTTTTGAAAGGATATTTTCTTAAATGTAAGAAAGTAAGGGATGTCTGCCTAGGAGTTCACAAAAAAAACAGTTGGGTGAAACCTGGCAGCATCAGTGTCTGATATCTTTGGGTAGGCATAAATTGTTTTTATAACTTCTTACAGAACTCAGGGGGCTGCAGACGTCTGCAGCCAAATGGGAGACCTACTTATATTTAGCTGGCAATAATTTGGGTTCACTTGCTCAGTACCTATGATGACCTGGTTCACCAGAGGGGCATGCATTGCAGAAGGAAACACTAAATTAACATGCTGAACATTTTTTTGAAACCTGAGGAATTGCTTCAAAGTGTAATGGAGGGGCTAGACGACAGAGTTTCTTACATATTAATGTGACACCCTAGAGTTTACTATTGAGTGACCGATATTATATTATGGAAATAGTAAGGATTATTTGTAGTTTAACGACAAGGTTTTTTTTTTTTTTTGTAGACTGGAGTACAGAATGATCTTTCTTGCTAGTCTCTACAGCTGCCATGCTTGTCCCTCTCTCCTTCTCTCTCTCTTTCTTTCTCTTTTCTCTCTCTTACCCTCCAGCGGCAGCATTTATCTGGGCCTCTCTCCGCGGGGGCCTGGCCTGTGTAGTTAATGAATCAGCCATGTGTCAGGAGCGATCAGCACAGTAAATAAACTCAGGCTGTCAGGGAATGAAGCCCCGAGTTGCTTGCACTCAACTAACCATTCTCCCTGTCGTGAGGCTCATTGATTTTCCCGCAGCAATCCCCTGGAGTGGGGCAATGATCGCCGCTATTTGCTTGCTGCCTTTGGGGCTGTTGCTGTTATATTGTGTGTGGAGAGAACAAGCCTGATCGGCAGAATGCGAGTGTGTCTGCATAACAGAAACAACCACTGACTACAGCCCTTTATAAGAACACTACAAGGAATAATGTACTTCCAACTGTCACCACAAACCCCCCATGAAAGTGAGCCTATATGTACAGTTTGGCATTATTTTTAACAGAATTCAAGGTATATCTTGTGGTTCATCGACTCTGCTGAGGGAATTTCTTACTAAATTCAAGTCACTTTTTTGAAGTACAGTACTTCTGTTATTCCGCTCCTCCACTAATATCTCCCTGTCTTACTCAGATCAAACTTAAAATCTACAGGTCGTTGTTGTTTGTTTTGGTAATGACATTGTGTTGTTGTGTATACGTACTGGTGGAAACAATTCATTTTGAAAAGCTGACGTCAGAGCCACAGGTGTTTGCAGTCTTATTACTACAGGGGTCACGTGCAATCTCATTGTCAACTATTTGTGACGTACCTACTGAACGCTAATAACAATGAACGGAAAATAATAGTCTACCACGTATAATGTCACACTTTTGTCACACTTGTACTTGCTTAAACTAGTCATTGTATTTATCTTGCACTTATTGTATTATTACTTGTACTGTAACACTTGAAATGTATTTGCTTACGATTGTAAGTCGCCCTGGATAAGGGCGTCTGCTAAGAAATAAATAATAATAATAATAATAATAATAATACTGATACTACGGCTGGTGTAGTTACACTTTTTACGGACCTTAAATAGGGCTACTACTACTGCTACTAATAGATTTAATGAAGTAATGCCACTAAACCCAGAAGGCTTCAGCTTGTCGTTCTCAACACATTACTCCACGAACCAACAACCGCATGCAAGTGTCTGTTACATAGATATGTCTTGTTGTTAGATGCATTTCGGACAGAAGAGGACTGCAAAGCCCTGGCTAAGGGGGGTCTGTCACAGTAGATACAGACTCTGTTTAAAATGTTGCTTTCCAGCTATTGCTAGAGGCCCACTAGTTGTATTTAAACAATGGAGAGGATGCAATTTGATTGTTGTTTCAAGAGAATATTAAAAACTATCTTGACAGACAACATAAGACTGAAGTTTTATATAAGAGTTCTCATGTTGTTTCTAAAGTTTTTAACTTTTAGTTGTGCAGATCTAAAAAAGAAATACAAAAACAATTAAAAATACAAACAGCACTGAATAAAAAGAAACAGGGTATTGAGTTGTGGCAAAGTGGTAAGTGGTACGTGCAGGTGCAGTGCACAAATCCAACAAGAAACGACAGGCAAACAAAGTACGGGTGAAAAAGGTTTCTTTTTATTTTAATCCAGGGGTCTGATGACCAAACAGAGACAATTATCCCACAAGAACAATAATCCCAACGCAAATCCCTGAAACACAAACAAGGTCACCTCTCCCAGTGAGTACTGTAGTGCTGCTCGTGAATTTACAGTGTTATTTTAGTGAACAGTCAGTGCGTTGTTGTCCGTGTTTTATGCTGGCTGTGGGCGACAGCTCCGGATCGTGTTTAGCCATCTAGTCTAACAGTACACAAAACAAACAAGACGATATAGACAGACTGACAAAAAACAAACAAAACACTCACCTTCTTTTTAAACACAGAAATACCGGCCCTTTCGGTTCAGTTTCAAAACCACAACAAAGAAACAGATTACGATTCTCCATCCCCCTTATATGCTGTCACGCATGACCCCTTAGTAAAAGAAAGCAGTTGCTACATTGTTTCCCTTCCGGGTCAATATGTTCTTGCAATGGAGTCTCGCCTTTTGGCAGACTGACCGACTTCCCAACCCGGGGAAAGAACTGTCAGGCCAGCCAGTCCAAAGAACTCTGTCCTTGCTGCTTAGCACCCTCACAGGTCGGGAGGGAGATTTACAACCAAGATTCATTATATTTCTGTCACAAGTGTTTGAGTGTTTGAGTATTTTTATGGTCATTTTTGCTTGTATAATTTACCTATGCATTCCCAGACCATCAGATGATGATCGGTGTTGTTCTGCAGTGGTGAAGTATTAATGAAAGGGGCAGTTGGTGAATGCTTTAGGTTGCACTAACATTTATTTAAGAAGCTGATTATTTTTTAAAAAAAAACTTCTTAAATGCTATTTAATAGTGTGAACTGCTTACAACTAAATGTGAAAAAGCAATTTTTATGCTTTCTTCCTTTTTAATAATTTTAGTCAGCTTTTGATTGAGCTTGCTGTTTACACAAGGTAATTTACACGGTATAGAGAGGATGCACGATGGGTCTAATGAGTGAGGGTAGATATAAACACTGAGGGACAATAGTCCTGAGTTGTTTGTGTTTTCTTTGTATAACACAGTCAATAAACCATTTACTTTTGATGATAGATTTAATTCAGTCATTTATTTTTGATTTTTTCGGTGCTGAAGGGAACTCAAAGCTTGGTGAAGCCGCTATTGTGACGCCTCACTGCTACAAGCTGGCCACTGAAACATGAAAAGTAAATACGCTTAGGAACACCCACACACATAATATAAAATGTGGCATCCTTATTCACAGCTCAACAGTAAATCCCACTGAAGACACTGAAAGACAGTGTTGAACCAGCACAACCAGCAGAAAACCTGCAAAGCTACCAGCAGACCAGTTCGAAATCGGTGCTGGAGTTCCTACCTGACTATCCTGACCCCTCCCTGGTCGATTTCTGAATTGTGAAGAAAGTAGAGGGGGATCCTTAGCTTACCTTTCTAGAGAGCCAGCAGTCCCTGGGTGTCCGGAGAGACAAGCGAATGACAGTAGATTTCCGGACGCCTGGGTGGAAAGCGTTCTGACTGCCAGGAGAGTGGCAGGCCAGTCAAACCCCTTCCCCTCCTCCCGACTCCAAACATAATATTTTTATACTTTTAGTGTCAGTTTGATGACAAGCTGGCCGCAGTGAAAGCCAATGTGCCTTGAAGTAAAAAGCACCCTGATCCGGCGGGCGGCTGAAACATTGTGGCACGCTGCTTTTCATCTTCATACATCGAAATGGCAGCCTTCAGATTAGCTATGCTCCCGTTGATGGCAACATGACAGCAAATCTTCCACTTTTAGACACCTTAATCATTTTCAGGTAGAAGGTGGGGAGCAGGCAAAGAGTGAGAGAGAGAGAGGGATAAGGACAGGCTTTTGAAAAAAATGTTTTATATGACTGGGGCTTGAAAGCCTTGTCTGGGGACTAGTGACCTGTTATCCATTTTCCACTCTCTGCTTCTGTTTGTCCTTGATGAGGAGGAATTTGTCATCAGTAGGAGGCCATTAGAAGTCAGTGAGGTGTCACTCTGACTCACTGTCATCCTCTACTTACAACCCCTGTCGCCGTGGAGACGAGGTCTACTTGGAACCATATATCAAGGATTCAGTATTTGTGTTAGGCCATAATCCTTATAATACAAGGAGAATTGTATTTTTTCATGTATATAACTATTTTTTTTATAGTCACTAAAACATATATTTGATACAGAAAGATATATTTATATCTAACACCCATAAAATAATTTTACAAGTACAATGGACAGCAAACATAGTGGCCTTAGAGAGAGTCCAACGAAGAGCAAGCAGACCTATCTTAGGACTTAAAGGAAGGTAGGCTGAAAAAACTAAATCTAAAACAAAGAAGACTTAGGGGAGGGGCGGGCATGAGCCAATACTTTAAGAGCAGCACAGAAACCAGGACCAGATGTCACAGCTGTGTGTCCTTTAAGTTCTGTAAATAGTAATAACCATTTGTTAATACTTACCTTTAAGAACAGTACTTTCTGTTCTTTGTGTAGTATTGACCATTGATTAATACTTACTTTAACAGAAGTGCTTTCTGTACTGTGTCTTTAACTGACCACTATAATTTATTATTACTGTACTGTTTTTTTTATTAATTTGTTTATTTTACTAATTACAATACAGTATTATTCAGTATATTAATTACATGTTTTTTTGTTATTTTTTATAATTAATTTAGCTGACCATCTTTATCCAAGGCAACATAGAATTACTGTATTAAATAATTAAAATACAGAATGTTACATATTGTATAGTAATGTACAGTACTAGTAACATGTCACATTGTTTTATATTGTTTCTTCTGTAATAAACATTTATACTACATACATTGTATATGTACATTAATCAAATAGTACTGTACTAGGTTTTGATTTTTGTGCTGATTTGGTGGGTATGTGCATGTATCTGGTTATTACATACCTTGGTTATAACATACTGTTTTTACGGTTCCAAGGCAGAAGCGTTGAGTTTCACTGTATATAACAAAAAAAGAAATAGAAAACATGCAGAAAAATAATAACTGGTCACAATAACAAAGTGTTAATAGAAAAACTTTCAAAAGTGACCTCAAACAAAAATATAACAAATAAATATAAAAAACACACCGTGCACACAAAAGCTAATAAGAAAGTTAGTCACAAGGATGACACATATACTTTTGTACTGTGTATGTTGCAACGTACATTAAGGGATAACTTTCCCATTTATAATTGTATTAGTTTCTTTAGTCCAATGCAGTTTATTGTGGTTGTAAAAGGGACTCTGTTCAATGTGTTTATACTTGCTAAAGCAAGACTTTATTTTTACTTTCTGTCCTGAATTATTTCCAACTTGGAGAATTGCTTTAAATGAAGATCGCAGCTTTCCATCCTCCACAACTTGTGATGTATTCATCTTACTGTAGTTGGTCTATTCTGGGTAAAATCAATCCTCAATCAATCCTGCATGGTTATAAAACTGGACACTTCGGTAGGGCTCTACTGGCTAGATATTCATTTCTACTTACCTGTCCCTCTCAACATCCTTCCTACAGGCCACTGTGGGACTGCAGCACCCTCCCGATCATCCAATTGATTTCTAATATTCCCCTGCCTTCAGCTAAACTCTCTATCCAGCGCCGGAGATCAGATGTCAAAGAGCGCAATCACTGCTTATTAATAATTTACAATTGCTGAATCATCAATAATATTTCTCACAGAATGATCATTCAGCTTTCCTCTCTCTCTCTCTCTCTCTCTCTCTCTCTCTCTCTCTCTCTCTCTCTCTCTCTCTGTTTTCACCACAATAGCATATTTTATTTTATCGCCTCAGAAAGCCTTTGGCTATAAAATACACACGCCAGCAAATATTTTGTAACCCTTTGTGGTGTTGTGTTGCTGCTTTCGCCAGTTGCACGCCTGCATTTCAGTGGATTGTCGCCCTGTGACTGGGGTTGATCCGATCTTTACCTGAGCAGCCACTGGATAGTCACCCATGGCATACACGCTATCTCCTCAGGAGGCAATATGGTCAATACATTGTCTGGATGCAATTATAGAGTTAACAGGGTGAATGCAGTATTTCAATTCCTCTGCTGTGTTGCTCATTAAAGCAAATGGCACCTATGTTTTATTGTTTATAATTTTACACTTTGATTTGATTAGTGCACGTTTTATATATTATTGACTTACACTTTGTAATTGATTTATCACTTTCTAGTAGCTTCTCCATTCAGTTCACTTGTTATGCCTTAGTGGGTACCGACTAATTGAATTATGGATTGTTTTACACACCTGAATAGAAATAGCCCACACCTCTTGCAAACTGGATGGCCATCCTGGAGGTTTGCATCTATCTTTGTTGTGGCTTTGTTTGTGCAGGAGTGGGAACACAGTTTTAGTGTTTGGAACGGAGAGAAACAGGGAAGTAAAATGAGCCTGTACATGGACTTTCCTGGCGATAAATATTTGGCTGGCGTACAGTATGCCGGTTTGAACAATGAGCGTGAATTGAGAGTTTTTGGCCTGTCGGTAGTTAATTGGAACCTATGGTTTGGAAAGTAAAGTAAGAGATTGTTATACAGATTTTTCTCTCACTCTGATGTTCCCTCCCCTGCACAGACAACGTGTTATATGTTTTGTGTTTTTACAATGGTCAGTGTTGTATTATTATCCTCTACGCCTGTGTAAGAAATAATAACATGCTAAACAAATTGAACATGTGGACTTTTTCTGATAAACACACACCCTGTGCGGAGCGGTCTACACATTGTTCTGTTCCAGTTACATTGCACAAGCTCTTATTGTTTCATCAGCCGTTTGTTCCTTTCCATTATGCAACCATTGCTTATGTGCCCCTTTAAATGGTAAATAAGTGAAAAATTCTGTCTGAACATTGTGCAATTTTTTCTGTGTTCAATGTAAGCTCTGAATCAAAGCAGGGTTAATGAACTTAAAATTAAGCTGTACATAGCTGGTTTACATCAGCAGTTTGCAATCACCAGCCTTGTCGTTCGACCTTGCAATGCGTGGGTATGGTGCTTTGCCGTCTGTGAGAATTATCTAGTAAAATCAAGTTGTTAAGTGTATCTGGGTTTCTGCTGACCTTGATGAAGTGAAGAAGAAACACAGATGTTAACAGTTAATGTGCTTTGTCTCACGCTAGAGAAATAAGACCAAATTTGGTCAAGGACATTACGTATGCTAGCTGTATATCTGTGCTGTAGAAGAGACACATCTGCACTGATGCCAGCTCAGAACACCATCAACTGAAGCCTATGGGTGAGATCACTGAGGTTTCACATTTGATTGGCTTTGTTCCTGAATGCGACTATTTTGAGTGAAACTACCTGAAGAAGAAAGACTTATTATTTTTAAGAAGAAAGCAAACCTTTACACCTGGTTAATGAATCATACCCTTACTACATGCACTAAGCACTTTTTATAGTGCAATATTGCAATTTGCACTTTGGTGATTTAAAATGACTATTTTGATAAATCTTTATTATGATGACCTGTTAATGGAAAATCTGTAATTGATCACTTGGATATTGAACAATGTGTTGATGCTCATTTTAACTGTGCTGTCAAATAAAAACGTTCTCATTTACTTTATATGTATCTATTGCCTGTGTTTTTCTTGGTGACACTATTCCCCGTATTTGATCTCTGTATCCGAATTAAAAGATCCTGATCAATTATTATCTAATATTGTTCTTTGCTTATCACACTGAACTGGTGTAGTCGGACTACATGTAAGAAATAACCCATGACAGGGTGTGCGGTAAGACAATTCATATTTCATGTATTATGTATCCTTCCATTGAGAAAAAAAATAGTCCCTGAATACATATATTTTGTACTTTTTATTTGCTATAAACATTACATTGAACATTCCCATTTATAGTAACATTTTAGAGATAAAATGTCATTTGTGAAGTGAAAGCAGACTGATTTTCACAGAACAGGCACACATTGTACTGGCACTTGACATCGAGGGAGCTTCCAAGTGTTTTTTTTTTTTTTTTTTAGGAAATGATCCTACTCTGGTTTTGCGGTCATCAAGAGAAGCTGACCAATAATTTCAGTGGCTGTTTTCACACCGATGACCGGTAGCCAGCATAATTTCCCTAGATTGTAAACCAGCATTAGATGATATGTGGACTAAATGACTTCTGTGTCAGTTTGCGCAGTGCCGCAGTCCTTCCCGTCCGAGGCGAGCACAATAGAATTCTATGCTGAACCCGACCTTGTTTAAAAGCCCAATGGTTGTGTCAGCAGAGAGCAGAAAAGATTTTAATTTTGTTTTACATATGTTTCTGAAATCAGAAGGTAGTGGTGAGATGTATCTGTTGTGTCTAATTCAAACATTGCATACTCACTAGTCAGTTTTATAAGGCGATATTTAGTTTAATTGTATATATTACATGCTGAGTGAGACTTGCGTGATGATTTCTCAGATGGCTTTTGAATAAAGTGTTACTGCTACTGCTTACCTCAGAGTTTTCTTTGTTCTGTTCTCTGACTAAATACCACAGTATATTTGCCAATTTTTCTGTAATTCTTAGTGACAGAGATGAAAAAAAACAGATTGTTGGTTGATTTAAATGCTGTTTCAGTTGTATGTTGACATTTTTACCTACAGAAACATTGTTTAGATAATTGTTACTATTAAGGTGTAGTAATATTAATAGATCAGGTAAGTAAGTTGGTCTATGATGTCATAGCCGAGCGGTAAGACAATTCTTACCGCACGGACATGTGATCTTGTTAAGCCAATCACAGCACTTAATTTATCCAAGCCATTTTATAAATTAAAAATAGCCCCTCTGTTTGTAGACCCTAGTGAGTGGGTGTTACAGTTTTACCAATATGGTGCAGTAAAATATACCACACAAGGCCTGATTTCTTATATGAATATGATGAAATGTTAATATTTTGCATCAGGGCAAACTCTTAGTAGATGAGGTTTATTAGAGTTGTTAATCAAGCTTCATATGAATTGATATTCTATATTGATTAAAAGGTGTTGAAAAGGTTAATCCTAACCAGTACTTTAGGGTAGTACAGTAGCCAAAGGAAAGTCCTTTTATGAGGCCCTACACGTACTTACTAAACTAAGTAACTAATTAACTAAGCAATGTTACCAGAGTAAGGAGAATACTAGTTTCAGATCTCAGTTATACAATTGTGCAGTTTGTTGGAGCTGAGCTGCACATTTTATTTATTTATTTATTTATTTATTTATTTATTTATTGCATTTATATAGCGCTTTTTATACAAAAGTATCGCAAAGCACTGTACAGTACATAGCAAAAAAAATACATTTGTATAGCATGTCACATGTACAACTACCACAATCAGACCATTTAAATAACAAAATTCATATAATAAACGAATATAACAAACGAAGGCAGAGCATTCCATATTTTAGGCACTACAAGAAAAAGCCCTACCTCCCGTGTTGCTTTTGTTGACCCTAGGAATAACCAGCAGCCCCACATCCTGTGATCTCAGAGAGCGGTTTGGAGATACAGGGTCAGTAACTCCTGCAAATAACTAGGTGCTAATCCATTCAGGGCCATGTAAGTTAACAGCAAAATCTTAAAATCAATACTACATAGGGAGCCAGTGTACAGAGGCCAAAACAGGGGTAATATGTTCACTCTTCCTGGTTTTAGTCAGAATTCTAGCAGCTGTATTCTGAACAATTTATTGCAGTTCAGATCAGTGCTGTTTAAAGGCTGAACAAATAGGCTGTATATATAGGTTTAAATTATTATCTCACTGTGGCAAAATGCCCACCCCTTTATATTTATTTATGTATGTTTTGTATTATTATTATCATTATTATTATTATATTGTATTTGTGTCCAGGAGGACAAAGCCGTCAGTCTTATTTACTGTTTGAGACCGGCGGAAAACTGGTCTTATAATGTGTAGTCATTGGGGATGGGGTTAAAACCCCTTCCCAAGTACCCTTGTGGGAATGTGGCTGGAGCCTTAAGGTAATTATTGTATCAAATTAGGTAATTAAGGCTCCAGCCACAGACTTTAAAAAGACACACAGACTTATTAGGGGGAGAGCGTCAGAGGAGAGATGTAAGTCTGTGGAAAATAAAAAGAAACGATTGCTACTTTCTGTGAACCATCCTGAAGGTACTTGTATCCGTGATTTGTATGTCTGTCTATTTACTTTGGCCAATGCACCATTTTTGTTTGTTCAGTGAGTGTTTTCTGTTTTGTTCAACCTTTTTATTTACAATAAACCGGCGCGAGCAAGCGCATTTACCATTTCACCCATCCCGTCTCTGTTGTTCATTTCCTGGTTCTGACGTCACCACTCAGGCAGACTGCCACGCTCACCAACTTATCAGTCGTGTTATACGGTTTCCAAACCTTGTTTTGATTTTGTTTTTCTTTACAAAAGGTTTTGAGTTCAGCATGGATCATAGCAATAATGTACCTTATAGGCCATTAAAACATGCTTCTAGTTAGTTCCCCACAAGGGCTTTTTGCAGTAACTTTTTCAACCTCAGCCAGTTTTCCTCCCTTGCCCGAGGGAGCACAATGTGGATCCCTAGCCAAGATCGGCAACTCGAATGGGATTCAACCAGACTCTCTCAGCACTCCACACAGTGGTACGTTTATCAAGGTTTTTCCAAATCAAAAAATATAAAAATCTTCCAATTCCTAGGAACCTCCGGTCATGGCTGGCAATGTCATTCGAACCTGCGATCTCCACGCGGAGCTCCTTAACTGGATGCGACACTCGAGAGCTCAAAATCTTTCAATTTTAATCATACTTTTTTAAACAAACATATTCATTATTGATTACCTTGAGTACCTTGGTTTTTCAAATAAATTCTAAAGGGATATGTGAGGTTAATAGCTAGATTTTCTGACATAAATCTTTGTGTGAAATCGTGTTAAATCACAGGATAAGAAGCAGTCTTTCCACTTCTTTTACTGTTCACTTCTCACCAGAATAAGAGACTTGGTCAAGCTAGTATATATATATATATATATATATATATATATATATATATATATATATATATATATATATATATACACTACCTTTTTAAGTACCTGAAATATCCTTTCTGATCCTGTTATGATCACCAAAAAATTACTTTATTGATACATGAATTAATTAACAATTATACAATCAATGAATCCGGTTCTTCCCTACAGCGTTTAAAGGTTGAGAGGTCAATTCTGCATCGAAAAGAAGGATGATTATGGGCTATAATGGTTACAGCAAGTGATTAAAAGCCTGGGATGTTGGGCTCAACTCCCAGTTATTATTATTATTTATTTCTTAGCAGACGCCCTTATCCAGGGTTGACTTACAATTGTTACAAGATACCACATTATACATTATTTCACATTATACAGATATCACATTATTTTTTTACATATAATTACCCATTTATACAATTTGGTTTTTACTGGAGCAATCTAGGTAAAGTACCTTGCTCAAGGGTACAGCAGCAGTGTCCCCACAAGGGATTGAACCCACGACCCTCCGGTCAGGAGTCCAGAGCCCTAACCACTACTCCACACTACTGCCCACTTTTAACTGTAACCAAATTATTTTTTTCCTACAAACACATTTGATTTGCACAAATGTAGGAAAAACTAATTTAGTTACACTTCAAAATATATGCCAGTAATTCAAATATAATTGTGTATGAACTAACATATTTCCTATTGGATACATTCAAGTACAGTATGAGCTTATTTATGGGTAATTAATGTTAGCATTGGGGTTAAGTGTACATTATTTTTTAGTTTTTTAAAATGTAATTTCATTAATATGCATGTTCATAATAAATGCACCTTAAATGTTGGCTTATTATCCTCCAGGAACAATGAAATCCCTGGTGAACGGGATATAGTGGAGACAGTCGTATGTTTGTCACATACATTTTTTCCTGTATCTGGAAAACTGCCTATCTAGCTGTGATGTCTACCATTATTTAGCATAAGTTATTTAGAGTACTAGATCCTAGGGATATGTAGGGGAGTCTGTCTGTCTGTAAATATGTCACACATGTTTACATGCATCTTGAAAGCGCAAGAAGTTATTACCCATCCTGTAAATCAGTTGTTTTAATAGACTTTGTCATTACGCTAACACCTCATTTGCTTCCCTTATGATATCTATACTTATCCAATTTTCATTTTGCTATTCGTCGCCATTTCTTTTTCTGTACTATTTTGTATATACTGTTTATATATACGTCATGGTCATTAACGTGTTCATTGTACTGATAGCTCTAATGTTTTAATTTACAGCCATAGCAATGGGGGATGTCTGTTACTGAGAGACTTTTTTTTGGGAGCATTTGTTACTGAATTCTCATGAATAATCCCATCTCAGCTTGAATACACTGCCCCTAAACCTCCTGTTAGTGCATCTCTGTTCCTAATGGATCCGTCCCCTCTATTACATTGCTACTGAACACCTCTACCCCTCACTGCCTGTCTGTCTCTGCTGTTTACACCGCTACTTCCGCTCAAGTTTGACAGGGCCATCTGAAGCTCTGTTCAAAGCTGTTTTTTTTAACACACATCTCTCTCTCTCTCTCTCTCTCTCTCTCTCTCTCTCTCTCTCTCTCTCTCTCTCTCTCTCTCTCTCTCTCTCTCTCTCTCTCTCTCTCTCTCTCTCTCTCTCTCTCTCTCTCTCTCTCTCTCTCTCTCTCTCTGTCTCTCTCTCTCTCTCTCTCTCTCTCTCTCTGTCTCTCTGTCTCTCTCTCTCTCTCTCTCTCTGTCTCTCTGTCTCTGTCTCTCTCTCTCTCTCTCTCTGTCTCTCTGTCTCTCTCTCTCTCTCATCTTTATCTGTTATTCATCCTCTGAGAAATGTTTCTCTCTTCCACTGGGAATGAAAAACAAAAAAAACTAAATAAAAATAGAGAGAGCAAAGAGAAAAGGAAAGCTATTGTCTTGTCAAAGAGAATAAACGATAGTATGTCTACCCTCATCATTTTGTGAGCTTTCTGTTTTATTTCCAGAAAAAGAAAAAGAACAGGCCACTATTCTGTCATCTCGACTCCCTCCCTACAGCGCCGACATTCTGGCTTCCCAGCGTTCCCTAGAAGAGTGTGTGATCTGCGCGGCCTCTCAGGATCAGTCCACCTTGATCCTATTGACAATTTCTCTCCCGCAGCTTAAATTTCAAAAGAGTTTGATTTTCTCTCCTGTTGTTTTAAATATTCCGTGCTGCTGAAGGTCTCATATAGATTTGACAACCCTGTGCATTTTGAAGCTGATTTCCCAATTATAAAGCCACGAGGTTCCAAGCTCATTCAACTACTGTCTCAGCATGCTAAAGAGACGTTATTAGCGACTCTCACACTGATACACACACACACAATGCAAAAAATGAATAAATTGACAATATATTCACAAATTACACATATGCCGGTACACCCATACATGTGTAGGCATGGTCGCATTATTCTATTGAACTACAGTACCTGCATCTTAAATATTATTTTAATTTGAGTCGGATGTCACCATCTGTTCTTTTATATAGAAGTGTTCAATTACAAATGACTGCCTATAGAAGCACTGTATCAAGTAGACAAACTTTTTCGGTTAGTGCTTTCGTAAGTGTCAACAGGATAAAAAAAAAAAGTAAACTCCCCGTTGTTAAACTCACAGGGACCCTGGAGGAAACGTGCAGGATATCTCACTCAATTACTTGCTGTTATAGTGGCTTCAAGGGCTGGTAAAGTGTGACAATTTATTAGCTTCCTAATCCCTAAAGAATGCCGCCTCCACTCCCAAGCGCATCTCAGGTGGCGGTTTTGGCCCGACAGTCTTTGGAATTTCACAAAGCACTCGCAAGCAGCTACAAAGAATCTGGTAAACATCCGTGTTTATTAACAACACCCCAGCGAGGGGCATTCACAGCCCAGGAGAGGAAGCTGACGTTCAGATGCATCGCCAGCAAGTTCCTTCAATCCACTGTTGTGAAGTCTCTGAACCTCCAGATGGGTGATGCTGTGAGGGGGGAAAAAAAATTAAGCATTTCATTTAAGCATTTTTAATGCAGGAATAAACAGTCAGACTACTTACTACAGATGTCAAAATGATGAGGTATAACAAGGCCCGGATTGGGTAAACAATGTAATCACAATGAAATGGGGGGGATAGCCTACAAATTAGACTGAAAACAAGTCTGTTAATCATTTGTCCACATAAAAATGCTACAGGAACACATGGCACATCAAATTAAAATCAGTAAGGGTTCGTACTTATGCTTTTAAGTTTTAGTTTGCTGTTTTGTTGTAAATAGCCCAGGGGGTATGTTCCTAATTTGGTTTCATTGAATAACATTAGGGCTAAAGAAATATTTATGTTTTATTCAGAGAATGGGAGATTGGTCATTACAGTAACAGTTCCAAAGATTAGTTTAAGGAAATGTTTAAACAGAAGATACTCCAGGAGCATCCATAAGAAAGAGTGATCAGTTTATGAAAATCAAAGATGGTCCTGAGTTGGTAACTAAAAATAATGATCAATATTTCTTTGTAATAGAGCAACCTTTGTCTACTGGAACAGAAATTCTCAAATACAGTACACTGCTACAGAAACCCCTATCTGTCACAACGTTAGAGGATCATTTATAATTGACCAAACCCCATATAGGGCTCGTTTAAGATATTGATGATGTGTAAATTGTTTCCAAATAAAGATCACTCTCCTTGCACTACATTACTTGAATTAACTAATTATTGTCTACATAATTCCCTCCAGCTGAAAAGCAAACAAGTCCATAGTGACTGAAGTCCACAATTACTTCTCATTGTTATTTGGTCAAACGCCATTCTGCTGATATTATTAATACAGCACTTACAGCAAGTGTTTCTTAATTTCTTATTTTTTATTTTAATTATTTTAACCCCATTTTGAATGTCCAATTGCACCTCCTCACCACAGCTATTGTCACAGGTAGCTCAGGTAAGTGTATAACACTGCTAGCCCCAATGACTAGCCCTTTGCTTTTCTTTCCTGTGGAAGTTCGTTTTGAATTCCAGTAGACCACCCTCGACCCCAACCAGGATGAACAGAGACAACGGCCAAGGTAATTATCAAAATTGCAAATTTTAATAGCATACCACACTATAACACACAGCACAGCAAGCAACTACACAGCAAATCGTTCTAAAAACTATGGTAAAAGAAATAATCATACCTGACTTGTCACATCAAAAATCATCACACAAAGATAAAGAAAGAACGGTTAAACTTTTCTAAATCTTGCTAAAAAAAAGTGAATTCACATCACCCATGCACCAATTAGTAGTAGTATTTGTTGTGACGGACAGACAAACATGAATATATTTTAGTCACGTAAGTGGTAATCGCCACTATACAAAGTCTTGCGTCGAACCTCCTCTTCGCAAGACTTTGTCTTCTGTTTTCCTCCCCCCCGTCCAGTTCACGTGACGACCACGGACTGACTCCCCTCCGTCGACAATATTGTGGCGACCCCATTTGGTGAAGGGAAGAAAAGAGAAGAGGGAAAGCCCTTGGTCACTCAGCCGCCCTGTCCTTTGGCTTCAGCCCCCCAACAACTTCCCACTCAACCCCCAATTTCCCCCAGCTCTCGTACAATGTTAGATGGTCAAGGGTGTGGGCCGGTCTCTCTGTAATTCCCTTACTTAGACTGGACCCAGCAACACTGTATTTAACTGCAGGGGGAGTGTGGTTAGCCTTGTGGGGGTCAGCCTGAGTGACGCTGGTCTCCTCCGTCTGTATTCCCTCCCTCTCTCTCCCTCCATCTGGTATCCTCTTTCTCCAGGCGCTGTGACATCAACAGAGGGAGGGGGGGCCTGGAGCACAGGGTTCCTGCTGCCTCTCAACAACCAAAACAACGAAATCAATGTTGGAATAAATGTAAATCCTATGGGTGAACCAATACTTTATAAAAGTAGTTAACTTAACATGTCCCATGCAGCTAAAATGACAGTTTTACTTTCCTTGTACTACCATGTTGTTTGTTTCTCTCGCTCTTGTGTTGTGTTTTCCAGTTTGCAGCTTCTTGCTGCTTCCTGGATCCTGGTACATCCTTTCCAGTCTTTCTCCTGATCTCCACGCTCCTTTACTTCTGATTCCTAGAGTCTTTATGGCCTGGTCAATTAGTGTCAATGGAAACAGTTAAGCCACTGCAGCTGTGAGGATTTTGGCTTTGATGAAAATAGGGCTAATTCTAATTACTGTTTCACAAGCATTTGAACGACGATACTAAACAGTGATAACAAGTTGATTACTTAGTACATCATCAATTTAAGTACTAATAATTCAACCCAAATGCCATTTACCCCATGTACTTGCGTTAGTCACTTTGTGACACTATCCTTCACAATGGCTCACTAGAACTGAAGGTCAGTGTAAGGCCCTCCGATCCCATGACCAAACCAGTCATTACTTTACAGCCAAACAGCCAGCCCTGCAGGTACCCTCTATGACTTGTTCCGCACACCACATGGTTGTGCCTTTACCAGGCATGCCAGGGTCCCAATTTCTTTAGTTCCTTACTTATTTAGTGGGCATTTTGGCATCAATTGAGATGAGCCATCATACAGTATTTCCAGTAGTTAAGGTGTGGAAGATATTTCTGCTGTGTAGTTCCACTGCCCAGCCCCATATAGGGGACCTGAAGATTTGTTTGCTATAGACATAGCTAGCACAGATGCTGAATCTGCTTAGGAGACCTTCTAAAATGTCAGCATATTCATGGCAAGGTATTTTGCCTTAGATCAAATGAAAAGCACCTTTACTGCTGGAACTGCCTGCAAGTGAGCAACCAGGCTTTTCACCTCCCATCTGCAAATTCAACATCTACTGCAGCTACTGCTACAGGCCTTCTATTCAATGGATGGTTAGTGAAAGGAGACTCTGCCATGTCTGCCCCTCCTGGCTCCAATCATAGATATAGAATGGATGCTAACCAGAGAAGGTATGATGTCATGGCTCCAATATTATTGAGGATCTCAGAAATACCAGAAGAGCGTTTCAGTTTGAAGGTGATTTGCATTAGAAAAAGATGTCTTGGGTGACGCGAGGGACGCTCCACAATCAATCCTTTATTTAAGTTCTGATACTTTAACAAACAACACCAGTAAATGGTAACAGCAGCAGCTTGCATATACTGAGCACACTAATACAGCCTGCTCCCCCTTGTGTGTGTGTGTGTGTGTGTGTGTGTGTGTGTGCATGTGTGTGTGTGCGTGTGTGTGTGCGTGTGCGTGTGTGTGTGTGTGCATGTGTGTGTGTGTGCGTGTGTGTGTGTGCGTGCGCGTGCGCGTGCGCGTGTGCGTGCGCTGCGTGCGTGTGTGTGCGTGTGTGCGTGTGCGTGTGTGTGTGTGTGTGTGTGTGTGTGTGTGTGTGTGTGTGTGTGTGTGTGTGTGTGTGTGTGCGTGTGTTGTACTAACTACAAAAGTGTCACACCAGCAAAACACACAAATAGGAGAGCAGCACATCAAAAAGAGGTTTTTGATTTCATCATATTCCTCGTTACAGCTTAAATACAGAGTTTGAGGCCTGGCCAAGTTGAAATCAGATGTGGAAATAGCTATGCTGAGAGCTAATCTATGTGATTGATTGATATCTACCGAAGACTCCCAGGTGGCTATCCATTCAGCAGCCCTGACAGCCCAAGATGCATCACAAATCCATTCCGGTGACACAGCCAGTCTCAACCAACTGCACTCTTGCCAGAGAGTCACGCACAGCGCCGGGCCTTTAGGGGGCTGTTTATTGAAACTGGAAGTCCTCTTAAAGCAACAGTGCATGATTTCGGACTATGGGGCCGATTTTCAAAGCTTTTTTTACTCAAAAGTGTAAATGACTCAATGAGAGAGAAAAAAAAAAAACATTTCAACTGCATCAAAGTAAGTAGTTTTCTAGTTTTTGTAACTCTAACAAGGTGTTTTTTCTACGTTACTTTTTGGAGTAAAATAGTATAAATAATATGTTTTTTTTGTTTGTTTTTCATATGATTTTGTTATTAGTCTTTTTTCCCCATATGAAAAGAATAATTCTATTTTGGATCTATAACATCTATATCAGGAGTCAAAACTATGGTTTCTATTTTGAACTAAGGACAAAGGCACATTTTCTGAGAATAAAACTCATAGCAAGAAACTGCTAAGAACAGTAACTGAGCTGCCTCTTCTTGCAGCTAAGTTGACTTGCTGTTTGTTTAATAATAGATCCCTATATCTCTCGAAGTTCTCAGACCAACTGAAAGGAACTGACCATCATCACTTCTGCCTTCTAAAGAGAAATCTAGAAGGATTTATTTTTAATGGTCATTAATATCAAATGCTCATGCATACATATATACAAATACATACAGTACATACATACATACATACATACATACATACATACATACATACATACATGCAGTACTTATGTTGTGTTTAATTGCTATGAATGACACATACATACATACATACATACAGTACTTATGTCGTGTTTAATTGCTATGAATGACACATACATACATACATACATACATACATACATACATACATACACACACACATAAAAACAGACAGACACACACACATTTAGAACCCTTAGTGGTTGCTAGGTTACAGTTAACGAAGGAGGCTTTCTGTGAATAAAACAACATATTAAATTAATTTACAGAGATAAAATACCATATAACTAGGATCGCTCATGACTTGAGAAGCACAGAGCAGGGGTATACCTGCAATGATGAAACCATTTAGATAGCCTGCAACCAGCTACCCCATACATAAATACACACATACATTAAGATTTGGGAAAATGAAACAACAATAAATAATAAAATATATGCAACCTTATTGAGCAAACTAATCAATTATTTTCCACATAAAACTAGTAAATGAAAGTTTTAGCTTGGCTTCTTTTTTTTTGCAGACCCCACAATCTTGCCTGTCTGTTTTATGCTGGCTCCCTGGGACCATGACATTCTCATGAAGCATGTCATTCCCAAGATGGCAACTCCAAGGAGGCTATGGAATCGAGAGATGGAATTTATTCAACATTTTAGAGGAGGCTGGATATAAATAGGGGAGTGCTTCATGGTTTAAATGCTAATCTAGATATGATTTTTTTTGTTCTAGTCAATGCAATATATGTGTACTGCATTGGGATGACTAACAATTCTTCTGCATCAGCATACATTTAATGTGCATAACATCTTCAATTAACATGTTATTAACATTTTGCTACAAATAAAACTGATTGAGTGATATTGTTTAATTTGTTTTTGTGATGCGGTTACAAACATTCTAAGGGCATGTACCAGGGATTATATCTCTCTAGCTCAGCCAATCAGAATGCAGGGAATCTTTCCATTGAAGTATAAATACACACACACACACACACACACACACACATATATATATATATAAAAAATTATTTCTCTATATAATCAATTAGTCTCTGTAAGTCGCCTTGGATAAAGATGTCTGCTAAATAAACAAATAATATATATATATATATATACAGTGCCGTGAAAAAGTATTTGCCCCCTGTCTGATTTTCTGCATTTTTGCACATTTTTCACATTGTATTTGGTCAGATTTTTTTTTGTGGGTTGTAGTAGTATATAGAGGGAGTCACCAAAGTTTGGTGCTTCTTCATTTGTTTCGTGTGCAAGGTAATCAAACATGCAATCTTCAGGTGTGAAAAAGTTATTGCCCCCAGTTAACCCAATTAAAGGGATAATTAGGGTCAGCTGTTTGAGTACTTTGGTTAACAACCAGGCCTGATTTGGGCCAGCCCTGCCCAATGTAAATCTGACTAACTTTGGCCCTTACCATCAGAGTGAAGTTGTCAGCACACAGGTTCTAGAGGCACATCATGCCATGAACAAAAGAAATTCCTGAAGACCTCCGGAAAAAAGTTGTTGATGCCTATCAGTCTGGAAAGGGTTACAAAGCCATTTCTAAGGCTCTGGGGCTCCACCAAACCACAGTCAGAGCCATATTGTCCAAATGGAGAAAGTTTGGGACAGTAGTGAATCTTCCCAGGATTGGCCGTCCAGCCAAAATCTCTCCAAGAGCAAGGCGTAAAATCGTCCAGGAAGTCACAAAGAACCCTAGAACAACATCCAGGGAACTGCAGGCCTCTCTCGCCTCGGCTAAGGTCAGTTCATGACTCCACCATCAGAAAGACACTGGGCAAAAATGAGATTCATGGCAGAGTAGCAAGGCGGAAACCATTGCTCACTAAGAAGAACATGAATGCTCGTCTCAAGTTTGCCAAAAAGGACCTGGATGATCCTCAAGAGTTCTGGAACAATGTTCTATGGACAGATGAGTCAAAAGTGGAACTTTTTGGCCGACATGGGCCCCGTTATGTCTGGTGAAAACCAAACACTGCATTCCACAGTAAGAACCTCATACCAAAGGTCAAGCATGGTGGTGATGGTGTCATGGTTTGGGGATGCTTTGCTGCATCAGGACCTGGACTCCTTGCCATCATTGAAGGAATCATGAATTCTGCTCTGTATCAGAGAATTCTACAGGAGAATGTCAGGCCATCCGTCCGTGAGCTGAAGCTGAAGCGCAGCTGGGTCATGCAGCAAGACAATGATCCAAAACACACAAGCAAGTCTACATCAGAGTGGTTGAAGAACAAGAAATGTAAAGTTTTGGAATGGCCTAGTCAAAGTCCAGACCTAAACCCCATTGAGATGTTGTGGCAAGACCTGAAACGAGCAGTTCATGCTCAAAAACCCACAAATGTCACTGAGTTGAAGCAGTTCTGCATGGAGGAGTGGGCCAGAATTCCTCCACTGCGCTGTGAGAGACTAATCAATAATTACAGGAAGCGTTTGGTTGCAGTTATTGCTGCTAAAGGTGGCGTAACCAGTTATTGAGTCTAAGGGGGCAATTACTTTTTCACATGGGGGCATTGGGTGTTGCATAACTTTCTTTAATAAATAAATGAAATATGTATCAAATGTTTGTGTTATTTGTTCACTCAGGGTCCCTTTTATCTAATATTAGGTTTTCTTGAAGATCTGATAACATTCAGTGTCAAAAATATGCAAAAATGCAGAAAATCATATATATATATATATTTTTATTTATAGTAGACAACCTTATATATTTACACATATTTTAATTAAATAAATGTTTGCTATCACATGTGTTTCCTTCAAAACTGCACATTTAAGGTGCAAAAGAGATTTATAGAATTATTTTGTTAGCTACAATTACTTTAAGATGTTCCTTCGCCTGTTACAACAAGCGGTTAGCAGCATGCATGAAGGGTCTGTTCAGTCCCCCTGCTTGGCGGAGTCTGGGTATTGTTCAGCTCTCTTGCTGCAGGTGGCTGGCAGGGGCTGGCTGTGTCACAGCTGATCTCTGACAGTCTGGGCGCAGTGGGGTGGTCCTGTGTCACAGCAAGGCAGAGTGAGGCACAGCATTAATCATGTTACACCTCCGCTGTGCATAACTACTTCCCGGAGAGATATGTGATATGGTTCCAAGTAAGGAAATACTACTGTTAAATGTATATTAGGACTTTGGCAGAGAAGCATGAAGGATATTTCAAGGCTTTTTAAACTCTACTTTTAAAAGTCTGGGATGATTCCCCAACACCCAATGCACAGGATTACATATATCTATCTCTGTATCTATCTCTGTATCTGTCTCTGTATCTCTCTATCTATCTCTGTATCTCTCTCTCTTGGTGCTGCCTGTCACGGTGTCTGTCGGGAATGCTTGTGGTGTGAGGGTGTGAGCGGAGTGTGGAGCTCAGAGCTTAGAGTGAGTGAGTGGTTCTCCCCTGTTTTTCGTCTTTCTATTTGTTTATTCTCCTTATGTTATAGTTTAATATAGTAAAAATCTGATTAAGAGTTGTCAGCGGAATTGTGGTTGCCGCTATGGCCAAAACTGGGGGTGTAGGGGTCCCAATTTCGAAAATATGTCAGGGAGAAATGGCATAAAGATTGAGAGACTGAAGAGCTCCAATCAGATCTGTGGTGTGGTAGAAGGGGAATGAGGTTGTCGTGCTGATGGTGAGGTAGAAGGGGAACTTGAGGTTCAGGGACCGTCCGAAACAGACGGAGAGGCGGGAGAATCTGCAATTGTGAACGGGACTGGAGAGACACCCGCAGTGGGGCTGTCAGGTGACAGACAGGGAAGTGAAGCAAGGGAACAGACAGAGGAAACCCAGCAGAGCGAAGCTGCTGTTTCAGTTTTCGGGAAAAAGAAGGAAGTGCATGAGGAGAAAGATTGTAAACTCCCAGTTTAAACTGCCCAAAGGGAAAAGAAAGACTAAAACTAGGCACACTACTGCAGTGAAGCACAGCCTTGTCGTCGAGGCTGAGGTCTCTCGAGCTGATGAATCAGAGAGCGAGGTGTCTGAGAGAGCGGGCTACACTCAGACACACAGCATAGCCGTCAGTGTTGGTGATTTTACTAGTGAAGATGGGGGCAGCGATACCGACTCCTCAGTCAGCTCTGATTTATCGGCTAGTCAGCAAGCAAGAGGGTACAGTGCTGAAAGCATTTGGGCGTTTTTACAATTAGTTAAAGGGAAAAGAGGGATTAGTGTGATCGAGCATCTTTCCGATTTAAAATTGTTCCAACGTTCTGCGCAACAAGTAAGACGCAATGCAGTAGTACTGGGCATTGTAAAAAAAGATCAACTGAAAAATGTAATAAGCAAAGTGCGGGTCTCTCTTAAACAGTAACAATGATGTATAATTTTACAAAAGCATCCTTTCTCTTTTCTGTGTACAGTTTTACTATTGTCTGCACTTTCCGCTCTGTCTCTCCTTTTAATCCTACAATGCAGACTCTTAATCAGGGAGCTTTAAATAGAAACGGGGGCAGAGATGCAGCAAAAAGATCAGCTCTTTTTGAATACATAACACAAAAGAAAGTTAGCGTTGCTATGCTCCAAGAGACACGTGCTGATGATAACAATAAATCAGAATGGATTCATGATTGGGAGGAAGTTATTTTCAGTCATGGTATACATTTTAGTGCTGGAGTTGCCATGTTATTTGCTAAAGGTTTTTAGCATGATTCTATCACTGTGAGCTCATTAAAGTGCAGGTGTGTAGAGGATATAAGTTTTGTATTTATCAATATATATACTCCAAATGATGGGAGAGAGAGAGAGTGTAGTTCTTTCAGACCCTCGATGGAATTTTAGCACAGAGTCAGCCTGAAGAAGTAGTTTTATTAGCCAGAGATTTTAATTGTACAGTTGATGACCAGCTAGACAGAAATAGCTCAAAGCCCCACCTCAGGTCAGTCAGGGAACTGTTTACTGTCCTAACAACGCATGATTTGGAGGATGTGTGGAGATCAATCAACCCTGATGTTAGGCAGTACTGCTGTATGTTCCTGAACCTCTGCCCTGGAGAGCATTGGCACCTGTTTTTAATGGATAGTGGACAGTTAAACCTCTCTTTTACCTGTGTTTTAGAGGTTGATGCTGAACGCCTGTAAGGTTTTTAGGACTCGCAGGGATTTTACGTTGGTAGGACTGATCTGGATGCTTGAAGAGCCTCTAGTTTACAATCCCTTTTTAAAATGCCATCTTTTAGATTCAAAGAGTCTTAGTTCACTCTTAATTTCCAGAGGAGTAGTGAAGGTTGGAAAAGCTGGGGGTGAAGTCAGTGCGTGTGGTGGGGGGGGTTTTAATGTAGCTCAGAGATGCCTTGTCTGGAGTGGAACTACAGCAGCCAAGACACTTTTTTACAGGTAAAAGTAAGCTGGAATCCGAACCTCCAGAATTGGACCTGCACATAGGAACTGCAAAAGAGCAGACCAGTGACACCCCAGGGCAGATTCTGCAGGTTGGGAAATTGTACAGGGTTCAGTTCTGGTCAATGGAGAAAAAGGAGATGTACAGGGCATATATGAAAGTGCTGCATTTCAAAAGTGTAAAGGACATGCCTGATAAACAACTGGCGAGAGAGGCTGCAAGTAGAGGAATCCCTCACATGGAGGAATCTGTATAGGCCACCAATACCAAAAAGAGTGGGTGATTTACAGTGGAGAGTATTGCACACCATTGTGGCAACAAACTCCTTTCTCGCCACCATTCAGCAAGGGGTGGATGATAACTGTCCATTTTGCTTGAAATGGGAGACAGTATTTCATTACTTTCTGTTTCTACTCTGGTTACAGCCTTCGTTTGAGGTACTAAATGATTTGTTCTATGCACTGGGTTTGACCTTTTCTCAAACTACTTTTATTTATGGGTGAAGAACACCAAAGAGAATACAAATATATGTCATTTGCTAATTTTCTACTGAGCCAGGCAAAAATTGCCATTTTAAAGAGTAGAAAAAACAAACTGCCTGTTTTTAAAGTGTTGGTGACAGCAAGAATCAAAGTAGATTTTACTTTCTATAAATGCTAGAAATGTTTCAGATAATCTGGGCAATGGGGAGGTGGTGTGTTTGGTGGCAGAAGATACATGAACAACGTGTTTATAATTATTGTAATTGAGGGTCATGTGGTAATCTATTGATTTATTTGGGTGTTGCCTGTGGGGGTGGTTTGGGGTACTGGAGTGGATGTGATGACTGTGTGGACATTTGTTTTGCATTTCTGTAATGTTTTAACATTAACTTGCTTGAGATGTATTTCTCTTGTGTAGTACTGTACTGTAAATGTAATTGATTTTCTCATACAATAAAGATCTTTTGCAAAATAAAAATGTCTGTCTGTCTGTGTCTGTCTGTCAGAGAATTGTGAGGGTCTGGAACCAACTCCCCAGTAATGTTGTTGAAGCTCGCACCCTGGGATCCTTCAAGAAGCTGCTTGATGAGATTCTGGGATCAAAAAGCTACTAACAACCAAACGAGCAAGATGGGCTGAAAGGCCACCTCTCGTTTGCAAACTTTCATATGTTCTTATGTTCTTATGTCTGTCAGTTTGTCTGTCTGTCTGTCTGTTATGGGTGTACATGAAGCTGAATCCTGAATCCAAAACCTTTTAGAAAATGTGTGAATTTGAGCCAGTAAAATATACAGTTATGTTCTAATTGGCTCAAATCCACAGACATTTTTTATTAAATCTATCCAGGACCTAGAGTGATGTCAGTCCAGTACTTCTAATAGACACAGTGGCATGGTGGAAAACACATTTTAAAGGTAATGTAGCAAGTCTTATTGTGCGATGCACTGTTGCTACGGATTCGGCCCTCTTTTGGTTAGATGAGGTTAAGAGCTCTATAACCACGAATGCAGATTTGCCCAGCTCTTTTGCATTTGTATTACAGTATTTGTAAGCCTCTGAAAAATGTAGATTGGAGCAAACTTAATTAGAAGGGCAACCCACATAAGTGTAGCAACACATTAAAACAGGGTAAACGGAATGACCTGTACATTTCTTTCTCTCCACCATCCCCTTCTCCCCCTCTCTTTCTTGTATCGACAAACATGCCTTGATTGTGTTACAGGCCTTTGCTAGCAGGCAAACTCTTTCAAAGCAAAGAAAAAAAGTACAAACAACGTAAAGAATCAAAAAACTCATTTGATGCATAATTGATTGCTTGACTCACTCCTTGCTCAGAAAAGCCTTGATATTCTCGGTAACAAGCTTATTTAAATGCAGTGACTTCATGACCGGAGGTTGGGTAAATGCATGCAATGGATTTCAGTGTTATGCTTTTCTTTTTTATATTTTTTTAATGAGCATCAAGGTTGTTGTTTTGTTTTGCGGGGAAAACAACTAAAAACAAGAACAAAAGGAAAAGCATTCTGACAAACTGCTTACAATGCACTTACCTGGAGTTTTTAACAGTCTTTCTTTCCTGATGTAGGGCACACGTGTTACTGCTGTGTGGATCTGTGATTGTAAACTGTTAGAGCAGCGTTGCTATTCCACTGATTTGTTTATTTTTGTTACAATGACACCTCCGGTTCATAATAGCAGGCGGGTATATAGCTGGAAGGTGGAATTAGAGGACTGAGATCATTATTTATTACAAATAATCCAGATATTATAAAAGAAACATTACTCATAATGTGCAATACCTAGAGCCAAAATCATTCTAGATTCGCTGTGGAGTGCAATATGTTAAATGTCCACGAGGTGGTGTTAGTGTATATACCAATGAGTAGTAATAATGACACGAAAGAGGTAATCGAGTAAAGCCATTTATCCTGCCACCATACTCTAGATTTGGATTATGATCCCGCACAGTAGTGGAGGCTCAAGAAGTGAATTTATAGTGTGGTAATTATAGTTTTGTTAAGTGTAATTAAGAGACGTGTGCTGCCCTGTAAGGTGCTTTGACCTGGGAAGTAAATCAGTAACAGACTTCCTGGAAGGCAAGCTAAGCAAACTGGGAACTTTCTTCATGAATCTAAAATTGGAGGACCCTTCCTTGGGCGCTTATATATTTTTACTTTAAAATGCACTAAAGAAGTTCCCATGCATTTTTGCCTTTACATTTGCAGTAATTTTGCATTCTTTCTCCATGGTTATACTATGCACTTACCATTTAAAAAAAATATGCTTTACCATACTTCTCTGAACAGATATTGAGCAGTTATTAAAAATGCTTCCAGGAAGGTTACTTGTAGTAGTACTGATGGTACGTTTTTCAGTTTGTCCGACAGTACTTCTCTCTGTACTACTTATAGCGACTGTAGATATCTCAGATGCTTTGATTTAGCCATTCCCCCTTTAAAAGCACAGACCCAGGCGATTTGTAATAAGCAAACAAACAACAAAACAAACACCTAGCTCTAATGAGCACTAACTAAACACAACACAGGAACCTAAACTAACACGCAGGACGGCTAAGCCGCTTACCTGACAAAAAACAAAATAAATCACACAGGTTTCACAAAATAAACCACACCTGGTTTAACACTACCTTTTTTTTCTTTTACGGTTGAACACAACTCCCAACCGGGCTCTTCACTCATCACTCATCAATCATCACTCATCACTCATCACTCATCACTCATCACTCATCACTCATCACTCCTCAGCAGCCCCAAACAGACTGGCTGCTTTCTTTAAATACCCTGCACCTGGCTCTAATTTACAATGATAGCCAGGTGCAGGGGATCATTACTAATAAAACAATTAACAAAATGAAGCATGTAGCCTTCTGGGAAACGTAGTCCTTCCCCCAGGACTACACTTTCTCACTATATACCCACAAACCCTAGAAATTTTCTGGGGGGGGCAGAGAGGGAGGAGCTATCATCTTACATGCCAGAGAGGGAGGAGCTGCAATCCCACATGCCTGAGAGGGAGGAGCTGCCATTCTACGTGCCCGAGAGGGAGGAGCTGCCATCCCACGTGCCCGAGAGGGAGGAGCTGCCATCCCACATGTCAGAGAGGGAGGAGCCGCAGCTCTACATGCCTGAGAGGGAGGAGCTGCCATTCTACGTGCCTGAGAGGGAGGAGCTGAAACTGTGTGGAGCACAAACTGTGCATAACAGTGTCTTTGTCATGACGTTTGTCCTTTACACAACATCCTCCACGTACCCTGCACAGATAAAATCAGATAAAAACTCGACTTGTGGTTTAATTAGGGTTTGAATTTATACTTTATTTAAAATAAAATGTATTATTATTATTACTTAAAGAGGTGATTATATGACGCTAGACATAATCTGTCACAACAGGTCTGTTCTCACCAGTCAGTTCTCAACATCAATTTATTGTTTTTTTAGACAAATCTAACGTGTTTCTATATGGTACATTCACACCGGAGCATTTGTGTGTGGATGTGGATTAGAACTGATGTGAAAACCTGTTCTGTCAGTGCAAGTAAGATGCGACCCCTATGATGCCAGGCTACAGTCATCAAAGAGAGACGCTGGGAACTGAAACAAATATTCACTGGGCTCTTACAGGGTGTAGCAGGCAGTGTTGTGAGATGCACTGCTGGTACGGATTCTGACCCCGGTTCTTGCAAAGTACCGTAACCATTACACGTATAGCAGGATGGCTTGTGGTAGTCTCATGCCACCCCTGCCTGCCCCTTCTTTGAGAACTTATCCTATAAATGCAATATTTTGAATTGAAACAAGTACGAAAGAAGATAAATGATGGCTTCATCACTACTGGATTCATAGTCTCAAAGACAAATGTTTTGACCAGAGAATGAGACGTTTCTTTAGTTTTACTCAGATTCTTATAGTTTTACATCCCAGTTTATAAGTGTTTAAAGTTACCAATGAAGAAAGATCTAATTCATTTTAGTGTTTTCTTGAAATACGAGTAATAGGTCAGAACAGTCAAATGATTTAGGAGTAAGATTTAGGAATATTCCATTAAAATGCATCATCATTTTCTTTCTCTTAGCAATGAGACGACTAAAACTGTCACCAAAGAAGTTCTGAAAATGAGTGAGCCGCACTCCCAGTGTCTGGTTATATTGATTAGCAATCTGAGCAATCAAGCTCCTGAGGTCAAGCTCCTGTTCCCAGGCCACTTTCAGTGAAGGCAGTCACTAAGAGGATAAATTGGAGCCGGCATCTTTAAATCCAGAAAAGAAACAGATGTTGACGGTATGTGACAGTGTCTCCCTCCTGCTGTGTCCCTGATGCGACAGCTTTTAAGCAATTTTACACTTGACAGCGGAGGTGACACCTGGCACAGAGGTTGTGTTACACTGGGTCTGCGAGGCACAGAAAGGAACAATGCCACACGGCCCGGTAATTTGGACAGAGAGCGTATGTATTTATGGAAACTATAATAAGATCCAAAATGGAAAATTACCTATATGGTAACAATATCCTGGGAGACAGTCAGCATGGTTTTAGGAAAGGGAGATCATGTCTAACTAACCTGCTTGATTTTTTTGAGGATGCAACATTGACAATGGATAATTGCAAAGCATACGACATGGTTTATTTAGATTTCCAGAAAGCTTTTGACAAAGTCCTGCATAAAAGATTAATTCTCAAACTGAACGCAGTAGGGATTCAAGGAAATGCATGCACATGGATTAGGGAGTAGTTAACATGTAGAAAACAGAAAGTACTGATTAGAGGAGAAACCTCAAAATGGAGCGAGGTAACCAGTGGTGTACCACAGGGATCAGTATTAGGTCATCTGCTATTCCTAATCTACATTAATGATTTAGATTCTGGTATACTAAGCAAACATGTTAAATTTGCAGATGACACAAAAATAGGAGGAGTGGCAAACACTGTTGCAGCAGCAAAGGTCATTCAAAATGATCTAGACAGCATTCAGGGCTGGGCAGACGCATGGCAAATGATATTTAATAGAGAAAAGTGTAAAGTACTGCACACAGGCAATAAAAATGTGCATTATAAATATCATATGGGAGATACTGAAATTGAAGAAGGGATCTATGAAAAAGACCTAGGAATTTATGTTGACTCAGAAATGTCTTCATCTAGACAATGTGGGGAAGCTATAAAAAAAGGCCAACAAGATGCTCGGATATATTGTGAGAAGTATTGAATTTAAATCAAGGGAAGTAATGTTAAAACTTTACAATGTATTACTAAGACCTCACCTAGAATATTGTGTTCAGTTCTGGTCACCTCGTTACAAAAAGGATATTGCTGCTCTAGAAAGAGTGCAAAGAAGAACAACCAGAATTATCCTGGGTTTAATTGAATTGAATCTATTCAGTCTTGAACAAAGAAGACTACGCGGTGATCTGATTCAAGCATTCAAAGTCCTAAAAGGTATAGACAGTGTTGACCCAGGGGACTTTTTTGACCTAAAAAAGAAACAAGGATCAGGGGTCACAAATGGAGATTAGATAGGGGCATTCAGAACAGAAAATAGGAGGCACTTTTTTACACAGAGAATTGTGAGGGTCTGGAACCAACTCCCCAGTAATGTTGTTGAAGCTGACACCCTGGGATCCTTCAAGTAGCTGCTTGATGAGATTCTGGGATCAATAAGATACTACAACCAAACAAGCAAGATGGGCTGAATGGCCTCCTCTCGTTTGTAAACTTTCTTAAGTTCTTATGTTCTATGTTCTTATTTATGCAGTTCATTAATATTATTAAAATGATTTGTTTATTTAGCAGAAGCCTTTATCCAAGGTGTCTTACAGAGACTAGGGTGTGTGAGCTATGCATCAGCTGCAGAGTCACTTACAATTACGTCTCACCCGAAAGACAGAGCACAAGGAGGTTAAGTGACTTGCTCAGGGTCACACAAAGAGTCAGTGGCTGAGGTGGGATTTGAACCGGGGACCTCCTGGTTATAAGCCCTTTGCTCTAACCACTGGACCACACTGCCTCCTATTATAATTACTGGCAGGGACTGAATGTTGAATAGAAAACACAACTGGCACCAAAACACGTGAACCTAAAGTTGGTGTTATTCTTTCAGTCATTTACCATTTACAATAAACTCATTTTCAACCGGAAAAGAGGATGAGCCCTATAGCCTGGAGATTTCAGGTTCGAATCCAGGATATGTCATTGCCGACCGTGACCGGGGGTTCCTAGGGGGCGGCGCACAATTGGCCAAGCGCCACCCACATAGGAAGGGATTAGGTCGGAAGGGCAATCCACTGTTCACCGCGTACCAGCGACCCCTGTGGCTGATAGGGCGCCTGTGGGTCTGCAGTGGAGCCATTCAGATCTGTGTTGTCCTCCGGCGCTATAGGTCTGGTGGCTTCACTGTGAATCCAGTGTGAAAAATGACAGATTGGCAGGAACACGTTTCGGAGGACGCGTGTTTCAGCCTCCGTTTCCCTAGTCGCCGGGTGAACCAGGATAAAAATAGTAATTGGGCATTCCAAATTGGGGAGAAAACCGGGGTGTAACAAGGCAAGGAGCCCTGTACATGGATTTTGTTTATTTTTAGAATGGGGTTTCCCCCTCCGCCCCTGTGTTATTTTGTATTTGTATATTATGATTTATTTATTTGTATTTAGATGACGGTGAAGCGCTTGTTGTATGTTTTATTATTGTTTATTTGTATTTATGTATAGATATGACGACGAGAGTCGTGTTTAGTTTTTGTATTGATGGCGTAGCCGAATGTTTGTTTTTGTTTGGTAGTGTGGATGGGCTTCCCATCCATGGTAATTTAAAAACCTCGTGCAGAAGGTGGCCATCTCCCGAATTAATTAAGTGATTCATTTATTGCTAATCGGGAGATGGTCACCTGCATAAAAGCCTGCAGCTCTCTGCACTCAGGGTGTGGGTGTTTGAGAGGAGGAATGAGAGAGCAAGGAGCGAGAGAGAAAACGAAACCTAAAAATTAAACGTATAGGATCAGTGAAGGTTACCGCCCAGCCTGACCTGTATTGTTTGGTATTTTGTGTTTGTGATTATTTTTATTTTGCTCTGCAAGCACAGTCTTTTTCTGTTTGAACTTTTTATTTATTTTTGTATTTCAATAAACGGTGTGCAGCGTCTCTTTCTTTTTGAACTGCAGTACTGGTGTCAGTTTTGTTTAGTTCCTGCTTCTGACCTGACGTCACCGCACAGCCACCCTGTCACATGGGGTAAAAACCATTGGCGAAAAAAAAAAAAGAAAAGACTGAACAGACGAAAAGGTGGTCATGCGAACGCTGCTTCCAGGGCATTGCATACATGCATCGCGTACCTGCTTCTGTCACCCAGGTCTACCCTGCTTCTTCAAAAGCAGCGTGAAAAGCGTCTAGCCGACACGCATGACCACGGGTCGCTACCCGGGTAGAGCATGCCAGTGTGAAGGGGGCTCTAAATTGTCCACTTTCGATTAATAAGTTGTGTTGAAAACATCTCTTCATTCAAGTAATACATCCCAGTTTAGGAGAAAAAAAGGTGTCCAAAAAAGTGATTTCTTTAACCTGGTACCAGAGACCATGCAGATGAAGTAAGTTTGCTAAAACACAGGTTTCTTTCAAAACTACAAAATTGACAGAGAGTGAGTGAATGTGCATGGCAGGGGAAATGTATGGAATTAGAGAGAAGAGATAAAAAGAGAATGGAGACAGGGGAGGGTCAGGTCAAATAAACATTCTGTGTTGTTTTCTGATTTCAGAAACAGCAACATTCTATTTTTTGCTTGTTAAATCACCGCTCCCTCTTCAACCCAGGTAACAGCTGCATGTGGCCACGGGGCTGGATGACACTTCCCTGTGCTGGATGTGTGAGCGGCAAGGAGCCTGCTGTGCTTCAGAGGCAGGTCTCCTGCCATCTGCCAGGTACAGACAGGCTAATCTAGGTTTAATCAAAACATCTCAGATATTGAAACAGCACAAAAACACATTGTGTTATATTAAAAAAACACCAGGGACGATCAGAATTGTTTTAAGTGACGGAGAAGGCTCTGGGGGTCAGAGAACAAAAAAAGCTGAGATTTGTCCCTTATTTTTACACAGCATTTATGTACTTTTGCAATGATTTTCCCTTGGTTTTAATATGTATTTACCATAGCTTACCATGGTGTGCCATGTTTTTAAATATGCTTTACCATACCTCTCTGTGCTTCACAGTGCTGACCTATGCTTTACTATGCTTTCATACTTACTTTGCTGAGCTTTTACTGTAGGAAACATTTAGAAGGGTTCTGGGGGTCAGAGAAAGCTGAGATTTGTCTTCTGACTCATTCTCTAACAAAGAATTCAAATGGAAAAATAAATAAATAAACAGAGAATATAAATATATTGGTTGTTGAACATTTCTCATTTTGTTTCTTTCAGGGTCTTTGGTAGCCTACTTATTAAAAGATAAAAACAATGTATCGTTTGGTAGCCTACTTATTAAAAGATAAAAACAATGTATCTTTTGGTAGCCTACTTATTAAAAGATAAAAACAAACCCCATCAATTAGTAAGGGAAATATAAAAAAGGAATTCAAATGACATTTACTTACTCCTTAAGAAGAGCGCACATGATTTGTAATTTGAAAATAAAATACTCTTCATTAAAAAATATGGATGATGACATCTGGATCTATTTCAAGTCATTCATGCTGTATATTCCTCCCCTCACCTCCAGTGGTTTATATAAGCTGTTCCATATGCAATTCAGTTAACACTTGTGATCTTGTGGCAGTTTATATCTGACACACACACACGCACACATATCTTCTAACTCATACAGCAGCCCAAATAGAACTCACCTTCACCTGGTACCCAGACAGAGCTTTGAATACAGCATCATTGCCAAGGATACGGAAATGAAATAGAAATGAAACCATTTGTAATATCATTTCAAAGGGACTGATCTAAAATGCGGAGAAGCGGAGTTTGAGCTTGTCCGCATTGACCCGTCCTTATATTTTGGTCAGGAGATTTCAGTGTGGTAAAAATAAGAGGAAAGGGGGCGTTAACAGAAGTGATATCATGCAGGTGTGACAGTAACTCCTAATAACAGAAGTGCTGCATTCCAGCATGTCCCCCTCTTGTAATGGATCTCCTCCTGGTGCCTGATGAGTTCATAATACTGACATCAGCATAAGACACAGACTTCCCTCTCGACTATAAAGCTTGCTTTTTTGTTGAATGGTAAGACGTTCGTCTTTGAATCGTTTGGTTTGTGGTTCGCGTCCAGCCCTTGACTCTCCAATTCAGTGGGCTGAGACGCCAGTCCATTGCAGTGGTACCCTATGGAAAAAAAATGCTGGGTGCTATGGTTGAAACAGGTAATTTAAAGTCTTTGTTCTTTGCACTATAAGCTGTAGCATGCATGCTGGCTTGCATCCTGGGCGGATGCAGACTTGTGTTTACGCTTGAGGACTAGCTTCGATTAAGTGGGGAGGGGAGGGATGTAATGAATCTCCTCCTAGCAGCTGATGAGTTAATAATACTGACATCAGCATAAGATACATACTTACCTCTTGACTACAGAGCTTGCTCTTTAGTTGAATGGTAAGATGTTCATCTTTGAACCATGAGGTTAGCGGTCCCCATGCAGATCTTGCCTCGCCATTCAATTCAGTGGGCTGAAGTGCCAAGCCATTAAACTGCACTGCCTGCCTGTCTTCCTGTCTGCCTGCCTGCCTGCCTGCAGCGCTCTCCAAACACCCCAGAGCTGTTTTACACACTGCTCAGACTAGATAGCAACAAAGCATACAGCTTGTCAAAGCCATAAAGCAGTAGAAAAGGAAACAGGTCCTGAGGGAAGGCTGGATAAACCCACAGTCCCTCAGTACAGTAGATATTGATTGGTTTGCTGGTGTCTTGGCAAAATAAAGCATGGATCTTGTGAGCATGATGCAACTGCATTTTCCGAGTGTCGTTCAACAGCCGGCTCTCACTGGCCACACTGCTCTGTTTTTTCTGTAAGTTGAACAAATCTGATCAACGATGATGAACTACCTCTTGAAAAAAAAACATTACTGCTTGCAGATGACTGCTTACAAAGCAATCTGTTTAAGCTTTGACGGGATGCTTCTTTTTCCATAAAGGGAAGGGATATTTCTGCACTGGATAAAATGTACACTAATGTACTTGAAATCAGCGACTAGCCACACGCTGACCTTTCTACTTTTCAGTCACAACGTCACCAAAGGAACAAGCTATGGGGCATATTGTTTTAAATTAGTGCTAGTTTATTTCTATTTTTAAATGCTGAAGAGTAAGTAACTTCAAATGTCAAGGGCTGGATGCGAACCCCACACCACAGGGCTGAAAGACGAATGTGTTGCCATTCAACTGCAGAGCAAGCATTGCGGTCGAGAGTTACAAGTCTTATGCTGATGTCAGTATCATTAACTCATCAGCCACTAGGAGGAGATTCATTACACCAGAACGATTGTAAACACCATACAATACTGTAGTAAGTGAAATGTAAAAACAAACAACAATTACAATGACATTTAAAGCTACCCATTTTTAAACTACTTTTTTTAAAATTATATAATTGCAGCTGTTCACAATGCCATAATTCACTATTTGGGTTCATTCACTTTTAGGTCTTTTAGCAAGTCCTATATCGTCCTATTTCACTTGTTTTATGTGTAGGTCAATGTGGCAGGGGTGAGACCTGCCCCTGTAAATTACTGTATATTTGGTGGTGGTTTATATAAAATATGTTTGTTGTTTGATTATAAATAACATTGAGGGGGTTTGTAACTGACAAATACAGGTATCTTTAATTGACAATCAATTGACCCTGGTCACCTGCCTTTAAAAAGGGGCTGAAAAGCCAGTCGTTGTTCTGTGCTGCTCCATGCCCTGTGTTGTTTTGTTGCAAGCTGAAAGCCGTACGACTGTGTGTTAAAGCAGGGTAAGTGAACCAAGGCCGAGGACCACTACGTGTTGAGCTGGGATCCTTGGTATACTTTAGTAAGGATTCATTTAGGGGATTTGAATCCCACAAGTGTTTATTTAGTTTGTGCTAGTGTAGCGTTCCTGGTGCGGGACCCTCCTGTATAGCAAAAGGAGCACATAACCATTACATGGTCACCTTTTGTTTTCTTAGTGGTTTTTGTACAGTGTTTTGTTTTTACTTTTTTGTAAATATTAATGTACACCAGGTCCAGGTTTTATAAACACAAGTTTGCCTTTGAGCTCACAGGGTGCCTGGCCAGCAGGGTTCGCTGTAGGGTGATGATGAGAAACAGTCCCTGCCGGTTCCAGAGCCACAGCCAGAGCCAGGACACAAACCTGTGCTGTATGACTCAGCCTGCACACCACGCGGCTGTGTTTCTACCAGGTGAGCTGCTCGGGGACCCCACTTATGAGTAATTTCTGAGCAGCCGAGCAGACAGCATACTGTGATTGAGTGGGGAAAATGAACAAGGTGAGCAATTTATTATGATATTTTGTGAATGTCGAAAAGGAGTAAGCCTACTTATCTTAAACTGGAATTTGCTCAACCATCAGAATTATTTTACAGACATTTCTAAGATAGTGTCCACACATACACTCACACACACACACACAGACACACAAACACGCACACACACACACACACACACACACACACACACACACACACACACACACACACACACACTCACACACACACACACACACACACACACACACTTTAACAAATATATTTTCAAACAGTCTTTGTCCTGCGCTGTTTCTTTACAAACATTGGTTCGACTGTAGCTGTCGTTCTGATTCCAGCTCTGCCTGTCAGCAGTGCTTATGCCATTCCAGTTGTGTGACAGGATGGGCTAACAGAAGGTTTTTTTTATTTATTTCTGCAGAATGCAGTATTCACTTGCCAAAATCTAAATGCTAACTTCACTGTCACCTTCAATCTATCTTTCAACAAGCTGTGTTCTTATTGCCAATTTCCACTTGCTTGAACCCCCTCCACCCCAGCTGCAGGAACGGTTGTTTGAGGAGAGCACGATTGACCTCTGTGACTTATAGCATCCACACTGCAGCCCTGGAACTACAGTTTTAACTGTATTTATTTTTTGACATGAAATATGTCAAAGAAAGGCCGCTGGGAAAGTTTCCCCACTGTAACTACATAGCAAAATGTGATAAAACATAGTTAACACATGGATAAGCAATGTAAAGCCCATGTTAAAAATGTGGCAAATCATAGAAGACTATGGTAAATGCATAGTAAAACCAGGGGAAAAGCATGGGGGGACTACATGCAACCTCTAACAATAGGGATCTACAAGAAACACTGCTTGTTTTACAGGCAGGGCGATGGTATGCGCTGTCCAATACTGATTCTCACCCATCTGGGAGACGAGGATAAAAGCTCGGCCGACGAGCCCGTCTGTTTTGCATAGAGGCATTTAGCCCAGGACTGGGACTTGATCTTTACATTTAGGGGCTGTCCCGTCCAATTAGGGATGGGTAGTCACCCTAGGTAAAGTGCCTGTCATTTACCAAAACTAGAACCAGACAGCTTATTATATTTCAAGTCCTCTTCAGCACCCTCACAGGTTTTTTTTTCTCATTTAATAACATTAAAATGATGTTTTCTCCTTTCACAATGCAATGCAAAGTATCCCAGTGATCATGAACACACTATTTTCATTAATGAGGCTTCACTGTACTGTCAATCACCATCAGGAGTATTAAATAAACTCTCCGGGCTAAATGAACATTCAGGCTATTAACTCAGGAGAAGAAAAAAGAATGAAATGGCCTCTTATTATTTGATTTCCATTACAGATTGCTGTAATAAAGGGGAGTCAGGCAATAGAAGATAATTAAAGGCAAATTGACTATGTGGCAACACAAACTATAAATGTAGGCTATTGTGGCCAACCTACCAGCATCATCAGCTGGTCTATTAATCTCCATCCTCTGATTAAAACATCCCCTCGAATTCCATTGTCCCAAGATGGCTGCAGATCCTGCATAATCAAATTATTTACCATTCACAAGATCTTTGTCAATCTATTCCTATCGGTCAGCATAAATGCCTCCCAAAGCATTTTGTTTTTGTAACAGAGATCCCGCACCGTGTTACACTGGATGAAACGGAGGATTAATCTCTTGTAATTGAGGAATTACAAGAGGAATTCTTTGTCTTCTGTAATACAACTGTACCAGCGCAGGGTTTGAGAGACGGAGAGAGAGAGATGGAGGTGGGTGAATATTTAATCCCAATTGGAAACAAGAGAAAGGCTTTTTCTTTCTTATTGGCATAGTCTGGCACAGTCTGTAACAATATGTTTCATTTTATTAAGCATCTGATCCACACAGTATATAAAAACCTCAGAAAATGTACGAGCAAGAGGAGGCCATTCGGCCCATCAATGCAAGCAGCTGGTTGACTTTGTCAAGTCGGGTTCCACAGGATCTCAGTGATTCAGCGTTAAGAAGATGGCTAGGTAACCCAATCCATACCTTCACCACTCTGTGTGAAGAAGTGTCTGCTGGTTGCTGTAGAGCCATTTGCTTTACATTCACTCAATGCAAGTGTTTTTAAAAGTTTAAGACCTACTCTGTTGTCTAAAGTGTCAGACAGAGCATTGAGGTAATTTTTAAACTCTTTTGCTGGTTAATCTGGAAGCAGGTTTTTCACTAAAGTTGTATAACTGGTAAGTGTTTAATGTTACTCAACACCATCTGTGCTCTCTCCTTGGGCAAACCCTTGAAAAGGGATTAGATACACATTAACCCAGTGATGACACATCATGACACATTCTTGTGTTATTGAACTAATTGAGGATGCATCAATTAGTTCAATAACACAAGAATGTTACATTTGTATTAAAAAAAAAAGTAATTTGTTGCTATATTCAGAAATGCACCCCCTCTCCTCAACCCCATCCACCCACCCCCTGCTACCTCATAAGGTCTGCACCAGTGCTTATAACAACGCTTGTCCTATAAGCCTATATCAGCTCAGAAAAGACTGTATAACAGGTCTTCTTAAGTCACCCACAGGAGAGATTTTAAAGCTACAACCGAGGGAGTTTATATATATATATATATATATATATATATATATATATATATATATATATATATATATATATATATATATATATATATATATATATTCCAAAGCAAATATGTCCGTTGACAACTAAATTCCACTATTTTAAGTAATATGCTTTGAGGAAAGCGTGAGAAATCGATTCACGTGAAATCCGCTGTGTGACGGGGGGTTTGCTTGGAAAATACCTGATCCGGTGCAAGATGGCTGAGCCGATTGAGGGAAGTGGAAGGTAAATGGCTACAGCTGAGCCGGAACAACCCCCCCAGTACCAGGGGACAGATTTGCGGGGTAATGGGAGAGCAGCAGAGTAATTTGAGCAGAGCTTATGATGCCGTCACGCTTTATTAAAATCTAGCAGAGAGCTCCGGCTGCCTCATCTCCCAGCACATTGACCCTCTGCTAATGGTCAGTCTGAAAGGCAAGGAGCTGATACAGGACAGCTAGGTAACAGGTTTACCTGAAGATAATCTGCTGAAATACATTTAGAAAAGGAGCAGAGAGAAACTTTGCAAAAGTTGAGTCCCCTTAAAGCTGCGCAAAGCACTTTCCTTTTTCCTCCTCAACTTTTAACTTGCTCTGTGGTCAAGCACTTTCTGCAAAGCTTCTGGGAAAAAGAGATTAAGACGTAAGAAACATTTCCCAGCGCGGAACCCAGGAATTGAATTATTTCACGTTTCTCGGGGGAATTTTAATATTTAGACTGGGATTAAATTTGAAATATCGCTGTAAATAAGTACATTCACATTTTTGTGGTTACACACATTATTTAAAAATGAACATTGTTGACATTAGAACTGCATATTTGATACCAGTATCAGTAATTATTTTTAATAGCGATATCCATCTTTTTTTTCAATACATTTTTTTCATAAAAAAATAATTAGATGTGCAGTCGTTAATCAATATCCTGATCGATATACAGTCAAACCTGTATAGAGACCACTCAAGGGACAGTCTAATAGTGTCCTCATAACACAGGTGGTCTCTTAAAAGGGGGCCCGTAACGTATGAATTTTCTATTTGTCTCTGACATACACTGTCTTACATACACTTACATACACTGTAAAAGCCATTCATTGTAATATGAACAAAATGAAGTATGTAATTTAATAACATTCATTTAGATAATGCATTTACAAATCAAATTATTTTGTGAAAGTAATGAATGCTTGCCTGTCTCAGGTCACACAAAATGTTTTAAATCCTTTCCAAATTTCAATGCCGGTGTCTGCCTTTCAGGTACGTGTTGATTCATTGCATCCTGAAACCAAAACCAGCATAAGCATAAGATCTTTTTTCGATTACCGCGCACATTATTTCACATTGTTCACCTACTCTTATAAGCATGGCTTGAATTTTTCTGTGTTTATTTTCCTTTTAACAGTTTGCCTTTAAGTCTTAAACTGCTACATCCTAATTATGAGAACATTCTGTTAAATTAGCGGGAAAGAACAACACAACATGAAACTGACACATTGGAAGTTACCTAGTTCCCAGGCAAGTGCTAGAACGAAATGCAAGTTAAAGTAACATCTGGGGGAAGTGATTAATGAAGAAGGTGAAACAGAATCAGCAAGTCAATCAGGACATCAAGGTAAAAATAAGCAACTTTGTTTAGTAATTAACAGTTTATTTAAGATATTGAATCGGCTCAAAACACGTGAACAACAATAAAATCCTAAAACTTCAAGCCCTAGTTCTTTCCATTTCAAAATGCTGTATCTGCGTCTTTCTAGTGCTGAAATTTTCAGCAGTTTTTCTGGCACTTACTGCCTTCACAAGTTTAATAACTTTAATTCTGTCATCTAGGGAGGACCTTTTGTTTCTCCACATTTTCTCTCTTCCTTTATAAGAGAGCGTTGTTTTATTGATTACGGATAAAATGGTTATCATATTCCTTTGAATTTAGGACGTACCATTTAAAACCATATTTTTCTTATAACAATAGCCCTGTGTAAGGGTGCTTTGAGTCTGTTGCTGGGTAGAGAATTGTGGTCGCTGGTCACGTTAGACAGGTGGTCGCTTAATACAGTTAAATAAAAGCACAAATATCATTGGGAGGAATTTAAAGTGGTCATTTAGACCAGGTGGTCGCTAAATAAAGGTGGTCGCATGAGCAGGTTTGACTGTATATCGTTTTACAATAATCAACTGTGGCAGGGCAGTAGCCCTGGTGCTGTAAATAGTGTGTGTGGGGGGAATGTAAGGTTGGCATGGATGGGGTTAAATCTGTCCCTGCCAGCAATCACAGGTGTGGCCGTCCCCCAATTAGGTAATTGATGCTAATTGGGGAGTGTCCACATGTATAAAAGGAGCCAGAAAGCCTTTGTTTGTTGGAGGGCCTGTGGGTCTTGAGGCTGGTTGGCTGGTTGGCTGGTTGGCTGGTTGGCTGGTTGGCTGGTTGGCTGGTTGGCTGGCTGGCTGGTTGGCTGGTTGGCTGGTTGGCTGGCTGGCTGGCTGGCTGGTTGGCTGGCTGGCTGGCTGGCTGGCTGGCTGGCTGGCTGGCTGGCTGGCTGGCTGGCTGGTTGGCTGGTTGGCTGGTTGGCTGGTTGGGCCCTTGTGCCTGTTTTGTTTGTGTGATTAAAGTGTGCAACACTGTTTCACTGCAGCTTTCTCTGACTCTGAGTCTCATTCCTGACGCTGTCCTTTCACATCAATGCATTGAGAACAGTTTATTATTTAAAAGCAAAATTAATCTAAATGTACAGCAAAGTGTACTGTATGCACTTGATGTAAAACTCACAGAAGTACAATTCAGTAAAGCATGATAAATACTTTCAGCATAGGAAAAACAAGAGAAACTGTGAAATGACTGTGCAATGGTTACATTTTACAGTAATTACAATAGTTTTACCTGCTTTCATTCAGCACACTGCTGAACTATAATTCCACTGGCATGGTGACCTGTGGATGTGTGGTGGTATGAAATATGTCCTGGGGAGTCAAATATGCATCCACCCCACCGTCACTACACTGGGATTCGGTTATATCGCGGTTTTTGGGGTTGGCTACCCTTTTCAACAGTCTCAAATGTAGCTGCTAGAATCTGACTGTGCATGCCTCTGAATATTAATTACCCCATCATACTGTCATTGAACATTTTTCTGTCTTGATATAAAGCAGACATGTTATGTTTACTGACTGTGTACATGTACATATACAGAAGGAAAATGTTGAAATGAAAGAACGTGTCTGTATAAAAGCTGAAAGCTTTTGAGCCAGTTCCTAGCAGCGTAATGGACAGTGGTACTTAATACGATAGCATCCCACCATCCATGTTTAAAAGAGTGGGCTATGGCCATATTAATTTAAGGAGGCTGTGTGGTCCAGTGGTTAAAGAACTGGGCTTGTAACCAGAAAGTCCCTGGTTCAAATCCCACCTCAGCCACTGACTCATTGTGTGACCCTGAACAAGTCACTTAACCTCCTTGTGCGCTATCTTTCAGGTGAGACGTAATTGTAAGTGACTCTGCAGCTGATGCATAGTTCACACACCCTAGTCTCTGTAAGTTGCCTTGGATAAAGGCATCTGCTAAATAAACTAATAATAATTAATTTCTAAAAAATATATAATATACACAGAAACACATCAAAAGAAACTTATCACTATTATAATACATTTATATTTGAAAAAAATAAAGTATATAAATAATGGACATTGATGAAATGTTTTTGGTTTCTTTTTAATCACTCGATCATTCATCCTTGACCATGACACGCTTGAGTGACTATAACTGAAGCATATGCACTTAATCACCTAATTAGTGAGGCAGTTGATTGGACACTGGATATGGAGTGATTTCAGTTGTTGAATTGCAAGCTTGAATAAAAGCAATAAAGAAAATCACAGAAAAAAACAATATGCCACGTCTGTGCAATTGGCATGTTGGAGGCTGGACTAGGGCAGCGTACTGTGGCTCGCCGTCTTGGGTGCTCACAGCCAGCAATTTCAAACCTGGCTAGATGGTATAACCAGACACACTCTGTCAATGACAGGCCACAAACTGGGAGACCAAGAGTCACAACACCTGTCCAAGATCGACAGATCATTTTGCACATCTTCGTGATATCAATTGTTAATCAGCACAATAAAAAGTCACTGCACCTACTCTAAAACAGAATCATTTTTCGATCACACTCAGTGAATTTTATGCAAATATAAGTGCTAAGCTTCTTTTGATGCTCAAATATAAGTGATACATTTCTTTTGATGCTCAGTATATATAAAGTAGGGCATGAAGTTTTCAGGATTTATTATTTTTATCACATGACATCCCTTTTGAACTAATTTTGAGCTGATTCTGTTTCTTAATTAAACTCAAGAAAAGCTGTTAATTACAAAACAATGTCACTTGTTTTTACCTTCATATCTTGACTGAGCCTGAGCTTTATTTAAATTTTAAATTGAGCTGACAAATTACATTAATTGCTCATCCCCGATCCTACTTTTAACTCGAATTACATTATTGCAGTTGCTTGTGCTTTTGTTACTTTCCCCACTAGTTTAACAGAGATGTCCTGACAGATTTCCTTTTCAGCATAAAATACCCAGTATGGAGTGTACACTGTAGCAAGTTTTTCAGGCACCTGTCATTTGCAATGTGCATGCTGCAAACATATCAAAGAGCATTTTAGGATATTGGGGGACACACAAAAAATGTAGTTCGGTATCACAGTCCACATTTCTGACAAACCACACTATCTGATACAATCTAATTTCAAACCGGACTGGAGACTACCTTCTGAGGTGGAGTGGGTCCGGTCCTCGAGTACTGTATTGAAGGCTCTGAACTTTTAAGCCAGTTTAAAAGCAACTAATACAGTTTAAATGCATAGTGTGGACAGGGCCATAGTGGTTACTACTGACAGCAGCATAGTCTGCTGTATGTGTCTGTTTAAGTCTGATATGCAACTGCTAATGAACAAGAATACTGTTTCCCTTTGGATTACAACTTGACTGCATTGACTTGATTCAAAAGTGAAATTATCTCCAAGGTAATGGTGAGGCCTCGACCATTACAAGTTGTGTCAAATTGTGCCGTTCTGTTATGAAGATTCCTCTAATTAGAACTGTGTGAATGCTGCATGCTCTTCACATTCAGGTACAATTAGAACTGTGTGAATGCTGCATGCTCTTCACATTCAGGTACAATTAGAACTGTGTGAATGCTGCATGCTCTTCACATTCAGGAGGCTGTGTGGTCCAGTGGTTAAAGAAAGGGCTTATAACCAGGAGGTCCCCGGTTCAAATCCCACCTCAGCCACTGACTCATGTGACCCTGAGCAAGTCACTTAACCTCCCTGTGCTCCGTCTTTCGGGTGAGACGTAGTTGTAAGTGACTCTGCAGCTGTTGCATAGTTCACACACCCTAGTCTCTGTAAGTCGCCTTGGATAAAGGTGTCTGCTAAATGAACAAATAATAATAAATAAACAAATAATAATAACAATGTGCTGTGTGAATGCTACATGCTCTTCACATTCAGGTGTAATTAGAACTGTGTGAATGCTGCATGCTCTTCACATTAAGGTACAATTAGAACTGTGTGAATGCTGCATGCGCTTCACATTCAGGTACAATTAGAACTGTGTGAATGCTGCATGCGCTTCACATTCAGGTACAATTAGAACTGTGTGAATGCTGCATGCTCTTCACATTCAGGTACAATTAGAACTGTGTCCGGGGGGAGGGAGGGTTAGGTCGGCCAGGGTGTCCTCGGCTCACCGCGCACCAGCGACCCCTGTAGTCTGGCCGGGCGCCTGCGGGCTTGCCTGTAAGCTGCCCAGAGCTGAGTCGTTCTCCGACGCTGTAGTTCTAAGGTGGCTGCACGGTGAGTCTGCAGAGTGTAAAGAAGTGAGCGGCTGACGGCGCACGCTTCGGAGGATAGTGTGTGTTCATCTTCGCCCCTCCCGAGTCAGCGCAGGGGTGGTAGCGGTGAGCTGAGACTAAAAATAATTGGGCATTTCAAATTCGGGAGAAAATAATAAAAACTAATTGGCAACGACTAAATAAATAAAAAAGAAAAAAAAGAAGAAAAAAAAAGGCTGCCAGTGGCATGAGGCATGGAATCAATATAGACTCTTTTGGGGACTGGATTCAGAGAGCGCGGCGAGTGTCAGTCTGAGTGACCTGTTCAAACAGGGAATCTGAAATACATTGCAAAAAAGAGAACAAAAGAAAAGGTTGAACCAAAAACATGCTTTTGAGTTGCTCCAGTTGTTATTGCGAAGTCTTTGTCATGGATCCGGTAGGGACACACATCTCAATAATTTGCGTTCCTTGTGCGGTGCAGGCACTTCATAAATAATAAATGTAAAACTAAATGTATCTATTCATCCAATAATTTAGAATATTTAAACAAAACAGTTAACTAGTTGTTGGTCTCAGCAACTCAAACTTATGTTAATCCAAATAAACTTCATTAGACAGGATTAGTCATAGATCATGATTCCAGAAAGACTATCTCAATTTACATTGGGACTTGCACCTAACCTGGATTTACCTAAATACAAAGGAAGAAGAGTACTTTCAACAAGCATAGTAGCAAAGAAAATAATGTTGTGTCACTGGAACCAATCAAAACCTCCCTCTGCTGCAGAATAATGGCATCTTCTGATAGAAGTGATACGATTAGAAAAAATAGGATATGGTAGCAGTGACAAACCTAATCTTTTTACAAAATGTTGGTCAAGGGCAATGGTGTATATACATACCAAAGATCATCCAATAGATTAATAACAGGTATACAAAAATATGTTTTATACGCCCAGAGGTAGATACATATTGTTTTAACTTATATGAACAGGAATACGAAAGTGGCCAAGGGATTTAATCGAGACACTCCGATACAAATTATAAAAAAGTATTGTAGTAATTATTTTTGTATACTGTAATGAATTAACTAATTTACTTTCTGTATAAAAAATAACATTTCAAAGATAACTAGAGTTGCCAGCAACTTTAAGGCTTCCAGTACCGGTATCAGTATCAAACACTTTAGCAAATAGTGCAGAATGGCATTTCTACATAGTAACCATGACCCTATGGCCACTCTCTCAGGAGTTATAAGCCAGTTTTACAATTAACCTTTAGGAAAGGTCAGAGGTCACAGGCTATGACATTTTTTGATAGAGCATATCAATCAATCAATCTTTATTTTATATAGTGCCTTTCATAGTGGACCACCATCACAAAGTGCTTTACAAGATGCAGTAACAAGAAAATCCATAATACTTTAAATACATAGAAATGCATAATACATGCTATACAGTAAAAAAAGAAACAATGCATAATACATTAAATACAGTGGAAAGTGCATAATACATGATAGTACCATAATACATGACATAGTAGCAGCAACACAACAGCAAATAGCAGTTATCAGAGATACCACCATATAGAGAGTTGCAGTAGTCGAGTCGAGAGGAGACAAATGCAAGACAAAGTATCTCCGCATCTGGGAGGGAAAGGTAGGGACAGACTTTGGAGATGTTTCGAAGATAGAAGGAAGATTTGACGATGGAGAAGATGTGGGCATCAAAGGAGAGGTTGCTGTCAAGAAGTACACCAAGGCTTCGTACTGTGGTTGAAGGCAGCAGGAGACAGTTTCCGAGGTTCAGGGCAGCTATATTTAGATTCTTAAGTTGAGTTTTAGATCCTGCTAGAAGGAGTTCAGATTTGCTAGTGTTCAGCTGAAGAAAATTGGCAGACATCCAGGCCTCGATGTCTTGAATGCAAGCCGAGAGCCGGGCCATGGCAGAGGGGCTTCCAGGGTCGAGTTTTAAGTAGAGCTGGGTGTCGTCAGCATAGGAGTGAAACATGAGGCTGTGTTGGCAGATGAGGTGACCCAAGGGAAGCATGTAGATATTGAAGAGAAGGGGCCCAAGAACAGATCCTTGGGGGACACCACAAGTGACTGGGTTTGCAACGCCACTGCGTCCAGCATAGAAAACAAACTGCATGTGTCTGGATAGGTAAGAGGACATCCAGGAAAGACAGGCTCCAGAGATCCCAGCATACTTCTGAAGGCGGTTAAGAAGAATGCCATGATCTATGGTGTCAAAAGTGGCTGTTGGGTCAAGGAGGACAAGCACACCAGCATCAGCATTGAGCAGGACATCATTCACAATCCAGAGCAGAGCAGTTTCAGTACTGCGATGTGGTAGGAAACCAGACTAGAGATTCAAACAGATTGTTATCCATGAGATGTTTCGTCACCTGACTGTCTACAGCCTTTTCGAGAGTTCTTGAGAGAAAAGGGAGATGGGACGAAAATTAGATAAGTCAGCTGGGTCAAGGGAGGATTTTTTGAGAACCGGTTTAAGGGCAGCAGGAACCGAGTCAGATAAGTTGAGATTGTGCATATTGGAGGGAGCAAGATCAGAAGCACGGAGATGGACAAGGTTAGTCGGCCAGGGGTCCAGGGGGCATGTGACAGTAGTTGATTTCAACAGTAAGCCAGAAACATCAGCAATAGAGAGAGGCGTGAGGGAGGTGAGGGCAGGAGGGGCAACCAGAGGAGCGTCAAGGTGGTCAAGTAGTAAACTAGGTTTGTGGTGGGTAAGCGTAGAATAGAGGTTGTCGATTTTGTTTCTGAAAGAAAGAGTTTCAGAAACAGTTTCGATCTTTCTTGACGGTTCTGGTTGTAAGCGGGGCAACAGTGTCAATGATATGAGTAAGGGTGGCGTTGTAGAGGGTCACCGCATCATCAACTGAGGACAGGAGAGTACCAGTCAGAGGGGATGCAGAGACACATTCTGAGAATTTCAGAAGATTCAGCAGATTCTTGTGACGGAAGGAGACAACAGTATCATTAGCAGTGGGTTTTTAATATTAGCAGTGATTAAAAAATAGGCAGAGATAGAAACATCTGAGACAGAGAGATTGGAGACATCAAGGTCCCTGGTGATGAGCAGATCCAGGGTCTGACCTCGGGTGTGAGTGGGGACGTTGACAGATTGAGAAAGTCCAAGACAGTCTAGAATCATGTTGAAGTCGGTCATTAGGGGGGAGGAAGGCAAGTCAACTTGAATGTTGAAGTCACCTAGGAGTAGGATTTTGTCAGTAGAAGTGCAGACGAGGTGAAAACTCTGCAGATAACAGCAAGGGTGAGGAACATGGGAGAGGGGAGCTTGATGGGGAGATGCTCAAATGAAAAAAAGGCAGGCAGTGAAAGAACTGAGGAAGTGAGCACAGAATTTGCAATAACAGCAGTGCCCCTGCCTCGGCCAGTGAGGCGAGGTTTGTCAAAGAGGGAATAGCCCTTTGGGGTGGCTAGATGCAGCAGGTGTGTGTCATTTACAGAGTGCCAGGTTTCAGCTAGACAGAGAAGCTCAAGTTTGGTATTGGTTATAAGTTCGCTGAGAAGCAGAGATTTGTTAGTCAGAGAGAAACAATTGAAAAAGGAGATTTTCCAGTTTGTAGCAGGCAGCGTAGGGGGAGAAGGTATATGGGTTACTATATGTGTTCCATAGTAACCATGACCCTATCTGCACTCTATTATGACTTATAAGCCAGTTTTGTATGTTGATGATGTCATCCAACAGAAGAGCATAAGCAAGTTTACAAACGAGAGGAGGCCATTTGGCCCATCTTGCTTGTTATTATTTATTTTATTATTTATTTATTAGCAGGCGCCCTTATCCAGGGCGACTTACAATTGTTATAAGATATCACATTATTTTTACATACAATTACCCATTTATACAGTTGGGCTTTTTTACGGGAGCATTATAGGTAAAGTACCTTGCTCAAGGGTACAGCAGCAGTGTCCTCCACCTGGGATTGAACCAACGACCCTCCGGTCAAGAGTCCAGAGCCCTAACCACTACTCCACACTGCTTGTTAGTAACTTATTGATCCCAGAATCTCATCAAGCAGCTTCTTAAAGGATCGCAGTATGTCAGATTGGTTCCAGATTCCCACGATTCTCTATGTAAAAAAGTGCCTCATATTTTCTGTTCTCAATGCCCCTTTATCTCATTTCCACTTGTGACCCCTGGTCCTTGTTTCTTTTTTCAGGTCGAAAAAGTCCCTTGGGTCGACATTGTCAATACCTTCTAGAATTTTGAATGCTTGAATCAGATCACTGCGTAGTCTTCTTTGTTCAAGACTGAATAGATTACATTTTTTGGCCTGTCTGCATATGACATGCCTTTCATACCCGGAATAATTCTGGTGGCTCTTCTTTGCACTCTTTCTAGAGCAGCAATATCCTTTTTGTAACGAGGTGACCAGAACTTAACACAGTATTCTAGAGGTCTTACTAATGTATTATAAAGTTTTAACATTACTTCCCTTGATTTAAATTCAACACTTTTCACAATATATCCGAGCATCTTGTTGGCCTTTTTTATAGCTTCCCCACATTGTCTAGATGAAGACATTTCTGAGTCAACATAAACTCCTAGGTCTTTTTCATAGATTCCTATTTCAATTTCAGTATCTTCCATATGGTATTTATAATGCACATTTTTATTGCCTGCATGCAGTACCTTATACTTTTCTCTATTAAATGTCATTTGCCATGTGTCTGCCCAGTTCTAAATACTGTCTAGATCATTTTGGATGACCTTTGCTGCTGCATCAGTGTTTGCCACTCCTCCTATTTTTGTGATGTCTGCAAATTTAACAAGTTTACCAGAATCTAAGTCAATAATGTAGATTAGGAATAGCACATGGTCTAATGCTGATCACTGTGGTACACCACTGGTTACCTTGCTCTATTTTGAGGTTTCTCCTCTAATCAGTACTTTCTGTTTTCTACATGTTAACCACTCCCTCATCCATGTGCATGCATTTCCTTGAATCCCTACTGTGTTCAGTTTGAGAAGTAATCTTTTATGCAGGACTTTGTCAAAAGCTTTCTGTAAATTTAAATAAACCATGTCATATGCTTTGCAATGATCCATTGTCGATGTTGCATCCTCAAAAAAATCAAGCAGGTTAGTTAGACACGAACTCCCTTTCCTAAAACCATGCTGACTGTCTCCCAGGATACTGTTACCATATAGGTAATTTTCCATTTTGGATCTTATTATAGTTTCCATAAGTTTACATATAATAGAAGTCAGTGGTGTGCCATGAGGACCTTCAAGGTATTCTCTGCTGACCAGACAGTGCCAAGTAAACCATCAGTCAAAGTCATTACGTTGCCTCACTCACTTGCGTACAATGTGCTTGCTTATACTATGAAACATACTACTCTAATTATTATTTGTTCATTTGTCTGAAGCCTTTATCCAAGAGGACTTAAAGGGTTTACTAGAGTCCAGGGGTTTACTGAAGGGGATGTGATCAGCCAATAACAGATCTGGAGGAGTGAGCAGAGGCGGGCCATAAATCTCCCAGGGTATTCTCTGCCTCATTTCTCCGAGTAGATTTGTTCCCTTTTTATTTAAGTGCAGTTCGTCCCGCCTATATAGATAGTCTTTGTTGTAGAATGTGCTCCAATGTTCAAGGAAGGTGAAGCCTTCCTGTGTGCACCACGATTTCAGCCATGCATTTTGATTATGTATTTCCAGCTGTCCATATTGTCCTTTGCAAGGTGCCGGCAGCATCCCAGAAATGTTGCTTATACCGATGTGGACGACTACTACCGGGTCATCTCCTGTTCGTTCTAGGAGCCTGTCCACGTTCTCTGTGTGTGACAAAGGCTCCCGAAAGGCAGCACTCTGTTGTAGTAAAGGGGTCCAGACTGCGCACTGAACTTGCTGCGTTTCTCAATATGAAGTCCCCAACAATCACGATCCCCCTTTTTTTCTGCCTGGCCAGCACTGTTTATGGGATCCTGGATGTTGTTTCTTTCATTCTCTTGATGTTGGTTATGATCTTTTAAAATTGGAAGTATTCAAATTTGTTTGATGTACTGATTTCTGTCGGTTGTGCTTGACAACGTTTCTTTTTTTCCCTGTCTCTGCCTACCTGAACCCAGCTGTTTAGACCCTCTTCTATCTCCCTGGTGGCTTTCTGTCTGTTAAGTGTGCAGACTTTCAGGAATTGTGAGTGTGCCAGCTCCTCATACTCCTGTTGCTCTGTCATTTCCTGCAGCTCCATTTCTAGCATACTTACTCGTTTAACCCTTTGCGGGTCAATTTATTCAGCGCGTCTCAGGCGCGTCAGGTCCAAATTATTTTCACACGCGCAGTTTGTTTTAGACGCGCTGTTTAAAAGTATTTTTTTCACAGTAAAACAGGTTTAAAAGGCACTGCATATCAACAGGACACTCAGTACTGCATCTCCAGCCCTGCCCCACCCCTTGTTTGCTATATACTTCACATACCTCTTCAAAGTTGTGCATGCTGACAAATCATCTCCTGATCACGTGTTTTATCACCAAACTCCTCAATAATGCAATCCAAGTCATTATTTTATTACTATAAAGGGAAAGGGAAAATCAGAATGTAATATCAGACCTGGTCTGACATAGGACAGCAAAGGGTTAAGCAAGTCCTGGATCATGCAGCACTTTACACACACTTGGTTTAGCTCTGCTGGGTTTTCTCGGATTTCTCACATCATGCAGGTGTCACAGATTACTGGCTTGAAGACCATGTCTATTTTTTTTTATAAGTTTAGTTTAGCTTCTGCAGCTGTCAATCTGTTTTCAAACTGCTTCTAACTGCTCTGTGCTTTTCCACAACTGTACTTCTCCACGCTGTCGCTGTTAAGGCTGCCTGGCTTTTGTCTGTATCTGTTGTGCTGTTGGCTATATTTTTATTGTAGCAACTTCCCTTTAACACCCTTTAAAGACAACCACACTATGTGCCATTGGGTTTGTTTCAATCAGACTAGCGGCTTGGGACAAGAAGATCTTTGTAGTTTGTGATTATGACTGTACCGTGCAATTTTGACGTCATGCAGCATGGCCACCATACCACACAACCTATCATCTTCTTACGAACACCAGTTAATCTTGAAATATCCCTCAACAACTATACCAAATTTCAGCACTCTGCAATAAGTCATTTTCGAAAGGCAAATTTCTACATTTAGGCAAAATGTTTTTTATCATTCCAATATGGCAGCCAAACCATGTGACTTATGACATAAATTCTTTATCACTTTCCATCTTCCCATAGGCATCTACCAACCTTCCGATTTTTGGGAGTTTTCCAGCAACTCTGGCGCAAAGAAAAATAATAATAATAATAAGAAGAAGAAGAATCCCAGCAGTAACAATAGGCTTCCCAGTTTATGGCCTGGAAGCCTAAAACAAAAAGGCTAACACTGATACCTTGTTATGGGCTTTTTTTACACTAGAAATGTAAAAATGTATGGGAATATTAAAGGTTTCTAAATATCTAATTTCTCCACTGGATTTCCTGAAATATTTTTTCTTAATTAATTCTCTTCAAAATTAATGTTTAATCTTTTTTTCAGCAATGACAAAACATTTGTCATCGTGCAGTTTTACTTTTTTTGTATGTTTTTGAAGTTTGTTTATCTCTTTTGGTAATCTTAAAATGATTGTTGAACTATGTGCTATAATGCAGTAATTACACGCTTATTACTACCTTACCTTTAAATAAGATCGTCAATGATTAGTTCCATCTGAGGTCAGTGAAGACAGTCGTCACTACTGTGCCAAAATCTATTAAAGTACTTTAATAGAATTGGGTAAACACGGTTTTCAGAAGACACAGTTATGTTTTTCTTTTTTGTCTGAGTAATTATTTTATCCATGTTTTTCTCCCCAATTTAGAAAATAATATTACAATGTTAATAATCTTGAATTAAAATTGGTACATAAATAAATACATATTGAAATTATCTGAGATGAGGAAGGCATTGTTTGCCCTCCAACCTCAAAGCTGTCCTTCACTCTCCTCCAACCTCCCTCCTTCAAACCGGAGGTAATTAGCATCCTGACCACTTAATTAATTAGGCGGCACACTTAATTATGACAAACTACATTATAGCAGGGAGCCCCAAGCCCAATGGACATTAGCAGCAGGTTATGTTCAGTAACAATTTGATTTGAGGGGGAGTTTATTGACCGGAAAAGACATATGATGAGATTAAAAATAATCAGTGCTCCCTGCCTCAGTGATATTGGCTTATCGTAGCCAGGGGCTTGGCATTAGAACGAGATTGAAGATGATCAAATTAGCCTCTCCTTTCTCATTACAACCCAGATGCATAAACTGATAGATATTGGCAGAGCGAGCGAGGCAATGAAGCAATAAAACGATTTTTTTCTTTCTCTCTGAGAACATTTCTTCCTATCATTCTGTGGTAGGGATTGAGGAGCTGGCTCACACTTTTTAAAAATATGTTCATTCCTACCTTAATGGCTGCTTATTGTCTACTCCCAAATTGCCTGTTGTTTTTGTTACTAAATTGACTCTCCTGTTTTATGGTTATGAGCTGAATGACAATAACCATTAAGCACTGTTGCTGTGAGGAACTTGCCACTTTTGAAGGCTGTTTTTCTCATGTTTAGTTATTTATTTGCTATTGTTTTACTGACACTTTGATTTAATTGATGCTTGTAGCATGTGTGTGTGTGTGTGTGTGTGTGTGTGTGTGTATATAGATCTACATTAGGAATGCATTTTGCCAGTACATACATGGGGAAATGGGAAGAACAATTACTTAGAAAATTGGAAAGAGAACCTTTAGAATACATTCGGTTTGTAGATGATATTTTTGGGGTTTGGACACATGGAGAAGTCTCTTTTCCAGTTTCATAAAATGGCAAATGAAATACACAGTAATATTAAGGTGGACCTTCGATGGACAAGGAAAGAAATAGAATTTTTAGATACCATAGTAAAACTTGAAGAAGGTTCAATTGAGACTGACCTCTTCTGTAAACCTACTGACATGCACCAGTATTTACACATGTCCTCTGCACATCCGATACACACTAAAAGGGCAATCCCAAAGGGTCTAGGAATAAGAATATGAAGAATATGCTCAAAAGAAAGTGACTATGTAAAACAAAGAAATGTATTAAAAACAAATCTTAAAAAAAGAGGATACGAAGAAAGAATTATAGAGACGGAGTTAAGAAAAGTGGATAAACTAAAAAGAGATGATCTACTACATTATAAAAATAGAGATAAAAAGGTCAAAAGAGTCCCATTAGTAATGACTTACTCTAAACTTTTGCCCAATATTTCTAAGATAGTTTGGAAACACTTGCGGATTCTACATAATTCAGAAAAATTAAAAAAAGGATTTCTTAAGGCCCCAGTTGTAGCTTTCAAAAGAGAAGCTAATTTAGGTTCACAGTAAACATAAAAGAATAATTGACAAAATAGGTTCTACGAACATGTGCACCAGTAGATGTAAAGTGTGTAAATACATAGATAAAAGTAAAAATATAATTAAACATAAGAACACCACATATCCACTAAAAACTAATACCTACTGTAAAAATAGCAATGTTGTTTATGGAATAGCCTGTGAAAAATGTGATGAAATCAAATATGTTGGAGAGACTGGAACTACTTTATATAAAATAATTCAGAACCACCTTTCATTAATTAGAAATAAAAAAAATGAATGAACCAATAGTACAGCACTTCACCAGTCAAGGACATGACATAAATGATGTAAAGTTTGTAGTATTGGAACAGCTAAAATTAGACAATGCGACATATAGAAGAATAAAAGAAAGTAAATGGATAAATAGACTGAACATGATTATGCCAGCGGGACTCAACAGAAAAGAATGAACTAATTAACTTCAATAAATATATAACATTTAAATAAATAAACAAGATTCATTCAAAAGTTGTGCATGCTGATGCGCTGGGGAGGCCAAATCTACACGGATCCTCAGAGCCAGCATTGCATGATATAATAAAAATATAAATTTATATAAAGTAATGTTAATTAGAATTAATACAGATTCAAAGATAGAAGTAAAAATGATGTCACAATATATAGAACAGCATTACATCATGTAAGAATAAATCATGGATTTGAATGTAAACAATAACAAGTAGTTGTCATGCCATCAGAAACCTATAAATACCTCCAATATTTTGATTCAAACACAGGCTCCCTTGTTGGGCAGCTGGCTCTTTGAGTTAATATATATATATATATATATATATATATATATATATATATATATATATATATATATATATATATATATATGGGCAGGGCAAAGCCCTGCTAAAAATCTGTTTTGTATTGGTTAAAAATGAATGGCTGGTGGGGTGGTATTGTAATGTGATTTAAAAAGAAATGTATTTGTTTGGGGTTAAAAACATGATGTATTGTTATGATTTAAATGTATTGTTTGTGTTTATTTAAGACGAGTGGTTTTGTTTGTTTGGCAGCGTGGATGGGGTTAAAGCCCCATCCCTGTAAACGCATGCAGATTGTGGCCGTCTCCAAATTGACTAATTTGTTGTTAATTTGGAGATGGCCACGTGTCTGTGAAACAAATCATTAATTTCAAAACATGAATCAAACGTCTCTTCATTTTTGGAATGTTGTAGTTACAATTCTCTTGCGCTGAGTCAGTACAGTAGTCTATATTCTTAGTTGAATCTTAAACATCAATGGCTGTATGATCAGACCCAGATATTCACAAATTTTGGACTACAACCCTATCTACATTAACATTAGGTAGTCCAAGACTAATGCCAGTGCCAGTAAAGACTATGTTGGTGCTGTGGGTTTGTGTTACAATGAAAGGACAATTATTAATAGTTGTGGATGATGAAAAGCAAATAACAAAATGGTAATGGCACCAGGGATGATATTATAAGACTTACTGTATGTTGCAGGGGCCCTTTCAGTAATTCATTGCTTGTATGCTTTATTGAATTACTTTCACAAACGAAATGCTTATTTTTTTTATATATTTGTGTGCAGTAATAGAAATGTATTATTCACTTTAGTATTTTTAGTTATGTAGTATTTGTTTTGTCACTTTTCACTGTTTTTGGATTGTTTTCTTTTCTTATTATATGTACGCCCCTGCAGCTAGACTAATTATCACCCAGACCTGAAAGCAATAATCGGTTGCCAGTACAGTTTATAAAGAACTACAAAAACAAGGACAGGGACAGAGACAGGAGGTAAAGGAGCTGCAATCCAGCAAAAGGAGACCAGGAAACAGTAGAAATAAAGGGGGACTGACGAGCTGAGCGACCGCTGTAGCAGAAGGCATGAACTGCGGCTCGTAGGAATAAAGTTGGAACTGGAGGACAGCAAGAGAAGGAAATAATCTAAAAGCAAGTTACCGGGAGAAGGGAAAATAAGGCAGCGTGTACTGTTTGCGGATGGAGAAGGCTGATCGTGGGTAACTGTGAACCATGTGATTTCTAAAGAAAGGCTGATTTAAGTTGCTGGGGGGAAGTGAGAGGAGAAACTTGCTCCCCTGCATAAATTATGTTTTTTATTTATATTCCCTCTATGTTAGTGTCGCCTAATTTTCAAGTTCGGATTGCCTGCCCTCTTTCGCTTGGTTTTTATTGATTGTTGTCTTTCCTCAGTTTTTATCCTGCTCTTGGTGTTTTTTATTACTGAAGTAGGCCTACCAGTGAGGGGAGGGACCTGAGGGAGAATGAAGTGCTGGGCTTTATTGAAAATCAGGGACCCGAGGCTCAGTGGGTGTCCTCCAATCCCATGAGCCAATCTGCATCTTCTTTTACACCCAGGAGCTCGAGAGCGGACGTCTACAGACTACCGACCTCTGGAGGACAAAGGCCAGCACAGCAAATCTCCACCTCCAAACTCACTCTGTGCCTGGCCTGTAGGGGTCGCCGCAGCCCGGAAGCGCCAAAGCCAATGCGCCCTCCCCAGAGTCCCCAGCGAACTTGCGATCTCTGGTTGTATGACTCCCCCTGCACGGTGCGCAGCAGTGCTTTTACCAGGTGAGCCATTGGGGGACCCATCTATAGTGTTTTTAATGTTTCTTTTGTTTTTACTCAATGGTCTTAGAAATTGTATTTATGTCTCTTGAAAATAAATAAATATTTATAACTTACTTGCTTTGTGGTGTTCTCCCTTCCATGATTGTTGGCATTTGGGCTGCTCTCTAGATAATTGTGAACTGCTGGAGAGTTCCTTAAGCTCTATAAACTTAGGGTGGCGTAGCCGTGACTACATATTGATACATATTTATACAATCTGATACGGGTGTGACTAGCCCCTGTCACATTACACTAATTTCAATGGTGTGGTTATTACTCCTTCCAGTGTACCCAGCCTCCCACCCCAGCTATTAAATTGGATAGAGTTAGACCCCTATGTATTATTATTATTAGTTTATTTAGCAGACGTCTTTATCCAAGGCAACTTACAGAGACTAGGGAGTGTGAACTATGCATCAGCTGCAGAGTCACTTACAACGTATCACCTGAAAGACGGAGCACAAGGAAGTAAAGTGACTTGCTCAGGGTCACATAGTGAGTCAGTGAGTGAGGTAGGATTTGAACCGGGGACCTCCTGGTTACCCTTTTCTTTAACCACCAGACCACACAGAGGGGTTGCATCAACCACAGGCTTTAAAATGTATTAATCACCATAAGTACATATGTTACACTGCACTTATTAAATTGAACCAAGTAAGTTATGCTAGCAGCACATTCTCTTGACTTTATTAACAGCTGGGCTAATATTGCTGACATGCAGGGGTTAGGGTTTAAATTCAATGGGCTGAGATGCCATCCCATTCTCAAAATGATTGAACATTAATCGCCCCTCTCACAAAAAAAACATCTTTATTGAGAAACCCTGTACTTCTTTAAATACACGTTTCTCCATTTCTAAATAGCATTTCTTCTTTTCTGAATTTGCTTCCTTCAATGAATAAATATAGATTTCCCACAGAATGCTGCTGTGTCAGGGTAGGGCTGGGGGTGAGTTTCAGTGACTCAGGAAGAGTTTGCACATTTGATCTACTTGACAGAATCAGTCGTCTACCTACAATAGCCTATATCGAGCTAATTATAATTGTAATACAAAAAAAATATATTGTAGTAGTTGTAGTAGCCATACATCTGTATAAACTACAGGGGTTTACAGCCTTATTATTGATAGTTATTGTGTAAAATCTAGTGATTTATAAGTCACCAACAATTACAGTCCCTTATGGTGCACATTTGGATTATTATTATTATTATTATTATTATTATTATTATTATTATTATTATTATTATTATTATTATTATTATTATTTAGGATTTATTAGTAGTATTTCCGTTCAGTATATTTGTCACTACTCAGTGATTTCACATATTATCTCTTCAGGAAGACAGGGAACACTAAGGTAACCGTTCACTGCTTTTCTCTACTGACTGAGCCCCAGTGCTCTCCACAGCCAGGCTGGAGTGCTGTACAACTCAAATGCAGGGACTCCAACACGGCCTTGTGTTTATCATGTCACCAGAAACACTTGATGTAATTGTAGCCTTGTTAAGTACAGTTTGGTGTGCATTATTTATTGAGATATGAATGCATGTACTGTATTCTTGTACTTAAGTATTTATTCCCATGATGAAGTAATGTTTGATTGTCGTACTTGTTTAAGTATTTATTCCCATGATGAAGTAATGTTTGATTGCCGTACTTGTTTAAGTATTTGTTCTCATGATGAAGTAATGTTTGATTGCCATACTTGTTTATGACCAACATTCGAGGAAAATAACCTTTCCTTTTCCAGCCTCCTTGAACTGGACTGGCGTTTCCTTACATTTGAATTTTTGGGGACACAAGCTGCCCTGCATTCTATGCTGCACAATCCCACCAATCATCGATGAGAGAAGTAGACTTTAAATACACACCTTTCTGTAAATCATTTAACAGGACTTCAGAATATATAAAAAGAGTTTTCCTTTTGCATAAATTCATGCAAATATGGTCATTTGATTGATGGGAAAATCTGTACCTGGGAACAGGAAGAACAAAAGCAGCATTTAATTTACTGAAAGAAGGGGTTTACTGGAGGAACTAGCTTTGTTTGTATTTAGGGTTTATTTAACTAAATTATTTCAAATTAAAAGCTAATTGTGTGAGTCATCTTTAATAAATTAAAAACAATAATGAGGATGATGATGATGATGATGATAATTATAATAATAATAATTTAATACTATAACAAGGGAATAATAACACAGTTCATGGTAAGTGGTTTTATACAACTGTAAACCCACAAGACATATACAACATGACAGTCCAGACACAGCAAAAAACAATAATAAAAAAGCCGCCCGCATTATCACTAAGGTGAACTACACCACTGCTAACCATAAAACCGCCCATCAGCCACTTACTTTCTGCCGTCTTGGAATCAACAGTAACAACTGACCTGCTCCCTTGCAGTATTTATAGTTAAGGATAAACACGCTCATTAACATTTACACGTGAAATGTGGGTTTCCATGCGAAACTGGGCGTGGATTTTCCCATGTGTTTCGTCATTTACACGAGTAAATGAGATTTACCCTATCACTCTCTTTGGCCGTTTTTTTCGGCCACAAACCTGATTTACACAAGTAATTCTCACAAATGTAAACGTGCATCACCATTTCACGTGTAAATTGACCCGCATGGAAACCCCGTGAATGTCTCTGTGCGCTTTAGCCCTTGATGCATATGTAATAATGTATACGTATATGTAATTCTGGGGTGTTGCTGAACGAATCTGCTAAAATTGGGAGGGGATTTTGCAAATGAGGTCTATTAAATATTCCATCTAATTTATTAAAGCTGTAGGTAATTGCGGGCCTCATATTTGCGTGATTATTTTAAGAACTCTGAAAAGCAGGCATTAATTTGCCGCAGTCAGACAGTAGGTTATATAAAAGGTAAGGTGATGTGGGAGACTTGTCTGCAGCAAGAAGGAGACATCGTTTTCAAGGACAAAGAAACATTTAATGACATTTTGCAAAGAGGTAATTTTTTAACCCTTCTGGTCAAGTTAGTTTGTAAATTGCGATTTATAATACTGTATTGTTTTGCAAACTCCAATTTTCAATACATGTTTTATAGCTTACATGACAAAAAAGAAAGTCTACAAATAGAAAATATAGAATCCATGTAAAAAAAGGTTCTTAGACGCACCTAAAAAGGTCTCCCCACAGTGGCAAAGCAAGGTTCTGATGAGAGCCTTTACTTCTAGAGTGTAGGCATTATTATAAGAATGGTGGAGGAGATTAAGAAAAGATGGAACGATATTCCGAGGCGCACGAAAGAAAAAGTCTCATATACATGTAATACAATGAGGGCTCATCCTCCACCGTTATTTTAGTAATGCCTACAGAATTTATGTTTTGTAACATGGCATTCTGGTATTTAACAATACTGGTTCAGGCAGTATTGTTAAATTCGAGTTTGAAAGAAAACGGTAAAAAAAGACAGAGGGACAGATGACGCAGTTAGTTTGTTAGAACAACCTAAAAGGAGGCAGCTGTTAATTGAAAACGTGATTGTTGTGTTTGCTTGTTTTGTCTTAGTAATAACTGTGTGTTTTGTTTCTAAAAGACTACTAACATCATCCAGAGCTGCAGCCACAGGCCAGGAACAAACCCGGACACCAGCACTTCTCTTTTCACCACGAGCACTAGTTTCACGCACTAAAATAACACTGTGTCTTTGTGTTCTGTGTTACGTGTGGGTGAGGAAAGAACGGGACATTTTGTTATTGGTTTCAGGTCAAACTTGAGGATTACAAACAGATTTATTATTTACAGGTGTTTGCCCTAAGGCTCTGGATATTGAAAAAACGATAAACACCCTTGCACTTGTTAATCATTGTCTGTGTATTTTGTATCCGTTCTGCACTGCACACATCTGTAATCACCACTTTGCCACAGCCTGGAATTATTCTATACAAAATAAGAAGTTGAACTAATATGCAAAGCACAGTAACTGGATGATGCTTCATAATGTATAAGCAACCTAGACTACAAACTCTGAAGTGGTACATTTGTTTATTAAGAAGCCACCACACGTTCCATATGTTATTCCTTTGTCCTGGTGATTTCAAGCTTGTAACACATCTTCATGTGTTACAAGTACTGCATGTACCAAAATTTCCAATTCCATATTGGTAAATTTCGCTTCTGAGCATCCTCATCACCATGGCTAATACCAGGCTGAGGTCTTTGTGTGCCATTCATTGTCTTTTAGAATGTGTAGCCTACACACGCAGAGTTGACCCAAACCCGCTATTTATTGTGAGAGGTGTGTAATTCTCCACCGCTAATTGCGGTGAGGGGTATTTAAATTGGTTGATTGCAGAATCGCCTGCTTTACCTAATTAGTCTTATAAAATAGGCAGGTATTTTGACGATGAGTGTGGCCGTACTGAACATGCACATTACGTGGCTTTTTGCGGTCGGTTTTTCCCCTTTATAAATTTGGGCCTAAGTGTTTTGATTATTCTGTAGACATCCCTGACCAGTCCTTAGTTGACACAGACTTTAATTTACTCTTTCTTTCAGAAACACCATTTGCCAAACAAATGAATCCGTCATTACCGACAGCCCATTTACACACATGTACTGTATGTGCAGGTATTTCTGCTTCCGTTGTCGCTGATTGTAAGACCCATTAATGGTCAGCATGGGTTTTTATTTAAAGTTAGAAATAAACTGGTTAAAAGTTTGAAATACAATAAATGGTAAGCGTCTGTTCAACCGAGTACTTAGCCTCAGTGAACAGTTCAGTAAGCTATTGCAACATCTCAGTGGTGTGGAGTTCCCTGTAACTGTTCTACTATTGCTGAGGAAGCACAAGCAAGAGATATAAACACACTTCAACGGAATACAAAGTTACCAAGAAACTCAGACTACCTCAAATAAGAAAAGGGGAATTACCATTTCATTCTGAGGTCATCCACAAACAAACAATCTATTATTTTATATGGTATAAGCAAAATCAGACTTCCTTCTTTTGCAGATTAAAAGGACAAATTCATAAATCATAATTTTCCATCCCAGTCACAAAACATCTGTGAACATAGAAAAAAACAAAAAGTTACAGTTGTTCAACCTTTGATAAATGGAGCTGGTTTGAGGCTCTCGGTGAAATGCAGAGCAGGACAATTTATAACCAGAGACGAATCAGTAATAATTATCTGAAGGGCTGAAATTTTCACGACCATTGCAACTTTCGTGCTCACCCTCAAAGTCTGCACATATCCGCAGCCAACTGGATATGCAGGAGGCATGCGATGCGTGTTCAGAAGGGGGCAGCAACCACAGAAAACAAAAATATACATATATACATTTTTTCAATTGGATTTTGATTAGTGTAAGTGCAAAATGATTTCTTTCCATCTTCTCCCATGTAAATAGTGTGCTGAATAGTGTTCACTTTCATACTGATGTGTTTGGCCCAAACATTCATCCCATGCATAGAATATGCATATTTCTAAAATTAAAAACAACTACAACCCTTTTTTATTTGTAATAGTTGTTCCTGAGTACAGTCTGGGTTATTGTGATTTATAATTAGATAATATGTTGTGTGTAGGGTGTATCTTGTTACAACTGTTCATAACCAAACTGCATGACATTAAATTCTAACAATAATATGACACTACACACAGCGTATTCACCTACAAACGTACATGTACTGTATGCATGGTTTGTTTGTGCCCAACATTAAGCCACGTATGGTAAATAGCTTCTTTTTTTTTGCCTGTCACACAGTCATATGTAAATACCAGGCAGTAAAACTGTCACCCAAACCAATTCATTAGTCTGTAAAGAACATGATGTTGAGTTATTGGTTAGAATAAGGCTGTGAATCGTAATAGACGGTTATACAAAACATCCAATTTATGAAGCTGTGTTTGTGGCACATATAATAAATTATTTCCCACTAGTCTAATATCAGTATAGTAATGGCATTTGTTGTACGAGCCCTGTGCTGAGACTCATAGCTCATACAGCTCTTCAATCAATACAGGAAACCTAATTCCACATTGATCTTCCACTTATTAACATTTCTATATGATATGCAGATTTTAATGACTCATCAGCGCTCATTTGCAGGTACTTAAATTGTCGTGCACAGCCTTGGATTGATTTTATATGCTGTACAGTCTCGATCCGAGGTTCCATTGAGAGCTAATTGAGGTGGTCAGTAGAGTACCCCTCTATGCCTCCATATATCTGTGTTAATGAACGTCGCGATTCAACGAAGACCTGCAGCTCTGCAGGGTCTGCATGCCTTCATACTGCCGGTGTGATTAAGCAAAGTCACACCTTGGTTCACCTGCTGTATTTACTCTGCTGCGCGACATCTTCTTTTATCCGCTGATGATTTAGACGAGGTCTCCTGTAGCAAGCGAGGTGGCAAGCTTTTTCACAAGGACATGGCTGGTGCACGCCCCACATGCATGCCAGCACAACCCAGGAAAGACTCTCCATTCATCAATCAGATAGGTTGAAGGAACTAGGTCTGTTTAGGAGGGGGGGCCTTGATTGAAGTAAAAGGAGTTGACAAAGTTAACCCTAATCAACGCTTTCAGCGCGGCACACAAACCAGGACCAGAGGACACACAGTTGGACATTAAGTGGAGATAGGCTTAGGACTGAGGGTAGGAGACACTTCTTTAGACAGAGAGTGATGAGGGTATGGAATGGGTTACCTAACCATGTTGCTGATGCTGAATTATTGGGATCCTTTAAGACCTGACTTGTCAACATTTTTGATATTAACCTCTTGTTTATACATTTTCTTATGTTCTTAGATTATTGATGTAAGTTATGCCTTGATTATCAACCTAATTGTCAATGTGTTTACTTCATTCAGAAGATGGGTGGCTATCCCATACCTAGCCGTTTGTCAACTGATCAACCAACGCATGGAGAGCTTAAACTAATAGCTAATGAGCCACTTTATATATATATATAACTTGTTATTGTTAACTGTTTCACCCTCATGGAAATACACTTTCAAAGTCTGATGCATTTTTTAGATTTGATTCAATTACATGCAAGTGTCTACATGCAAATTACAGTATGGGGCCACTATCTATCTTGGGGGTATTACCAGTGTTTTTTTTCAATGCAGTGCTCCCTGTGGACCTCCTAACTCAGAACAAGTTGCAAGCCAGGCTTGCCCTCACAGCACACCACACAGTGGGGCTTTTAATTGGTGAGATATGCTCTCTCTTGACTTGGGCACTCAGTGAGCAAATGACTTAGGTTTAGGTTTCCTGCTGAAAACTCAATGGATTGCCACAGACTCACACTCGTACATGACATTCCTCATTAAGCAGTACCATATCCCTGAAGATCCTTCCATGAAGAGAGAAGAAGCTTTTACACAAAATTGGTACCATCATTACCATAATTCCCTACCTGCCTTCAGAATATTGTGTTTTCAAATGATTGCTCTTCAGCTGTTTCACACATAAAGGAAAGTGATTGATTTCACAGAGTGGAAATGCAACAAAATGTCAAAGAGCTCTTGGGGCTGCATTTTTACATTCTGATCAGTCCAGGTCAACATAACAGCATTGCAGTGTTAACTGGAGTATATTCCAGAAACCAGTCCCAGCACATACAGAGGGTCCTCATAATCACATAACAGTACCTGAAAGATTAAAAACATCTGCGTAAAACTGAGAGTTTATCGAATGTAAACCTTCTTTAAAAATTAGGACATAAACTGCTTTATTATCAAGGCTTCGGACAATGTGTCCATTAAAATCTACTGCACTGCATCCACACATGTTGCTAATATCCACTCCTGTTGCACAACTTTGATAATAAATCAGTTTTTGTGCATTGTAAACTTCAGTTTTCTTTTATTTTTTTACACCTTTGTGTACACAACGGTCAACCATCTTTAGATAAGGAAAAAAAATACTTAATGAAAAAGAAAAGTAATTATTTTAATAACTAAGATTATTAATTAATTATTAAAATAGTGAGGTTTCAGTTTATCAATTACTTTTATCCATCACTTTTCCTTTTCATTAAGTATTTCTATTGATTGACATTCTCCTTGGATATAGAGCTATTTGCTATTTTTGAATTCTCTGCTCTCTTCTCTCTCTCTCTCTCTCTCTCTCTCTCTCTCTCTCTATATATATATATATATATATATATATACAAGTATATATATATATATATATAATTTAAATATTGGGACTGTAGAGGACATACTGTAGGTCCTCATAAACAGCAACTAAAGAAAAAGAGCCACTTGTCACGTCCCAGGCCTCACAGACAATCAGGGGAATTGCTTGTGAAGAGTTCCATTGGAGACTCTGGGTGTCAGATACAATCACTCACTCTCTGCATCATAATTAGTGCAAATGGCGCATTAAAGAAAAATTATCATCAATATGATATTAACAGACGTTCTGTAAATGAATAAAGGAAAAATGCTTATTCTTCTGTCTCTCCTCATAACAGAGACATCTGTGAGACAGGCAGCACTCAACCCAGTATGCAATGTCCCCGTTTTGTCTCGGAATGGCATTATTGTGGCTTGTTTTCTGAAATCTATCAGCTGCATTGCACTGTAATAAATACAGTTTGAATGGTACAAAGCACCATCTTAATATTATCAATAGTGTTAATCAATAAGAATATGGCTGTGTGTTCTATACTGGGGAATGTATCTCCTCCCTTGTGTATAATTGGACCATGTTCGGTTTCCTATCTATGCTATACTTTATAATGCAGGCATGTTTTTTCAACGATTCTACTTTTGTCGTTGTTGCTGCCAGTGAGACAGGGCTGAACATGTCTCCAGAGATGCCAAGGTCAGAACAACCGAACCAGTGAGATTTGAAAACAATTAGGAGTGACATTAGGAGTGTATTGTCACTTATTCGGTTCGGGATGAAAGATTGACCCTTTCGCACATTACATCATCCAATTCTGGCCTGTCAAAGCTATATAAACAGACTGGTAACTTTCCATTCTGTTGATTCATTTGCCTCCCCCAGGTACTTCCCCTTGGTACTATCTGTTATGGGCGGTCTACTGCCTCGTCCAGCAGGCCCAGTGATGGGCCCTCAAACCTAGTGGGAGTGAGGCTGTTGTTCATTACTGTACGTCATCAATAACAAAATATATATTATTCATATGTTCGTGCTGTGGGCGGTTTGTCCTGATCTACTGAACTGTTCTTTTGGAAGAGAGACTACTAATACTGACTCTAAAAAGTTCTTACTCCAAATGAGTGACACTTGGCACGTCTGTCTCTGTAACCTGGAGTTCTTTGGGCTGGAAAGGCATCAACCTCGAGAGGTGTTGACAGATGGATTAGAGGCAGGTTATTCCTCAACAGCACAGTGTTGAGACTAGTGATGCACGGACCAATTATTTGATTATTCAGATTGAGCGCTCCACAGAAATCAGGTGCTGACAATCAGGTGAGGGTCACTGGCATTGATCGGGCTCATTTATCATTCCAAGTAAAACAAAGGAAGAAACAGCTGCTTGGGTTTGTGATGATTGCTGCTTTTCTTAGACTGTGGAGAACAGCAATTCACACAAATCCAAGCAGCTGTTTCTTCACTTGTTTCATCTTAGTAAATGAGCCCAATCAACACAGCTCATTCCGAATAAACGAATATCCGGTTTGTGCAGCACTAGTTGAGATGTTTAAAGAGAACCGGGGTGTATTCCAGAAACATAAAAAAAAAACTTTTAGATTGTTATCGGCGAGTAAGACAGGGCTGCCGGTCGTCAATAGGGACCAGAAAGGGGACATCATGCTGTGTGTTTGTGTTTGTATGTTTGTGAGTGTTTTTGTGTTTGTATGTGTGTGTGTGTTTGTGAGAGAGAGAGAGAGTATGTATGTGCTTTGGCAACACAATTCTTTTTATTGTCATGCCAATAAAGCCAATTTGAGAGAGAGAGAGGGAGAGAGAGTTAGAGAGAGAGCGAGAGAGAGAGAGAGAGAGAGAGAAAGAGAGAGAGAGAGAGAGAGAGAGAAGCAGCTTGTTGGGTGCAGGCTGATGTGGTGCTATTCATTTCACAGCTGTAGTTGGATTAGCTGGTGGAAGTGCAGTGGGGTAAGCTCTGCCTTTTTATCTCATTCAAACATGTTGCTATTCAGCAGAGCCGGGCTGCCAGAAGAGGTTCTTGCACTAATAGCTGTATCATTCTCCCTGTCGTGAATAAACCAGAAATTTTAATCCCCAATCAGCTGCTGTGACATGGGTTTAATGCCCGTGAAATGCGCAGTGACCTACAACTTAAGAAAAAGTCCCCAGTGGAGCTTGGACATCGGACCACTCTCTCTCTGTATATATAAAAAAAAAAAATGTAATGTAACAAAAATGTGAATAATTGATTTTAAAAAATCAATGACAGCAGGACATTTCAGACTCCAGCTGGATGGAAAAAGAAGCTTAAATATTGTGTACTTTGTTTGGTTCTTGTAGTTCTACCTTTAAATTTTGACTGAGCGTTCTAAATTTATTGATGTAATAAAAGGATTCTAATTGGGGCTCCCGAGTGGTGCATCTGGTAAAAGGCACTCCGCCTAGAGGTTGCCAGTTCGGGTCCAGGCTATTCCACTGCTGATCATGGACGGGAGTTCCCAGGGGGCGGCGCATAATTGGCAGAACGCCGCCCCGGTGGGGAGGGCCTAGGTGGCCAGGGTGTCCTTGTCTCACTGCGGCACAAACGGCCCCTGTAGACTGGCCAGGTTCTTGCGGGCCTGCCTGTAAGCTACCCAGAGCTGTGTGGTCCTCCGACGCTGTAGTTCTGAGGTGGCTGCATGGCGGGCCCGCACAGTGAAAAGAACGTCACACTTTTAGGAGGAAGCGTGTGTCCGTCTTCTTCTTCTCTCCAGAATCAGTGCAGGGGTGGCAGCGGTGAGCTGGGCTGAAATAAAAATAATTGGACATTTCAAATTGGGGAGAAAGTAAGAAAAATAATTGTCAAAATTTATAAAAATAATAATAATAATAATAATAATTGTAATGAACTGGAACAGAGAACAGAATGCAAATTAATATTGAACTAATACAGAAAAAAACATAATATTAGAATATAATACATTTAATGTATGTAGTTGTTTGCAAAATATGTAATTAATTGTATAACTGAAAACAATATATTCTTTGCAAAAAACTTTGTTAATGCATCCGGTATGTTGGGCACCATGGGGGAGGGGACACTCTGAGTATATCTGGGCACTGCTTAGGCAGGGTTAGTAGGAGTCAGATGCATAATGGTAGGGGTGGACCCAACAACACATTGTACCTGCATGAATTCAACTGCCATGGTCAGTGTCTGGTGTGTACACACATGTTTGATGTGCTGCCGGTTTGGTTGTGTGGTGAGGAGCTGCATGCAGGGCAACATGAGGAGAAGTGGATACGTATGGTCAATTGTGAGACACAGGTGCAGGACAGGAGGACTACCAACAGTGCTGTAATACAAATCTGGGAGATGGCCTAGCATAACAGTCTGTTGTGTGGAATTGCAGATGTTCAATGTTAAACAGCCACAACATGCTTTTCCATTGGGGGCTCTCACATGGATCGGTCGACAAATCTGCGTTTGGGCCTGTAGGGTCAATTCGGGAGGAGTTGTTTTCTCATTTTTATTACCTTTAGTTTTAGTGCTGTAACATTGAAACATAAAAACAATAAGGCCCTCCACATCGGGCATTACCAGACTGTATGGACCGTTTGGTTGTAATAGCACCCTCGCTATTGATCATCATTAACATAAGAAAATTTATGAACAAGAAGAGGCCATTCGGCCCTAAACTTTAAAGAATTGTTTTTGGAATGTTTTTGTGAGGATTGTCTTGTAAACGATCCCTAAGTCTAAACAGCGCTTTGAAAATTGAGAATAAACTATGAAACACAATTGGAAAGGGGTTTATTAACTGCAAACTCAATTTAAATAATTAAAATGGGCTTTAAAAAAAAGTTTTGTTTGACCCATTTATAGTCGGCTATTAGGTTCATTAAAATTAAGCAATGGCTTTTGTTAGGATTGTAATTTAGTGACCAGTGGCTCCCAGATCTTCGGTAATAGCTCTGATCTAGATATTGGCAGGCCTCATCCATATTTCCTTGATTTGTTAATTTGTCTCAGTCTTTAACAGTCAGTGTCTCTTGTCAGGATATTGGCTGCTCCAGAGGTACTTCCCCCCACTTGACTATTCGCCTCACATCCTAAAGACATGCTGACAGCAATATGGACCTGTCTGACTGGAATACTGACATGAGGCGGGGCTGTGTTTTCAGAATGAGAAATAAACCAATCACAGGTAAGGATTTGTCAAAATTCCATCTTATCTTACAGATGTCACCCCGTGCATACAACATACTTTACAACATAGTTCTAAAGTAAAATACAAAAATAAAAAAGCTTTTTTATGCTTAATTATAGTTCCTGTGTACAATCTTTGTCTTTTGTGATTCATAATCAGTTAATATGTCAGGCTTAGGCTGCCTCGTACTATAACAGAAAACACTACTAAAACAGACCTCGCCGTTTCTGAATAGGGCCCATTGTGTAAAAACAACTGTGCTAAATCATTTCAAGCATGGTGCTGCCTCTCTGTTCTCCCAGATTTGTAATCCGTTCACAATCAGGGCTCCATTCATAATGAGATCAGGGAAATTAGACTTTTTAAGTGGTTGCACTCACTTCATTATGAAGGATCTTTATCCGTTTCTCCTCATATTGAACACAAACCTGCTTCATTGATTGTAACTGTGTACCTGTAAATTATCTCCTGTTATACCCGACTTACAAACCTGGACCCTACGCACGACTGTAACAGCAGAGATACAATCTCTTAATAATAATAATAACAATAATATATGGTGACATAACAGACAACAAACAGACCACCGTGTATAGTAAGACTGTGAATTGAAGTTTATAGGAAAATTATCGTTCACCGTGTTCTATAATAAAAATAATAATGTCAGTAACATACACCCTCCTTACAAGGCTGTGAATTCAGAATTAGAGCTATCAGTCTGACAAAAAGGCTGATGACTAGGACATCTAGAATAGTATAGATGAAATAGCCATTAAGGTGATCAGGTGATAAAGGTATATTACAATGACTGATATGCAGTGCGTGGAATAACTTTTTGTTAATACCAAGTTTCAGCACAATTAGATATGCTATTTTCCCGGGGAATGAGCCATTGTCCTGCCCACTGGGAAGGTTATTTCCCTTCCAGATGTTCTACAGTGTAAGTAAGTCCCGGCTGAGCCCTAACTCTCTTTTTCCGGTTGCGGAGAATAAGCCTGTATGTGTATTGTAATGTTAGTGTCTGTTCCATGCGGTCTGCACACTAGTCTGCTGAACTGCATTGGACTGTTTACCTGCCAATTATCTTTTTTTTGCCTGTCTGCTAATAAAGCTGTGTTTTGGGTTGCTGATTGTGCAGCTTGTCCGTATTCAAAGTTTGAGAAGAATAGTGAAGCTGCCCTACTCTAGGCTATGGGCGTCTTTACAGTACGTATGAACCTACAACTATTTCCATGTCGCCCAGGGATAATTATACAGTGTATGCAGATGTGTGCACTCCGCTCCGCTTCCCCACCCCCTCTTTTGCATCTATTGAAGAGAGTGTACAATGTATGTTAATGGAACATTTTGCAGACTCATTGAAGTCTGTGTAATCCCCACTTTGTCGCTCAGTGAACATCAGGCCTGTGAGACACAAAGACTCATAGTGCAGTTGAATGGAGTGGAATTTAGCAGTCTGGTTGCTGTCAGTGTCGTGTGCTGCAATGCCTCTCATTCACCAAGTACACAGTTTAAGAGCAACTCACTGTGTCTCTTAGTGAAAGCATTTGCAGCTAAGCACAGTGCAGTAAGCGATGAGTTTGCCTGCACTGTAGCTGACTGACTGAACCATACACATACCGAGGGTCCACATTACTGTGTAAAAAAGGTAAGGAGTGTATGATAAATGTTTGGTCAAGATTATTGCAAATTCAAAACAGTTATTGTGTTCACCATGTACAGTGTGACATACAGAGACATTTTTTAATTCTATATAAAACAGGTTTGTAGAACATATACTACATGTGTTCTCCAGTGAAAGCTATCACATTTGTATCCCTCTGTTTAAATCAATCAAACTAATTAGGGTAGTTCTACAGAAGTGAAGTTCAACTATAATTGCAATGTAGTTCTAGTCCAGGCAGTCACAGTTATTTTCACACATTGCAACTGCAGATTGTAAAAACTGAATTTAAAATTTGAAAACTGGGGAGCTAAAACACAAGCGATACCCACATGAGCTAGGGATGATGGGAGAAAGAACTAAGCCCGCAAGCCGAAACATTCCCTCTGGACACTTTGAAATCAATTTTCTTTTAAGTCTACAAAGCTGCAAACATCATGGGCTTGTTGGTCACGTCCCCACATGAGTTTTGCATTTTTTTCCAAAGGGTTTTCAAACTCCTGTTTTCCACACTTACAGTAAGGTCTTGATAAAGGGTTAATGGTTTACAAAGCACTGGAGGACTGGATGTGGGCTTCAGCACCTTGGACAGGTCTTTGGGTGCTTGGATCATTAAATGCTTTGAAATACGGTTTGAAATAATGGGCTCCAATCACAACACTTTAACTGCTGGGTTATTTAAAGGATGTTTTTTCAAAGTCTGTTTTTTTATTAATAAAATCAAGTTTTATATTTCTGAAACTGTTCTGGGCTGTTCATGGTTAAAAAAATGGCATTCTTTAAACAACTGCTGAGTTTTGTGAATAGAACTGTGAATAGGATGGCTGGTGGGTGACGTCAGTCCAGGAACTGAAACCACACAACAGTAGCAGACTGGGGTATGAAAAGCTCTGCAGTGAGTTTATTAAACAAATAAAAGGTTTAAACAAAACAAAAGACTTTCATAAAGCAAAAAGCACAAGAGCCAAACCAAACAAACAATAATGGTAACAAGTATTGTGCTGTTTTAAAGCGAGCACAAGTAGCAATTAATTAATTTTAGTATCTGTTCTTACTTGTCTCTTTTCTCTTCTGGACAACCCACCCCTTGTCTTTTATATTAGTCTTAATTTAATTATATTAATTATTGTATTAACCCCTAGGCCATAGTCTGCATGAATTTACTAAGTCTGCATGACTGTCAACTAATTCAATAATTACTAGCCGACAGCCACGCATTCTCATGAGAGGTATTTAAAAACAATAAAAAATAATGGCGGACGAGTTTTCGCCTGTCCTTCAAAACATAATACATAATAAAATACAAAGTAGCACATAATATGCACAGGGGTGGGGAGTACCCCGTCACAAGAACGATAGGTTATGGATGTAACCCCGGTTTCCTGAAACAGAAGACGACCACCAACCAATACTTTTGGGAAAAGTATACCAAAACCGTCACAAGGGAGTGTGAGCGGACAGCATACGAGGGATGCCTCGCTACCGCCAACTAGTGTTGGTGGTGTGCACGTACAACCTCAAGGACCCTTGTGCCTAATGAAGGCATAGAGAGATCTACCACAGAGAACCTGGTGCATGTATGTGGAGTAGCCCAGCTAGCTGCAGTACAAATGTCAGTCAATGAGGCACCTTGAAAGAGAGCCCATGACGTGGCCACACCTCTGGTAGAGTGTGCTGCCACAATCCAGTGGGACAGTCGCTGCTTCGAGAGGGTTTTACCCAGGGTCCTTTCAGCATAGAAAAACAAAGAGCTGGTCAGACTGACGGACGTAGCGCTTTCGTCCTATCCACATAACCTCTCAATGCCAGAGGGAATTCAGTTTCCTACCCTTCTCCGAATCAAAGGGAGGAGGATGGAAGGCCTCTAGTTCCACTGATTGGTTCCAGTGGAAAGCTGTATTCACCTTAGGAAGGAATGCAGGGTTCGTGCACAATGATAGCCTGTTTCCATTATCCCAAACACACATACAGAAACTGTGCACACACCAATAAAAAGGCTATCTTCATAGAGAGATATTTCAGCTCTATGGAACGTATAGGCTCAAACGGGGCCTTAGTGAGAGCCTCCAATACCACGTCTAGACTCCACTCGGGGAGGATGTCCTTTCTAGGGGGCGCAGCAGCCAAGCACCCTTTAGAAAAACGGGTTGCCAGAATATGGGTGCCCGGGGATACTGAGTCTATAGGGACGTGGCATGCAGATATAGCTGCCAGGTACACTTTCAGCGAAGAGGGGGACCTGCCCACCTCTAGCAAATCTTGCAGAAACTGTAAAATAATTGCTATGGGGCAGTAGATGGGTTCATGACCTCTGGCCATACACCACTTTTGAAAATACTTCCACCTGTAGCATATAATGTTCTTGTGGAGGAAGCCCTAGCGTTCTGCAGTGTACTAACAACTGCATCTGAGAGCACTAAGGAGGACAGACGGTCCTGTTCAGGGGCCAGACCCACAGTTGGAGTCTGCCCGGTTCTGGGTGGCAGAGCGGAGCCGTGGGGACCGCAACCTTCCGGGTTATCCTGTGTGCCTGGGGAGATTGCCAGAGCATTGGGAGGGAGTAGCACGGCCACTTGTCAAGACTCCTTGCGTTCTCGGTGGGAGCGCTGTAGGATCTCCTCTACTGCTGGCCCAAAGGTATGCCCTGGGGATATCGGCGCATCCAACAAAGCCATTTTATCCACATCGGGTACCCTCGCCTGTGACAGCCATAGCTGTCTGCGAGCCACCAACAGGCTTGCCAGGCTCTGCAGATCTGCAGCAGCGTGCCTGAAAGGAGACGTAACTCAGAAGCTACTGGCTCAGGAAGTGGTGCTCCCCGTAGTATGCCATCCATATAGGCGGTCAGGATACTCGCCGTATTCAATAGGTGGGTCACCTGTGCTTCAGCTGCGTACGCCCGCTTCAGGAGCGCCTCCATGACCCTGCATTGCGGGTTCAGGGACGCAGGGTTCTTGGGTAAGCCCACCACTGGCGGAGCTTTGACCAAGGCTGCAATGGTGGAGTCCATGGGGAAAGCCCACCAGGCCCAGCTTCTCCACGCCTTTCAAGGAAGCAAACAGGGCCACTTGCTACAGCACACTCGGCGCTGAGGCCGGATGATCCCAGAATGCTGGGAAGGGCTGAGGGCAGGGAGCCACAGCCTGCATCCTAAAAACGGACTGGCATGGCTCAGCCTGCTGTCGGCAGGCAGGACCGAGGATGTCACTTCACAGAGGGGCATATCGGCAGCTCTGACATAAAATGCTCAGTGAAGACCTACCTATGGCAGGCATATCCCAAAAGTATTGGTTGCATTTAGATTTATTGAACGATTATCATAATTCAAATTGAATTTGTATATTTGAAACAATTCGACATATGATTTAAAAACCCCATATTTTTAAAAAGCAGTTCAGTCCAACCAGATCACTCTACAACAACATTTCCAAGTCTAAAATGTGAAGTAAAAGATGTTTCCATTCTGAGAAATGTGGTCCTTTTTCCCCTTTCCAATATTTAAGAACTAGTTTATGGATGAATAGCTTAATATAATGTTTATTTAGTTTTTAGTGAAAGGAAGACGGTGAAAGGAATAAAATCATGAATTTGCTGCCAAATACAGTTCATTTCTGTGAAGCCCAAAAAGCATGTATGAGGTTCTCATTCTCAAGCTCACATTTCTAACAGTTTGGGTTCCTTGCAGTACTCTAATACCCCCACCATGACTTTCGCAGAGAAATGAACAGATGGTCACGCAGGCAACCGTGTTGTAGCTCCTTATACAAAGATAGAGTGTAGTGTCTGCAAAAGCTGCTATTTTCACAGCAGTGGAGATGGTGGGGCTGTGTTTTCCTGGGAGTGATGAGAGTGATGCTGGCTGCTTTGCTCCTATGCCTCTCTCAAGTAACAAGGCGGGGGGGGGGGGGAGGGTGTTTCTGTGAGTGATAAGACTAATTCAACCACAGTGGGGAGAGAGGCCGGCTCTTAACCTCTTCAGGCTCAGGGGTGAGAGAGGGACAGGTGAGCAGGGGCAGGCTCTTGCTGGAATTACTCAGAAGCTATTAAAGTGATAGCAGCATCCTATCTTTCACAGTGGGGCGTCATAGAGCAAGACACAGCACCGCTGACTTAATGAAGTTTGAAAAACCGAGAAGCTGTGCCTGTCTAATGCAATAAAGTATGAAGGGGTTCTTGTTAACCATTTCCTGAAAACTGTTGTAGTGTAGTGGATGGAGAGAATGTTATGGCTTATGGGTTTAGTTCTTTCTCCCAGCAAGACAAAAGTGTCTATCAACCTCTAGCGGTCCTGGAAATAAATATAATGATTCTAAATAAAACTGATAAAGAACTCTCATGGTATATCCCATTGATCCAAAAGCTGGATTTTAATAAATGGCTCCAGGTTATGTGAATCAAATACCCTACTGTGTGTCTCTGTAGTTCTTTTCTGTCTGTGAAAATAGGAAAATACTCAGGAAGGTTCATATTAGGGGTGTGCTGATACTCGCATTTTCTTAGTATTTACCATGAAGTATTTGTCGGCAGGTATTAAATCAATCAAAACACACCTGTTTATTAATGTGTTAATTTCAAAACAAGAAACGCTGCCCTTGCCTCACCATTACAGTGGAGTACCAATCAATGGCAATTATCTTCCACATTGAGTGTTTTAACAGCTGATTGGAAGAAGAATTTCCTCTCATCTGGGACGCTGACATTTTTACTGTACTGCCATACCAAGGCCATAAACTGACAATGAAAATATGTTGCAAAACTAGCAAATGCGACTGATTCGTTACGTAAATGTGACCTTTCGTTGACAGCAAATTTCTTGAAGGTACTCTGAAAATACAAGTTTCGGCACACCCCTTGTTTGTATTATAATAATTTAAATGGCAGTGGAACAGTATTTAGGTACATTGAGCAGACCTGGAGATTGTGGTGGTCATGGTAGATGCCTGAAGTTTCTGTTATGCTCCTCAACCAATATTCTGGCATGGTGGATGGTTGTATTAATTCGGCCATCCAGACCCGAGATTTACTAGGAGAACATGTTCCATGCCAAGATGATGCCAAATTCAATTGGGTAGATAGGTCCTAATAAAGTGACTATGCAGTGTTTGAAACCCTTTTTCACTGTGTTTGCATAAAAACATTTTTTTGCATCACTGTATATGGCAAATGTACCAAAACATATAGATTTCAATATATATATATTTTTATTCAGTATGTCATAAAATGTAAGAGTTCATATTTTGTCTTCACCACTGCAATTTTGCTTCTTGATACTGAACTTTTATCATATATTTATTTTGAGTAAAGAGTTTGAGCTTAAACTACTAACTGAGCTATGGACTACAGCAGCGAGTCATCGTTTTTCATTAATAAATAAAACCCACGGGCCATTACTTAGTATAACGAAATGAGACATACTTGGTGCATTTAGCACCAAACAACACCATCTGTAACCAGTCTTTGCTAAACAGTGCGTGTCTGTTCCCTGTCTTCATGTGTCTGCAGGAGACACTAGGGAGAGGGAGCAGAGCGAGGTCAAGTGTAATCATGTTTATAGAGCTCAGATCAATAACAGTTGGAGATAAATGCCTTGTGTCTAAGTCTCTGGGCTTCCTAAAAAAAACAAAAAAAAAAACAACACCACAAAACTGCACTTACAGTATTACTGTATTACAGCCAGGAGCCATTATAACAAAGGGGGACTCTTGAAAACAGAGGTGGGAGAATACAGGACAATACAAATTTACTGTGTATATCAAGAACGACGCTGACTGTTTCAACTTGTTTAGGCAACGGTATCCAGGGTTCTGGAGGATGAAGGGATCCACACAGGTCTGCAGGCAATCCACTGTACTGAGCCTCCCCTTGTAAACGTCTCCCATAGTAAAAGCAGAGCAAAGTGTAATAAAGCATGGTAAAGCATAGGTAAGCATTGTGAAGCACAGAGAGGTATGGTCAAGCATATTAATAAACATTACAAACCAGGAGTAAACAATGGTAGATGCATAGTATAAAACATACCATGCAAAAATACAGTGGTAAACTTTTATAGGGGTCTACACTTAAAATGTATACTTTAAATGTACTTTATCTTTAACATATGCTGTCTTTCTCAATGCTTAGCCACTATGGGTGCTCCGCCCCCTTTTCTAAGTGCCATGTGACAGTGAGAGATGCAACATGATTGAGAGTATGGTGTTTGTGTGAGCACTCGTTCCGTAATGGATGCTACTCAGCTAACAAAATGGTATTAAGAAGCCTGCATGCAGTATGTTTACTCATAAAAGATTAGGCTCCCAAGCAGGAAAGCACAAGTATGGGCCTCCTTGGATTTCTGTTGGTGAATAAATGCAGCTTGATTTTCGAAACCTGTGAGTTCGTCCTTTTATTTATCTTACTTATTATTATTATTATTATTATTATTATTATTATTATTATTATTATTATTATTTATTTATTAGCAGACGCCCTTATCCAGGGCGTCAACAATTACCTTTCAAGAATCACAGTGCAAGTAATGATGAATACAATGACTTTGGTTCAAGCAAGTACAAGTGTGACAAAATACAATTCAATAATACAGCAGATAACAGTGTCAGTGATAGTTACATCAGGATATAATTAAATACAAAAGGAAGGATGATATGTGTCCCAGGGGAAAAACAGAGGAGTTCTACAGGTGCTTTCTGAAGAGGTGTGTCTTGAGGAGGCGCCGGAATATGGTCAGGGACTGGGCAGTCCTGACATCTGTAGGAAGGTCATTCCACCACTGCGGGGCGAGGGTGGAGAAGGAGCGGGCTCTGGAGGCAGGGGAGCGTAGAGGAGGTAGAGCCAGTCTTCTAGTGCAGGCGGAGCGGAGAGGTTGAGTGGGGGTGTAAGGAGAGATGAGGGTCTGGAGGTAGCTGGGTGCAGTCTGGTCAAGGCATCTGTAGGCTAGTACAAGAGTCTTGAACTGGATGCGAGCGGTGATCGGGAGCCAGTGGAGTGAGCGGAGTAGTGGAGTTGCGTGGGAGAAGCGAGGCAGAGAGAACACCAGGCGAGCAGCAGAGTTCTGGATGAGCTGGAGCGGACGGGTGGCGGACGCAGGGAGGCCAGCCAGGAGGGAGTTGCAGTAGTCTGGGCAGGAGAGTACCAAGGCCTGAACCAGGAGCTGGGTGACGTAGTTGGTGAGGAAGGGTCGGATTCTTCGGATGTTGCTCAGGAAGAATCGGCAAGTGCGTGCCAGAGTGGAGATGTGCTGGGAATAAGAGAGGCAGGGGTCCAGGGTGACTCTGAGGTTCTTAGCGGAGCAAGAGGGAGAGAGAATGGTAGATTCCAGAGGAACAGAGATAGAGAGATCAGAGGAGGGGGAGGAAGGAAAGAAAAGGAGGTCAGATTTAGAGAGGTTGAGTTTGAGGTGATGCGAGTGCATACAGGAGGAAATAGCAGACAGACAGGTAGAGATAAAAATCTGAGCATCATCAGCATAGAAATGGTATGAGAAACCATAGGATGCGATGAGGGGGCCCAGGGAGCGGGTGTAGAGAGAGAACAGGAGAGGACCCAAGACTGACCCTCGGGGGACTCCTGTTGAGAGAGGGCGAGGTGTGGAGGTTGCTCCACGCCAGGTTACCTGGTAAGTGCGGTTGGAGAGGTAGGAGGAGAACCAGGCCAGAGCAGTGCCAGAGATTCCCAGGTCAGCGAGAGAGGATAGTAGAATAGAGTGATCAACAGTGTCAAAGGCAGCAGAGAGGTCGAGGAGAATTAGGACAGAGGAGAGAGAGGCAGCTCGGGCAGAGTTTAGTGAGTTGGTGACAGACAGGAGGGCGGTTTCTGTGGAGTGAGCAGAGCGGAAGCCAGATTGGAGAGGGTCGAGCAGAGAGTGGTTGGACAGGAAAGTAGAGAGCTGGCGGTGTACAGCCCGCTCGAGGGTTTTGGAGAGGAAGGGTAGGAGGGAGACAGGACGGTAGCTCTGGAGGGAGGTGGGGTCTCTTGGTTTAAGCAGCCCTTAAACCAAGAGAAGGTTCTCCACTCCGCAATACTTTTATGATTACAGCCCCTGGGGATCATACATAGTCCTAAATACAATTTCTACAAGCTTGCATCTCCCCTACCCCCAGTGTGTATATTTCTTTGATTTCTTTCATTGCTCATTAATATCTCTGTATAAATAAACTCATTTCTTATTGCTTAAATAGTGATGTAATGGAATACAGTATGCAATCTTTGATTAATTAGCAAAGGAAGAACAGCTGTAAGAGAAATGTGAAACACAAAGACGTGGCAAATGTTACATTTCACATCCCAGCATGTGATCTTCCTTCCCTCCAAATGTGTTAAAAATTACAGTTAATTTCATTCCAATGCTTAGGTCCTGGAAGTTAAAGCAGCACCAGACGGCACGGTGTCATCGAACAATTCAAAAAGGACAACTGGATTCCATGGATCGAAGCGCAGAAATCTTAATAACGATGCTTTTAAAAACATTTCTAGTGCCCTGCATTTTGTTTGAATAAGCAATACAGCTCTACAGAGTATGTGATGTTATAGGATATCGTCACAAGTGAGCTGTGAGGTGCGATATCCCATAATGACATACACCATGGAGTGCCATATTGCCATTATACTGTGCAATGGCTATGAGGCAATTTGAAATTACAAACAACTCACAAAAATAGGTTTAAATAGAATCGTGGTGATGTCCTGAGATATGAGATCAAAAAGCCCATTAAAATGATTAGGAAGACGAGCCCTGCCATTGTATAATATCATTTTAAAGATAAAAATGCACCAATATTAGCAACATGCAGTGTTTGAGACTCACAAAGCACAGACACCGTTTGGATCATTGTGAGTAGAGCACAGAGGTAGGCTTTGTAAAATGGGAATGCATTGTACTAACATATTCACTGGGGAAATTGAATTAATCACTGGCTGTCTGGCAATCAGCCATTGAGTTCATTTCATTATCTCTTTGTAGTTTCTGTACGAGTTTGTAGCAGATAAATGTCTGTGACCTGTGAGGGTGCTGTGTAAAGGGAACAGTGTACCCTGGACTGGATGGCCAGACAATTCATTCCTAGGGTTAGGCGGAAGTTGGCCATCAGATTGGAGGAACTGTTGCACTCGTTAACCAAGGGGTCATGAAAAATGGTACAAAAGGGGACTGAGCGATGTGATCTGTTCCTTGGTATGGTTAAAGGTGAACCGAAAGGAGGACGTGAATTAATATCATGAGTGTTTTATTTGTTTATTGTTGTGTCTAATATATACTGAAGACGATCCAGAGCTGTCGCCAAAGGCCAGCACTTAACCGGACATCACTACACTTGTTTTCACGATAAACTGTATTTGCACTACGAGCACTAGAGCACGCACTGTGGACTGGTGATTGTGTTTGTGTTACTGTCAGTGTAAAAAGAACAGGACTGTTTATTATTTTGGGGCCAATCCGTGGATTACAAATAAAGCAACACACGCCGCTGTATTGCTTATCATTATCATTGTTTATTATTTACTGCTGTTTGTCATCAGGCAATTTGATTTAAATCACCACTGCACCTGGATTATCGTTGTCTGTCTGATTATTGATCACCTGCACCTGCACACTGTTAACCACTTTGCCACAATGTCCCTGTAACAGGGGGAGGAGCCCTGTACAGAGTTTTGTTTATTTATTTTTAGAACGGGGTCTCTCCCTCCGCCCGTGTTATTTTGTATTTGTTTTGTATTTTTATGATTAAGCCGAGGGTTTGTTTTATTATTGTATTGTTTAGTAGCGTGGTTGGGTAGCCCCATCCACAGTAATTAAAAAAAAAACTCGTGCAGATTGTGGCCGAGGGGTAATAGAATAATTACTAGCCAGTTAAACCCCTTGGCCACGATGTATAAACCTGCAGCTCGCTGCACTCGGTGTGGGTGTTCAGAGGAGGAACGAGAGAGAAAATTAAAAACCAAAACTGCCCAGCCTCATCTATTTGTGTTCGTGATTTATTTTGTTTAATTATTTACTTTCGCTCTGTGAGCAAGTGTTGTTGTTTAAACCTTTTATTTATTTATTTTATTTTATTTTATTTTATTTTATTTTATTTCTTTTCTTTTCTTTTATTTTATTTATTATTATTTTTTTTCTTTTGTTCTTCTCTTTGTTTCTTATTCTTTTTTCTTTTTAAAAAAACCTTGACGGTTCCTTTTTTTTAGGTTTCGTTTTTTCTTTTTAAATTTCTCTCTTGGTCCACTCGCTCTCGTTCCTCCTCTGAACACCCACCCCGAGTGCAGAGAGCTGCAGGTTTATATATCGTGGCCGAGGGGTTTAACTGTTACAGTCCCATAATACAATGCTGTTAACTGCAGTGTAAATTGATATACAGCTGGTTTTACAGACCTTTACTAGCACTGATCTTGGATTACCCTACCTAACGTAACGTTAGGTATTCCATGTAGTGCTAATCAGGGTCTGTAAAGCCAGCTGTATGAATAAGAAACAGTAGCAAAACTTTCTGCACTGCTATTCATTCTTGGTGGCAGATTAGTGCACTTTCAAAATGGAATTAAAAAAAAAAACAGCATCATAGATGCTAGAACCAAAGTCATTGTATTAATACTTGTACTGTGATTCTTGAAATGTATTTGTTTATGACTGTAAGTCGCCCTGGATAAGGGCGTCTGTTAAGAAATAAATAATAATAATAAATAATAGTTAAAAAGACATTTCCCTCATTTCTATTGAAGGATTGACTTGGTAAAACAAGTTTAGCTAACCCTAGTTAGGAAATCCATGGTATTTTGTGGATTCCCCATGCTTCTCCTATGGTTATACTATACATTTACCAAGGTTTTCCATGTTTGTTTTTTTAAATATGCTTTACCATGCTTACCTGTGCTTCACCATGCTTTACCATGCTTACCTGTGCTTCACCATGCTCTACCATGCTTACCTGTGCTTCACCATGCTTTACCATGCTTACCTGTGCTTCACCATGCTTTACGATGTTTACCTGTGCTTCACCATGCTTTACAATGTTTACCTGTGCTTCACCATGCTTTACCATGCTTACCTGTGCTTTACCATGCTTTACCATGCTTACCTGTGCTTCACCATGCTTTACCATGCTTACCTGTGCTTCACCATGCTTTACCATGCTTTACCATGCTTACCTGTGCTTCACCATGCTTTACCATGCTTTACCATGCTTATCTGTGCTTTACCATGCTTTATCATGCTTACCTGTGCTTCACCATGCTTTACCATGCTTACCCGTGCTTCACCATGCTTTACGAAGCTTACTTGTGCTTCACCATACTTTACGATGTTTACCTGTGCTTCACCATGCTTTACCATGCTGACTTGTGCTTCACCATGCTTTACCATGCTTACCTGCTTCATCATGCTTTACCATGCTTACCTGTGCTTCACCATGCTTTACGATGTTTATCTGTGCTTCACCATGCTTTACCATGCTTACCTGTGCTTCACCATGCTTTACCATGCTTACCTGTGCTTCACCATGCTTTACCATGTTTACCCATGCTTCACCATGCTTTACGATGCTTACCTGTGCTTCACCATGCTTTACGATGTTTACCTGTGCTTCACCATGCTTTACCATGCTTACCTGTGCTTCACCATGCTTTACTATGCTTACCTGTGCTTCACCATGCTTTACCATGCTTACCCGTGCTTCACCATGCTTTACGATGCTTACCTGTGCTTTACGATGCTTACTTGTGCTTCACCATGCTTTACGATGCTTACCTGTGCTTCACCATGCTTTACCATGCTTACCTGTGCTTCACCATGCTTTACGAAGTGTACCTGTTTCACCATGCTTTACCATGCTTACATGTGCTTCACCATGCTTACTTGTGCTTCACCATGCTTTACGATGCTTACCTGTGCTTCACCATGCTTTACCATGCTTACCTGTGCTTCACCATGCTTTACCATGCTTACCTGTGCTTCACCATGCTTTCGCTGTGCTTTATTACACTGCTATGCTTTCATTATGGGGGACTGTTTTATAAGGGAATCCACAGGTTGGAGCTTTGTGTTGGCAGTGGCAAACTCCCTCATTACTGCTCTTACATATGCATCAGGAGCATTGTCTCAGTTTTGACATGGAAATATATCCGATCATTTGCAATTCATGCCTGTGCTCTTCAGTTCTGACAGACTAGAACTATGCTGGTTTCAGTTCATGGAATGACCAAGGATTGCTTGGCAAAGAGACTGGACATTCACGTTGTGGCATCATGAATGTTCTATCTGCAGCTCCATCTAACAATACAGTATAGTAAATGATTCTTGTTACCGGACAACATTGGGAAAATTAGACACAAATATAATACTAAATAAAACATGCTGAACAGCTCTAACGCTGCAGTTTGAATTATTGATATATGTTACATAAGTTAAAACTGTTAAAATCAGCTTTTCTTCAATAATTAGCTTACCGGGCCCTTGGGGGCGAATGGCTCAGCTTTTCTAATTGAAATTCCAATTTCCAATCTAGCTCTTTAGAGACAGTTTACATACATGGCAAACTAATGTATGGCTGGATGGTTTCTGTATAGCTGTGTGGTTTCCAGAAGTCTGGTTTGTCTAAACTGTAACTGCAATCACCCAAATTGCTCAGCTCAGGAGTATTTTCAACAGCAATGTAAACTTGTATAAAACTTTTTTTTGCCACTGATTGAATAGTTATAAAGAGCACTCTGAGCTGTAATTTATCTATAACTTCCACAACACTCAACTAGATACAATTCACCTAGATTACATTTGGCACAAAAAAGCATACTTTTCTAAGTGAATAATTGATATTGTATAACAGTTTGTTTTTAAGACAAGCGGCAATGGCATTTCCCGACTGTGACACACTCAGATTCGTTTTCAGGTTACTTATTTAAAAAAAAAAAAAAACTTTACTACACATACAAACTGCATCAAAATAAACTCAGTAGATTTTAATCTTTCTGAATCTCAGTTTTCACATTATTCTGACAGTCAGAACATGAAAATAAAAGTTTAAATATTTTGGGCCGGTATTTTTGAAAACAAAACCAAATTCCAAACTCTCAAAAGGTATATAATTGGTTAACCATTTGTGTCCAGAAGACACATCACTGAAAGATATTTGGGTTGGATTAAGTGACGCGCTTCAGGTTTTCACAGGCGTCCAGTCGAAGTTTCCTCCCTCTGAGACAATGACAACAACAAGTGCTGCTACTGTGACTGTTAGAAGACACCAAACAGTGATAAGGGAAGCAGCATTCCTTTTAGTGCAAAATTTGATGTGTCATTATTAACAAATGGTGTGATGCACGAGATCTATACATTTGCCAGAAGTAGTAACGAGACACAACTCTTGTAGTTTATAACATCTTAAATTATAACTTTAGTCTCAATAATGGCTCGGCTGTCTGACCATTTATCAGTTTATGTAGCAGAAATGGTAGCTGTTTTATTTGCGATAATTAAAATAAGCAATAGCAAAAGAATAGCAGGAGAGATGGGATACAAGTGTACAAGGAAGGTTTTATTATAACTTTCAGAATGAGGTTAATAAGAGCTGGATAAATAAGGATTTGGGTAGGAAAGAGGACAGATCTTTGGATAGGCTAAGGATTGAACATACTACTCACATACTACATATCAATGGTTTATGTGAGAAGTGTGCAATTCCAGACACATGAGCATTATGTAATAAAGTGAGAAATGTGAAGAACAAAGAGGAAGAGGAAGTTGATGAACATGGGGATATATGACCGAAGCATTAGTAGCTTATTGGGAAAAGGGAAAGAGGAAGGGAGGTGAGAAAGAGAAAAGATAATAACTGAATATATTAGGAAAACAGGAAAAGGAGGAATTTTATAGATGATAAATTAAGACGATATGGAGAAAAATAATAACAATAACAACTAATAACAACAGAGGGCACTAATCATTTAAATCATTGAAATGTACAGATGGAATGCGCTCCTAAAAATAAAAAATATAGAAATGTGCAGCTTGAACAGTATTTCAAATGCGCTATATGCACATATAAATAACATGATTAGTGTATGTAAAAACTCCACTAAGAATACACGGGATACATTTAAAAGGCACGTTTTTATTTCCAAGCAGACGCATGATTGACAGCAGTGACATTGATGGTATGACTAGTCAAACGTCACAGGGCAGCTCAGATAGTGCAGACACTCACAGGGCTAGTAATAGTAGCATCGTGGATCTGATTCTGCAACTATGCTAGACCATTTAAATACATGGATTTGTAATAAATATAAATAGAAAGGAAGTTAAAACATGTGGAAGACATGACTTTGCAATGTACAGATTTAGTTTAAATTGGATTACATTTATAACATTTTAAAAATGCTTCATATTAATTATTTATATAGATATTCACATTATCTGATTTTTCAGTGGCAAATGCATTAATCCAATGTTGTATAATAACATTCTTTACAAATTATTAATATGTAAAACATTGTTATTATGACTTTTTGACCCCTAAGAAATACTACAAAAAGTATTGCATAATGGGTATAATTATAATTTTGTAACAGACAAATAAATGCCCTTTAAATCATGCTATAATACGTTACGTTTCTGTATATTATAAACAAACCCATGCCTTTAAAAATGATGCCTATGCATTTTTTTGCAGTACAGAGTCTGTCTCTGTGCCATGTCGTCATGACAATCTTGGCAGAGTGACAGATGCGTTTTTAGAGGATTTTAAATTGAAAGATATATATATCTTTCAATTTAAAATCACAATCTAGCTTGGAATGAATTTTTATAATGAAAAGTTTTAATATTTTAGTGACAAATCTTTTTTTTTTTTTTTTTTTTAATTCTAAAAGCTAAAGCCCGAGATCTCCACCGGGCAGGAACTGTAGTCGAATTTGGTGTGTAAAAAAGCATTTTTAAACATTTTAAAATTTTAATTTCAGATATGTTTAAGTTAAGTAAAAACTATTGATAATAGCCTATTTGGGATTGTATTTGTTGAAATCATTTAAAGCTTTTGTTTGTTTATTTTTTTTTGTGATTTTATGCAGCATTAGTTTTAGTTGCTAATGAATACAAATTTCTTCAACATTCTATAAGTAATGCGGTTTGCCCAGATTTCTGTATGTGGTCTGGTACATGTACTATATACTGCACTGTTCTCACCTGTACTTGTCTTATCAGGTGACCTCCACGTCCCCACTACCCCCATCACCATGTGGTTAAGGCTAGATCCTTTCCATCATCCCATCCTCTAGCCAGAAAAGCTCTACCTCAACCGATATATCAGCAATGAAGAGGACCAAGTTTCAAGAAATCAAGGCAATATGTTGAGTATGTTGATTCAATTCTACTATTAATACAAATATGAACCCATTCCTGTCTCTGTGGCTCTTTCAATAATATTGCTTATGACCCTGATAAGAATGGTTCCTGCTCCTATTCTGAATAAAAACTTGTGAAGGGATGTTGGGGCTGTGTTCCACATGTTGCCCACCCTGTCAGCCAAATCTTCCCAGTTCTGGTAACTACAAGTTAATTGAGATAAACTAAGGAGGATTCTTAGAATATAAGAAGATAAGAACATTTAAAAACCGAGAAGAGTCTATTTGTCCCATCAGTGTTTGTCCGGTTCCTAGTAGCTGATTGATCACAGTACTTTATCAAGTTGGGTCTTAAATTGATCCAAATAATTCTGACTTAACAACTTGACTAGGTAGCCCATTCCATACACTTACCACTCTCTGTGTGAATAAGTGTCTCCTTCCCTCTGTCCTAAGTCTATAGTATCTCCACTTCATTTCCAATTTCCAATGGTCCTGGATTCTGTACTGCGCTTAAAGTATTGGTTAGGGTAAACTTCGTCAACTCCTTTTCTTGACCCAGCACCTGAAGATGTCTAGCTGTCAGGGGGCCCAACAACCACCTCAGCAAAAAAAAAAACCACCACCAAATACGCTATTCAGCAGAATGAAAAGCAAGTCTTACCATAACTTTATCGTCAGCAGCTTTGAAGGCGTCATAAATCAGGAATCTCACAGTTACCTCTGCAGGACAGATCACAGAGCGGAACAGGAACCGCTTGAGAAGGTCCATGGCTTCGATTCTCGACACCCCAAATGCTGATTGTAAACAGTTCTAGGCAAAACCCAGTGGTTTGTGAAGAAGCCTGCCTCAGCACCACATGTAGCGAAGGAGGCCAGAGACATTTCTGCAAGCGCCTGGTAAATTTCCCCCTTTTCAGCTTACTTTTAGCTCATGCAAATACATTTGTAAACATCTGGTATGTAAAAAAAAAAAAAAAAAACGAAGAACAAAAAAAGAAGAAATCTTGCATTGCAATTTGTCTTGGGTGAATTCTACTATATAAAGCCTTTAATATGTATTTATGTATGTATGTATGCACAGTATGTGTATGTATTTAAAATGTATTTATTTCCCCTTCATTGATATGACCCATATAAATGTTTACCATGGTAAAATTTGCACCAATGGTTAAACTATGCATTTACAATAATTTGGCATGTCTTGCAATATGCCTTACCATACTCTGCTTTACCATGCTTCCACAGTGCTTTGTTACACTCTGCTGTGCTTTCACATCTCGATTGCACAGTTGTTCCTGGAAACATTACATAGGATACTGTATATCACACCTGCATTTTCTTGTCTTATTTTAGTCCAGTGGTGTCTAAGTTACTCCTCACAACTTCTTCCACCAGTTTAGCTCATGGTATATCATTATCAGAAGCTACATTTCCTCTGTCTGAAACTTGTCCTGGAAAATATACTAAAGGTTAACCCTAAACAATATCAGGGCCAGAGGAAACACAGTTGGAAATTAAGTCGAGGCAGACTTAGGACAGAGAGTAGGAGACACTTTTTCACACAGAGTGGTGAGGGTATGGAATGGGTTTCCTAGCCATGGTGTTGATGCTGAATCATTGGGATCTATTAAGACCTGACTTGAGAAATTTCTGACATAAGCACTGATGGGCCGATTGGCCTCGTTTCTCAAATTTTGTTAAGTTCTTATTGTTTTATTCATCTTGAGGACACTACTCCAATGTTCCAATGATGGGCCTTGCCGCCTTCTGGAAGTAGGCTCATTCTTGTCTCAGAGAAAATGCTAGCTTATGCATTCTCAGCGCAGATTAAAGTGAACCCGCACCATGACTTTAAACAGGAAAAGACATTATAGTTGAGATTGAGGGCTGGGTTAAAGATCTTAGACCTGTCAACATCACACATTTTCCATTTTCCAAATACATAGTAGATGTCCTTCTAATTGCATATAGAAACAGTCGAGGCCACAATAATATAGTGCTCAACAAGAAAATGGATAAGCACAGCAATATTGGGCAGTAGAATCCTCATCCATTGTGGTTTCTCTAGTGCCTAGAGGTGTACTTATGCAATTCAGTGCAGGAGATGCTTTAATTCGGCACCTTTGCTGATTGCAGATGTCACACAGCATATATAAAGTGATATGCCCCATGCTGTGTATTTGGCAATGAACTCTTTTTTTTCTTAGGAACCATTGTGCATTACATTGTTCAAGTCACATCTCCATTAAAACTTATAGGTAACTGAGAACTTTGCTGAGAGATTAGAACTTGCATTCAGAATGTCAATGATAAAACATTCTAAATGTTTAAACCACAGCACATTCTATACAAACAGATAAAAAATAATGATATCAGCTTTTTTAGATTTAATTGTAACCTTTTGTTATACTCAGGGGGCATGAGCAAGGGCTCCCCCCCCCTATTTCCTTTCTACCAATAACATCTGCTAAACCCCTATTTAAACCCCAAGCCATGTGCTTGCTCTCTGTCTTGCGTTTATTGTTTTCCACCATCCTCCCCTCCTCCCCCACTATGCCGTTCCACCTCTGCAACGGTCCCCCTCTGGGGGTAAGTGAAGCTCACTTCCCAACCTTAGAAGCCCAGCCACAACTGGCTTCGTCCTCCTCCAGGAAGGTTCTCAGCGAGACATGGGGGACCCCTGGACAAATCTATCTAACTCTGTCGTCTTCCCATTTTCCCATTATCGGTTGCTTCCCAGCCTTAGAGACCAATTGGTTTGGTCTCACCTCCGCGGGGGCGTCTCTCCGCGAGCCAGCAGCACTGCATGCCCTGTCGGAAAAATGAAAAAGGTTACTTCTTCCTAGTTCCTACATTTATTTATATATATATATATATATATATATATATATATATATATATATATATATATATATATATATATTTTTTTTAACGTGTATTAATTGTGTGGACTTTCTTTGTGCTATTATTCTCATGTAATGCTGCCCTAGCTCTGCATCGGGTCAGGTGACTCGGGTCCCAGTATCCTGCTCTCTGTAGTGACGTCGCAGCCGCATTCTCGTGGTCCAGCCCCGTCATGCTGCTTTTGCTCTAAATGACTCGTCTATCACTTTGAATAGGAACTGCTCACTGGAGTGACGTCACAGCAACGGCCAGATAATACAGCTGCGTGGGAATAGCATGCCAGCCTAAGCATGCGTACTAGTTTGACATTAACCTTGACGTTGACAGTTTTTTTTTAATCAATCATGTCTGTCAGGTCCAGTGGTGTAGTTGAGCCAGAACGTGGTACTTTTTTCAATAGGCAGAACCATGACTTAAGAGTTAACTTAAGAATCAACTTAGGAATAATTTTGAAGCATGCGCACCGATGAAGCGATCTCTTTTCCATGTGGAAATCAATAGTCTTTCTGTACCAAGCCATTGAATATGCATTAGGAATCAGATTCCCTAAGTGCCACTATTGATGGTACACAAATCTCCATCTCCGTCTCCGATAACCGGCACGTATTTTAAATGTCACACACCAATATAATATTCCCGCACAACTGTATGATTCAGTCAGTTGTTCTTGTGATTCAATGAAGAGAACACTACAAACTTCTATTACAAACTACAGTACTGAAGTTTAATAGGACTAACAATGTTTTTTGTTTTTTTTATAAAAATGCTGATGAAGAATTAGCCAAATTGTGTTTTTTTTTTAAAGCAGCCAAAAATCGCACTTACATTTAAGATTATATATATATATATATATATATATATATATATATATATATATATATATATATATATATATATATATATATATATATACATATACATATATATACACTACCGTTCAAAAGTTTGGGGTCACTTAGAAATTTCCTTGTTTTCGAAAGAAAAGCAAATTTTTTGTCCATTAAAATAACATCAAATTGATCAGAAATACAGTGTAGACATTGTTAATGTTGTAAATGACTATTGTAGCTGGAAACGGCTGATTTGTAATGGAATATCTACATAGGCCTACAGAGGCCCATTATCAGCAACCATCAGTCCTGTGTTCCAATGGCACGTTGTGTTTGCTAATCCAAGTTTATCATTTTAAAAGGCTAATTGATCATTAGAAAGCCCTTTTGCAATTATGTTAGCACAGCTGAAAACTGTTGTGCTGATTAAAGAAGCAATAAAACTGGCCTTCTTTAGACTAGTTGAGTATCTGGAGCATCAGCAATTGTGGGTTCGATTACAGGCTCAAAATGGCCAGAAACAAAGAACTTTCTTCTGAAACTCGTCAGTCTATTCTTGTTCTGAGAAATGAAGGCTATTCCATGCGAGAAATTGCCAAGAAACTGAAGATCTCATACAACGCTGTGTACTACTCCCTTCACAGAACAAGCAAACTGGCTCTAACCAGAATAGAAAGAGGAGTGGGAGGCCCGGTGCACAACTGAGCAAGAGGACAAATACATTAGAGTGTCTAGTTTGAGAAACAGATGCCTCACAGGTCCTCAACTGGCAGCTTCACTGAATAGTACCATAAAACACCAGTCTCAACGTCAACAGTAAAGAGGCGACTCGGGATGCTGGCCTTCTAGGCAGAGTTGCAAAGAAAAGCCATATCTCAGACTGGCCAATAAAAGAAAAGATTAAGATGGGCAAAAGAACACAGACACTGGACAGAGGAAGATTGGAAAAAGTGTTATGGACAGACGAATCTAAGTTTGAGGTGTTCGAATCACAAAAAGAACATTCGTGAGACGCAGACCAAATGAAAAGATGCTGGAGGAGTGCTTGACGCCATCTGTCAAGCATGGTGGAGGCAATGTGATGGTCTGGGGTGCTTTGGTGGAGGTAAAGTGGGAGATTTGTACAGGGTAAAAGGGATCTTGAAGAAGGAAGGCTATCACTCCATTTTGCAACGCCATGCCATACCCTGTGGACGGCGCTTGATTGGAGCCAATTTCCTCCTACAACAGGACAATGACCCAAAGCACAGCTCCAAACTATGCAAGAACTATTTAGGGAAGAAGCAGTCAGCTGGTATTCTGTCTATAATGGAGTGGCCAGCACAGTCACCGGATCTCAACCCTATTGAGCTGTTGTGGGAGCAGCTTGACCGTAAGGTACGTAAGAAGTGCCCATCAAGCCAATCCAACTTGTGGGAGGTGCTTCAGGAAGCATGGGGTGAAATCTTTTCAGATTACCTCAACAAATTGACAACTAGAATGCCAAAGGTCTGCAAGGCTGTAATTGCTGCAAATGGAGGATTCTTTGACGAAAGCAAAGTTTGAAGGACACAATTATTATTTCAATTAAAAATCATCATTTCTAACCTTGTCAATGACTATATTTCCTATTCATTTTGCTATATTTCCTATTCATACTCATTTCATGTATGTTTTCATGGAAAACAAGGAAATTTCTAAGTGACCCCAAACTTTTGAACGGTAGTATATATATATATTACAAAAGCATAAATAAGTGCTATGCATTTATTAAAAAACAAAAAACACAGTAATGTTATAAACTGTATTTATTTGTCTGCTTTGTTTGTTTGTTTTCTCACAGTTTACAGTACCAGAACTGCTGTTATTTTCTCTTTTTTTATCTGATGAGATCAAATGTGGTAGGTCCAAGGGAAAAACATGTATTCAGAATGTTGTGTAAAACTAAATTGTTCAGAACTGTCAGCGGATACATTCTTTAAAAATAAATTGAAAAACAATTGTAATTGGTGACGATTTAAAAATAATAACTTTTGTGTGATTCGTAATTTTATTGGATGCAGAGCTTCAGAGAAAAGACAGGGGAGGACGTGATATACTATACAGGACGTCGTGGTGATTGAAGTTCTGCGCTGGTGATGACCTCATAATCGAAAGGAATAGAAAAAGAACATGCATGATAAAAATAACTAGACCACCAATATTTACCCACAAGATGCTTTCAAAACAAGACAAATTTGGCAATCTGGCGGCACTGACTGGGTAGTAGCCCTTAAAAGTTGCATGCGAGACGCATGAATTAGCTATTAAATGTTACGTCAAGCTCAATGAACAAATAAAACAGGAATTTGTATCACTTTTGTTTAAGAAATCTATATTTTGTTGGAGTTCCGGTATTTTTGGATTTAGGAATACACCACTGGTCAGGACTGGCCGTTATGTCAATTGAAAAAAACTTACTTAGCAAGCTAAAAAGTCGGGAGAGCTTTTATGACGCTGTCATAGAAGAATTTGTAAAGAATGAACGTCGGCTGGATTTCATCTATAAATAGGGTGAGTAAACCTATATATATATTTTTTATTTCTTGAGTTATATGTTGCATTCATATATTACTGCATGACCTACTTGAAAACTCACCGCACACCACTGCCACAAGCCAAGGGGAATCTCTTTACTCATATAAGTCACAAAGCACATCTCTCCTATTTTCAGTTCCTGAGGTTTGTTTCTTCCCACAGCCCTCACTCGTGTCAAGTGAATGACTTATGTTTATACGTTTTCGGGGGCTACCTATAAGCATGCTGAGAGCATGTATTTCTCTTGTGCTCTTCTTTCTATGACAGACCCAAAGAGTGTGTGACAAATACACTGTCAGCATGATTAGAAGTAGCCACTGAACACTTATAAACATACACTAGACCCTGCTCTACAATCAGCCAATACATTTGTAGGTGGATGTAGGGTGAAACTGAATCTGCAGAGCATGATCATTGAACGAAGTGGTGGCTCATCACAGACTACCAGTCTAACCAGCTGGCACACTGCTGCAAACCTGTAAACTTCAAAAGAACCACCACTGTGGGCAGGACAAGGCTGTGCTGCAGTTACAGAAACGACTCAATCACATTACAGTTACAATACACAGGATTTTAAATTCCTGCGTTAACAACCTCGCTAGCCCGTGTAAATTGGGAGCTTAGTTAGAGGCACTCCAAGCAGAATTCGATTTTCCTTTATGCAAAGAAGCTTGATATAAAAAGCCCTATCTATATTAATGCACAACTGTCCTGTAAGCTCCGCTGACAGGATTAGGAGAGGGCTCAGTGAATGTGGGAGAAACCCATCGAACAGCACCCCTGTGTTGCCTTTCTAAGTTTTACACAGCTCCTCTTCTGGCTGGAAGAAAGAGAGCTGGAAAGCTGCTGGAGTGGATTGATTTGAAACCTAGGAATCTCAGAAGGGACTTTGGCCAGCTGGACACAAAAGAGCTAGCATATTGTAGTGCGGTGGGGTAAAGAGACCCAGAACAATATGGTCAGGTAAGCACAAACAAAATAGGAAATGTATTTATCTTTGTCCCTATACACTCACCACAGCATGCCCTAGAGCTGCCAGGTGACAATCCATCCATCCTTCCACTCTCTGGAAGTCCCGTCTGCAGGTGCAGCCTAGCCAATCAGGTTCCCCAAATAACCTCAACATGCACACAGTTCCTAACCCTCAGTGTGTCACCAGTACTGCTGTAACAGGGGGTAATAGGGGCGTGGGTATCCTCTGACAGACAAGAGAGCGGCTGGAGGTTGTATTTGCCACACCACACAGGAGCGCAGCATTTATTTACAATATTTACAGATGCTTATGCAACTCAGGTTGCAGTTTCAGATGGCCTACACAAGCTCAGTGTAATAAATACAAAAAGTCAAAACACAGTGGACAAAACAGGTGCAAAATAATAATTCACCTACAAATGGCTCAGCGCTGCTCCCACTAAAAGGGAAGTTCCACTGCAAGAACCTTCTCCCTGACCCACACTCTGATACACTAGGAGGGATTAAAATCCCCTAAACTAATCACTATGGTAAATACCAAGGATCCCAGTTAAACACACGGTGATCCTCAGTTGCGCTCACGATCTCGGTTGAACACAAGGTGGTCGCGTATTCGGTTCACTCACCCTGGATGTACACACAGTTGTGAGGCTTCAGACAGGTAGACAAAGAATAAAGAATGGAGAACAAAGAACTGGCTTTTCTAGACCCTTTCATGCCAGGCTTAATTGATAATTAATTAATCAATCAACACATCGGATTTGGCAGGGATGAGATTTGAATACCTAACCCTGCCAAACTTAAATTAAAAAATATTTACATGTGCAGGGCCTCAGACCTGCCACAATTGCCCCTCTCCATGGCCCATGGGAACATCGCAAATGTGATCCCCCTTTGCCTGATATTATTGCCAACTCTCAGTCTTCCCTAACCAGCCCCACTGGAATAGAGATAATCTGAAAGAATGGTTATGATGGACTCTCTCTGGGTGCTATCTTAGTTAAGTGGTATATACATGTGTCTGCTTACTCAGCAGACAGAATGTTGGTCCCTGCACCACTTAGTCGATCAATGTTATGTTTAAGACAGAGCAGTTCTTGGTGAAACCAGCAAATAAGTGGCCACTACATCTGCACGGCACTGATATGACTGTGAGCATTCCAGCCCCACGCCAGTCTCATTGCACTTTAATCAGCATGGTCACAACTTCAAATAGCAGCATGTGCATCAGCTCTGTGTCTCTATTACCTGAACAGCTGCCACGTTGTACTGTATTTCTTTTTCTTTCCCTCCCTTGCATACGTGACCATACGTGAATATCAACAAAATCATCACATGTGGTCATTAAGAACTCTTCACACTTTCCAAACATTGAAGACATGTGAGAACAACTTCTAGGCAAACCATTTTACCAAATTTCTTTTAGTGTTTCCTCAGTTCCTTGAAATGCTTTACTTTTACAAGTCGTCAGTCAGTCTGTATTAGCTGGTATTGATGTAATTTCTGAGAAAAGGTAACCTAGTGGTTAAGGATGGCGGCTTGGAGGTAGGTGAATGCATGCTTTAAGTTTTATGTTTCTCACTACGGCACAAACACACGCACACAGTCGGTACACGTGTGCCATGGATGTGCTACTCAGGGTTGAGCTCTGACTGTGCTTTTCTTTAGTACTACAGGTACAGTATGTGACTGCATAAAATACCACAGTATAAGTTGCATCTATCCTTTCTCCTACGGAAGCATGACTGATGTTTGAAATTGAGTTGTGTAAAACTCAGGAGAAGCAGTTGCGTAGCACGGCTGGCTGTGAAGCATGCAGCTGTCTACCTAATGTGGATCTATCTGCTAACAAGCTCAGATGGAGTGGGATCTGTCTCCCAGCCTGGCTGTGATGGAGGATTCCAGTGGTGGTGCTCTGCCAAAGTCACCTCAAGTGCTGGGTTGAGGTTTTGGTGACCTGAGAGCAGCGTTCCCTCTGAGGCTAAAATGCGTGCATTTTTCGCAATAACTGGCAATAACCTTCACACTCAGTTTCGCAAGTTATTATCAGAGATATCAACCTTAAAATCATTTTGAGAGCGTTCTTGCAAAGCATTAACATAAGCATATGTGTGTCTGTCTTGCAGCTGACTATGTTTTCCCTTTGTAAAAATGCACGTCACATTCGTGCAGAGCTCGCCAGCGAATCTACTGGTACAGGATGGGAGACGCAGGCGTCTGGCGATTCTGCGTGTATGGAGAGTGCTGCTCGGTGCTGCTCATGAACTTTGCAGTTTTTAACTTGTCGTATAATTGAATACTAATCAGTGAAGCACAATCTTTCTGCATTATTTAGGAGATAAATGCTCTGGTAAATAAAAATCACAATACTCATACTGTTTTTGTTTTATTTCCCTTTTAAAAAACGACCATTTCAGAAATATCATTCTCTCAAGCGTTTTGAAACTGGTAAAAATGTAAACAAAATATTAATTTAGAGTCGAAAATACACATTTAAGTGTATAATACAGTAACTGAAGAAGACATACCCTGTGCATTCTTTTTTTGCAAGTTGAGTTTATTTATCATGTGACTTCAATCACGTCTCTGCTGAAACTCAACATGGCAGCTGCACCAATGAAAAAAAAAAGGAAATGTTTCAGTAAACGAGAGCTAAAAAAAAAAAAAAAAAAAATCTGATTGTCTATATGAGTTTTGCTGTCATTCCATTGATCATGCATGAGTCAATACTATTCAAAGATCATATTGCCAGTCGTAAACACGTAGAGAACAAGAAAGCAAATAAGACGACAGCAATGGCAAAGCACTACATTCTTCCATGCTGCAAAACGAAGGTACTTACTGCGCTCAGGCAGGGCTTTCTTTAAGTGAAGCCAAATTAATTGCGTGTTTAATTATTGATTAGTTTATTTCTTTTATGCTACCTGCCTTTAATAAAGCTATAATTAGCAATATTAAACCATGGCCGTTTCTTAATTACATTATATTATCTGACGATGAAGAAAGACGCTCAAAGCTGTTTTTCTAGCTATACATTATCTCATGTGTAAAGGATATAGTCACTACACTACTCACCCTTTGTTTAATAAAGGCATTCTGTCCGGAGACACACCTCCTTGTTAAATTTAGCACATAACAAGGCAGAATCAGCAAAGACATAATTGGGAGGATTAATTATGTGTTTACATTATAAGCGGAGCTATTTAAATTACAATCGGGTGATACACAGCACTGAACCTGTGCAGAGCAATGGAGTCAGTCAACAGTGCGCCGCCTTTTTTTTATTAGTGTTTCATATTTTATCCTGGTTATAATTTTAGCAATATATATATATATATATATATATATATATATATATATATATATATATATATATATATATATATATATATTTTTTTTTTTTTTTTTTCAAAAAGTTGCTTAAGATTTTTTTGTAGTTTGGCTAACACTGATGAACATCAGAAATACACCAAAATAAACAAATACTATCGTGAAACTAGGTGAAACTTTAACATGAATGAAAAATGATGAATTTCAATTTGAAATGTAGTCCTTTTAAAGGGAGTTCAGCTTTTTGTATGGTTATTATAAATGCTCTCCAGTCTTTAGTCAATGGCGATTGTGGTAAATAGCCCGTCCACTTCATCTGTTTAGACTTCGTAGTAATCACCTCTGCATGTTGCTGATGAATCCATAATTCCTTTACAAAATGATTCTAATATCCTTCAGTAAACACTGCTGATATGGGTCTTTCTTCATTAACAGATCATCAGGTTCTGTCCCCATGGGGCACGGTTGTTAAAACTATGATACATGTGTTTATGAGTGTGTACTGCCTGGGTCAAGTGTCAGAGTCTAAGGTCAACACCTACAGATCACAGCTGCGAGCAGCAATTCGATTTTAAACTGCATTTGTCATATTTTATGTAGGTTCTGTCTGGTGCAGAATATCGATTGGTCTGCATTAAGTGAATTTGAGTAAATGGTTGTTGATAAAACCTCAATGACTAATCTCAGAAAATGCGATGTGGCTAGTTAACAAAAAAACAATGCAGGGGGTCCTCATAATACCAGCTAGAAATAGTAGAGCTACATTATTTTGAGCACAAATAAAATAATGTGAAAGAGTGCATGTACAGGGTACACATATTTGTATAAAATTTTAGCCAAATGCAAATCGAAATGTCTACAGCAGTGGTTTTCAACCTTTTAATCTCAAGTACCAGTGTTTCCAGCAGGGACCACCAGGTGTACCAGTAACTATGTGCAATCTTAAACTGCTGTTGTAAAACCGAGACCTACCCCATTACAACCAGGTTTTCAGTGTCTGTACTCACTTGTTTGCTGCCTCATTCTGCTGAATAGTTAATCTATGCAGCTGATGACTGCAATGAACCCAGCACGTTTATATTTGAAATATTTTATATAAATGTGTTGTGTTTGGGCTTGGTTACCACACCTTTAACTGTGTACAGGAGGCTGTGTGGTCCAGTGGTTAAAGAAAAGGGCATGTAACCAGGAGGTCCCTGGTTCAAATCCCACCTCAGCCACTGACTCATTGTGTGACCCTGAGCAAGTCACTTAACCTCCATGTGCTCCGTCTTTCGGGTGAGACGTAATTGTAAGTGACTCTGCAGCTGATGCGTAGTTCACACACCCTAGTCTCTGTAAGTCACCTTGGATAAAGGCGTCTGCTAAATAAACAAATAATAATAATAATAATATGGGAAATCGCATGCTGCAGCTCCTATACTCAGTGTTGGTGAAGTCCTGATCTGACCCCATGTAGCACAGACAGCTGTTATGATTACATGTTATCATTTATTTATCAGTAACAAATTTAAATTGCAGTGAGTTTGTTCTGCTATATTTACAATATTAAATACACCACAGCAAGCACATTGTCATATATTTGAGATATTTTCATTAGCACAGTCTGAGAACTTAATGTACTAAATGGTGTTTTTTTTTTTTTTACTGCACTCAAGTAACCTGCAGTACATTTCATTTTTAATTCCCTAATTTTTTTTTCTCAGCAGTACACTTCCTAATTACAGTCCCAAGTATTTCTGTGTGTTCTGCTTTCACATTTCTTAAAATGGTCAGTTTGAGAAATAAACTTTGTTTTTCTTGCTTTAGAACAAAACTCACCCTACATTACTGTTTTTTTTTTTTTATTACGGTAACAATGCAATGTTATTTTTAGGAACACGGTAAAAAGTGGTACGCAGCACTCTGCGCTTGCTCGTGCATGCCTAAACAAAACCTAAACAACTTCCACTAAGAAAGCAGGGAAGCGCTCATTCAAATCTGGTACGTTATGCTGTTTTCAGTCTTTTACATCTTTTTTTAAATTTCATTAATCATATTTTCCAGTCTTTTACATTATTGTTAATGTAATTTATCATATTTAGTATGCAAATAGTATGCAAATATTTATTGTATGCAATACACTGGGTCTTCAACATTTTTTTTTTACTTCTGCAACTTTGCAGTGGACTTCTCATTTTGTCTTGTTCGTCATGAATTGTTTTTTTTTTTTAGAGAAATTGATTGTCTGTTTCCAGTTTAAGTTTGCAAAAAATAATGTATAATTAATGGTAAATGTATCTTTATTTGACAATAGGAAAACACCCATCTGATCGCAATTGCGGCTGTGTGGTCCGGTGGTTAAAGAAAAGGGCTTGTAACCAGAAGGTCTGCGGTTTAAATCCTGGCTCACTCACTGTGTGACTATGAGCGAGTCACTTAACCTCATTGTGCTCCGTCTTTCGGGTGAGACGTTGTTGTAAGTGTCTCTGCAGCTGATGCGTAGTCCACACACCCCAGTCTCTAAGTTGCCTTGGATAAAGGCGTCTGCTAAATAAACAAGTAATAATTGATTGCACCTGTACCAAAATCTGACAGCGTACCGCTTTTCTGATGGGTCAAGTTTTGTTACGTGTATAATATTCTAACAATGTAGCAGTTTCTAACACTACACCGGTGCGTAAGTTGCAAGCCTGGCACGTACCAGTAGAGGTTTTTATCCCTTACCCTGGGATTTCTGGAGGTAACAATTTAATAAAGTTTTTTTTTTAAGGTAAATATGTATTTTAATAGTTTTTTATGATTTAAAATCCTCTCAAATTCATAAGCCCTCCTTTTACAAACACAGAAAAAAACTGCACTCCTGCAAGACATACACTGTTCTATCTCCACTTTAGAGCTTGAAAGCGCTTAAGAGAAGGAGGTGTTCGCAATGGCTCCACCATATAAGCAGAAATATTCACCAGTTTGGGAAGCTGAGGCTTTCAAAGGTGAATTCAAACTACTGACAACGTCTAGTTGCAGACACCTTAGTCTTTATAAATATTTGTAAAATAAAGTATTTCAAATGTAAATCTTATCAATCTGCTTGAACCATGGTTATTATGTTCCTCATATGGCTGAAATTTTCAGTCTTTCAAAAACGTTAAAGTTCTTCCCGATTTTATTTTTTTGGATTTTCAGCTTTCATAATCAGGTTGTGCAGTGTCTTTAACAAATACAGGCATTAGGCTTTACCACATGTTTGTCTGTGAGCCAAATAAGCAGTGCTGAAGATCTACGATATTCGATTCTGACTTCTGAGTGGTTTGCTGAAGAATTTAATGGCATGGTAATCATTACTACATTTAAAAAATTGGAAATATGGGTAGTTTTATTGCAATACTAATGCACTTATTGATGCTATAACCTCATGTAACTCTGGTCATAATCTCAACAATAAATCAGTTAAGATTTTTTCAGTTTTTATTTTTTATGTCTATTCAGGTTTTATTACATTTTTATACACACACACAAAGAGAACACACGGTCCAGTGGCCACGCGCCCCCCTGCTTTCGCCACAGTTCTGACTGAGAGCTCTCAGCTGTAAGTCTCACGCGCAGCAACACAACACAGACGCTCACAGTTAATGATTTACATATCACAGGAAAGTAGAAGTGAGTAAACTATATCCCTTATATGAGGTGGGTAAACGCTATATTGTCCAAATTCAAAATGGGTAAACGCTGTTTAGCTGTGTATACCCTTGACTACACCACTGACTGTAGATGTCATCAGAAAACAAGTTCAAATTACCCAAATTACCCATACTGACAGATGAACCAATCCAAACTCATGTACGTGTTTGCCACTAGAAGAATTGGGGGACCAATGATATAGCTCTGAATGAATGGAATAGCAGATGCAAAACATTTAAGTTATATAACATCGTATAGGTTAATGCTAATAAAATAATTCCATACAATGTTCTATTCTCTACATCTGTTTCGAAAGACACTTTTTAAAAATGACATCTGGTATTGTTCTAGGAATCACTGTTTTTTCAGTATAATTTTCTATATGAATGTTCAAGACCATTCAGGAAAAGCAAGTCAGTGAGTGATCCCCACAATCACTTCTGTATTGAGAGGAATGAGCAAACTATTCAGCAATGAATGCAGTTTATAAAATGGCTTAGAAATTTCTTGCACCCTGACTGTCTGCTGACATTCCAATGCCAGATAGTTAAAAGAGTGCAACCAATGGCTCAGATCTCATTTCAAAACAGGAGTAGACACACAGTTGGAAATTAAGTGGAGCTAGGCTTATGACCGAGGGAACGAGACACTTCTTCACAGAGTGGTGAGGGTTATGGAATGAGCTACCTAGTCATGTTCTTAAGGCAGAATCACTCGGATCCTTTCAGTCAGTAAAACCATCATTTCAAAATAATAATGAGACATTTTAAAAGCTCAATAACATGCTTTAATGCGTGGGTTGAACTGATAACGACCCTCTTCTCAGGTGGTTGAAGACACACGGCTGACCTCGTACATCACGACGCACTGAGGCGTGTACAACACAGGCCTTTTTGTGTGTTATTGACTACATGCCACCCTATGAGCCATGCGGTCACACAAGGGTATCGCTGACTCTGTGGAAAATGTTTGTGTGTTTTGCCGCAGCAACAGCATGGAAATCCCTAGTGACTTCATAATAATCCCCTTGATTTACCAAACTCGTACAAGCAAAAAAGCAATAGCTTGATCAGTAGTCAAGCAACTTACAGGGTGAACCAAAGAAGCACTCCTCCTCAAGTAGCTTCTCAGCCAGCGCTGAGTGAGTGGTAGCAATTAGCTGACTTCAAAGAGAAGCACAGCACGTTAATATTCAGTTGTTTATGCTTTAGCGTACAGTCCATCACTGCTTGGATTACACAGCAAGCCAATCTCAATTGAACAGGATTTAATAAAGATCGATAATCATCAATATTATTATACTGTTTCAGCAAAGAGTTTATTTTTGAGTTTTATTAACCCAATTAATATTAATATTTAATACAATCTTTCAAATTAAATCCAGAAGAAGACAGTTCCCAGCACAGATGTTAACTTCAAATTCCTGGTAGGTAGGTCCACCAATAATCCCCCAATTTCCCATCCCAATCAATAGGACACTGGGACCCCAGGTTAATCCATACTGTCTGGTCCCCCTACAGAGGGAAGCTGCATTGCAGACAGTAAAGATGTATTAACGTATCCCGGGCTGCCCGCTTTATGCATGAGGCTGCTTATTCGCAATGGGGCTTGGCTAACACAGTTTGGAAAGCTTGCACACAAGGTCAAGGTTAGAGATTCTTGAACTAGCTCCATCAATGCAAGAGTGCACCAAGGTCAGCAACCGGCAGGCCATCTTTATCAGGAGAAACTAACACAGCAGCCAACTACTATACCTTCATATGTTAGCAGCTGTATACACTACTGTTTTTTTTTTTTTACCTAAATTATTAATTCGAAAGTAGTAATTGCACATACAGGATTCAACACACACCACCACTAGTACCCCAAAAACCAATTCAACAGTTTCAGTGAAAGCAAAAACTGAAACTATGAATAATGGCAAAACTAGAAGACTATCTAATCTCACCAATGTGCGCTCGCAAATGATTATGCTCATAGATCAGTTAATAGTCAGCGTGTGTTTTCTGGGAGAGAACCTTGATTATAAAAGTCTGTAATGGTGCCTGCTTTGTTTCCCCGCCGTTATGAACCGGAAGACAACATTTCAGATCAATTCAACAGACAGTATGGGCCACTAGCTTTCTTAGGAACAAGCAAACAAAAGAGGAAATGTATGAAATCTGAATGTGTGTTGAAGCTTGAGCACGTAAAAGTAAGCAGATGAGCAAGATCACCTTGAAGTTGAACTTAAAATAAGATTACAATAAAATTAAAATATGAAAACACACTTTTACCATTGAATAAGTGAAGCAACATAATTTAAACAATAAGAGATGGAATGATAGAAAAGATGTGGCCCAGGATCTTGTCTTCCAGGTGAGGCTCCTACCAGCTGTGAAAGGTTAACCAAGACGAGAGGAGACGGAGGGGAGGAGGGGGATACACTGCACAATAGATTGAGGAAGGGAGTTTAATGGGTCAATGTAGAACATGTATATGTAGTAGTATAGGGTCCTGTTTTGATCTTGTTGAGAAGTTGTAATCATTGCAAATGAGTTAAAAGAAGGCAGGTTTACAATATAGAAAGGAATTGCTGTGCCCATCACTCCAGATAAACTGCGTACCAGGTGTTTTACTCATTGAAAAACATGAATTGCGTATGAGATTTAATGCGTAAACAATACGCATAGCAATTTTGGTTACTGTTGTCTCAATGGTCAACACGACAGGTAAGATTTATGAGATTACTTTGTTAGCTACAACCATTTTAAGAATAAATCTGTGTAAAGGATATACTGTGCTCTATGTTTTCCTTTCCTTCTATTCCCTGGGTGCTGGAGGATTAAAAGACCATGGGGATGAATAGATGAGAAGGAGGAGGAGAGCATTTGTCTCCCTGGCACTCCTGTAGCCAGTACCAAGCTCCTCCGAGTTTGATGTTCATCAATCCAGGCATAGCATCTCTTCATCTAGCAGTGGGGCTCCAGGCAGCCCCAGGGCAACACCTAACCCTGTAAACTCACAGTGTATACCCAGACCCCTCGACTCTCCATCACTCTCACCAGGAATTGCCTCTCCTCTCATAAATCTTTCTACAGAAAAGCTCCAGGGCAAGAATGAGCGGGAGTGAGAGAATGACCAAAAAAAATTGAAATTATATAAAGATGGTCCCCTTGAATAATTTAGAATAGTCTTATTTTCCAGTTTATTAATCTTACCTTGCTGCCCAAGTCTTGACACAATCAGCTCATCCCCTTTTTTGTGTTAATTGAGTGACATCGTTAGCATGGATTTCCAGGGCAAGAAATACCACGCACCCACAACTGCCTGTGACTCCCATCCTGCCTTGACATTGTACCCTCCATCGCATTGCTAGCTAAGAGAATCTAGTCCATATTGTAAACGTTTACTTGCAAAGGAGAGTTGATACACGCACAGCAGTGAGGGTACTGTCCTGTCATCTTGACTGACATGAGGCAACTTCCAACTCAGTCAATACGCAGACCAAGAGGACTACTGCACAGCACACTTGCATGTGTATTATCTGCAGTTACTGCATAGATAGCAGCAGAAGATCAGTTTTTCAACACTAACAATGAGAAGACAGTACTATGATGGAAGCTAACATTGGTCGCCCTAAGGCGAGTACGGGGACCTGAGTGAAACACAATGAAAACTATTCCTATCTAACATTTCAATTAGTGCCTTGTGTCTAGTTGCTGCATGGATTGGTCTGAACTACATCTCAACAGCGAGGATGAATTCAATATGTGCTCCTGGATGTTTACAGACATTGAAATAACCACAGCACTCTATGGAGTATTCTGTTTATATAACAGGTATCATTTATCAGAAATAAATTCTATTTAGCAGCTGAATTGAGAGGATTACTTTCCATTTCTTAGGTCAAGCTCCGCATCTGCTTTAAACAACGCGATGGTGTAATTTGGAACAGTGCGATGCGGCCCGGTCAGTCTGCCATTGGATATGAATGAATGCAAGAAAAATTCCAAAATAAGTAAAAATAATAAATAAAAAAACTGTTCATGCAGCAACAAAAAATTCATACAGCAAAAAAAATATTCACCATTCAGCACAATGTGAATATTTTCATCATCCAAGATACCATATTTCTTCGAATTTAAGACACACTTTTTTAACCATTTTTTGCTTCTCAAAAATAGCCTGCGTCTTAAATTCGAGTACAGTAGTGATGGGCATATTAAAATCGGCAACAAAAGACATGACTACCCCAGTACACAAACAGCAACGTGACTGACTGTCGAAAAAAGACAAACAAAGACGTCAATGCCCGAATACACATGCAGCAACGTGCCTTACTGCCAAGAAAAGATGAATCAAAACTTTACTGCCCGATCTCGATATATCCATGACATACAGGCAGACATTTTCAAAGAAGCGTTATTTGCTTCCTGAGGAATTCAAAGAGAAGCTTTTACAATAATCGGAAGTGCTGATCAGAACTCTGTATTTTTCGACTTGCTAAGTAATACCACAGTTCACAAATTGGGAGAAAAACAGGTGTGAGTAATAGTGACTGGAAATGAGAAGCAGCACATAACTGTAATGCTGTGTGACAGCAGACGGCTGCAAACCACCTCCATATGCGTAATTGAGGTAGCGTCTTTGTAAATGTCTATTCGATGTTTAATTTTTTCCTCAAATTGAGGATGGGAGATTTGGGCTGCGTCTTAAATTCGAAGGAATACCTGTCATTGTGTGCCAGTGTCATTTGCGACTGAGGCAAATTCTCTCGGTACTTACTCCAACCTCGTACCATCGGAGTCCCATTTCAATCCGTGCTGATATCTGTCTAATAATGCAGGAGGAAGTGAACGGGACAGATTTCAAATCGCTTTTAACTACAGTAGAACCTACCATATCCGATCTCGTAAGATACTCTCTAGAGATGGAAATTGATCAATGCACATTTTATTATAGGTCTAAAACATTCAGCTCTTGCAGGACAGAATGGATTCAGTTGCAGATATATATTTATATATATATATATATATATACACAAAAAAGGGAGCGTTTGGGAATTCAGTTTCACTTTTACGTGCTGTCCCTTCACGGAAAACATGTTCAATAAACAAAAACAAGGAAACAAAGCAAGGGATTAATACCGTACCATTAAAAAAGCTAAAACAAGATTTTTTCGCCGCCTTCCAAAGCCAGTGTGTTTGTGCGCGCTCTTTTTTTGGGTTTTTTTAAACGCCATTTCTGTCTCGGTTAACAAGCACTTACTAGGAAAAAAACGTGTCGGATTACTTTGGCATGGTAAGAACAGTTTTTCAAATGCGGATTTGTAAATTGCCGAATACTGTATTATTATTATTTGTTTATTTAGCAGACGCCTTTATCCAAGGTGTCTTACAGAGACTAGGGTGTGTGAACTATGCATCAGCTGCAGAGTCACTTACAATTTCATCTCACCCAAAAGACGGAGCACAAGGAGGTTAAGTGACTTGCTCAGGGTCACACAATGAGTCAGTGGCTGAGGTGGGATTTGAACCGGGGACCTTCTGGTTACAAGCCCTTTTCTTTAACCACTGGACCGCACAGCCTCCTATAATACTACTACTACGACTACTACTACTACTACTACTACTACTACTACGACGACGACGACTACTACTACTACATGCATACATTAATAGAAAATACATTCCAACATTACAGTAGTGTTACTGACTTTGTAATACCTTATAAATTTAATTAATTTAGTTTCAGAGTAAAGAATCCTGTGAAGAGTTCATCCCTTCCTGTGCCATGATGTACAACATCCAAAACATGCTGTGTATTCAATATTACGATTTAAAAAGGCAAGAGCATTATACCATGTTTATCGCTGCATGCTGTCTTAACCAGAAATGTAGTTGAGTAATAAAATCTGCAGGCTTAAGATCCAATTTTACCCTGTTTGACCTGATCATCAACTTTTCCCCTGAATTTGAAAGGAAATTCTCCAAATCTGATATTTCACATGTGCTAGCTGCAAAGAGGGAAAAAGAGTTTACAATTCCAGAACGGTTTACATGTGCAGCTACTGTGGAGCATTCCTGGCTGAATATCTGCAAATCCACGATTTTAATCATAGGCAAAGCTGGTAAGAATGAGAAAAGCAACAGGACAGTGGCAATGAAAGAGATTTCAGCTGAGTTCCTGTCCAGGTAATATGAAGCATTACCTGGAAGAGAGAGAGAGATGAGAGATGAGAGAGGGAGAGATGAGAGAGAGAGGGAGAGAGGGGGAGGTAAAGCATGTGCCTTTATCAGTGATAGATTTCCCATGGTTATATTTTGCATTCATTAAATGCAAAGTTTACCATGGTTTGCTATATTTTTTAAAGCTTTACCAGACCTCTCAAGGCTTTACCATGCTTTCGCTGTGCTTTATTACACTTTTACTATGAGAAACTTTCACAAGAGAATGGCCGCCTAAATTAGTGTCTACTTGACTTTAGAAGTAGAAGTAGATTGGAGTAAAACAGAGAAAACATCCACAGAAAAAGGATGGCTGTTTTTTAAAAAAAACATGTAGTACTGGAGGCACAAAACAGTAGACCCAAAAGTAGAAAAATCTAAATCTAAAATAAAATGGCCAAATGGTTAAATAGATCAATTAAAAAAATATTCAGCGAAAAAAGGCACTTTACAGAGCGTTTAAAAGGGACCAAGAACAAAGTACACAGAAAGAGTACTTCGAACTGCAAACGCAAGTCAAGAAGGAAGTTAGAAAGGCCAAGAGAGAGATAGAAATGAGCATTGCTAGGGGGCTAAAACGTTTTTTTCCAATATTATAACAGCAAAAGAACATTCAAGGAGGAAGTAAAATGTCTAAGAGACACAAATGACAAAATCATAGATGAAGAGAAAAAAATAGCAAATATATTTAAGTTTTTACAAAGGAGGATACGGACAACATGCCCCACATGTCGACCTGTTCCTATCCAGTTTTAAATAAATTTAGCATAACAAAGGCAGAAGTGTTAAAGGGACTAGGAGCTCTTAAAATAAACAAATCCCCTGGGCTGGATGAGATCCTCCCAATAGTACTCAAAGAAATGAAAAAAGTTATTTACAAACCGCTAACCAAGATCATACAACAGTCTCTTAAGCCAGGGGTTGTACCGGCAGACTGGAGAATTGCAAACGTAATACCGATCCACAAAAAGGGAGACAAAACCAAATCAGGTAACTACAGACCAATAAGCCTAACTTCTATTATATGTAAACTTATGGAAACTATAATAAGATCCAAAATGGAAAATTACCTATATGGTAACAGTACCCTGGGAGACAGTCAGCATGGTTTTAGAAAATGGAGATCGTTTCTAACTAACCTGCGTGATTTTTCTGAGGATGCAACATCGACAATGGATAATTGCAAAGCATATGACATGGTTTATTTAGATTTCCAGAAAGCTTTTGACAAAGTCCCGCATAAAAGATTAATTCTCAAACTGAATGCAGTAGGGATTCAAGGAAATGCATGCACATGGATTAGGGAGTGGTTAACATGTAGAAAACATAAAGTAATGATTAAAGGAGAAACCTCAAAATGGAGCGACATAACCAGTGGTGTACCACAGGGATCAGTATTAGGTCCTCTGCTCTTCCTAATCTACATTAATGACTTAGATTCTGGTATAGTAAGCAAACTTATTAAATTTGCAGCAGCAAAGGTCATTCAAAATGATCTAGACAGCATTCAGAACTGGGCAGACACATGGCAAATTACATTTAATAGAGAAAAGTGTAAAGTATGGCACGCAGGCAATAAAAATGTGCATTATAAATATCATATGGGAGATACTTAAATTGAAGAAGGAATCTATGAAAAAGACCTTGGAGTTTATGTTGACTCAGAAATGTCTAGACAATGTGGGGAAGCTACAAAAAAGGCCAACAAGATGCTTGGATATATTGTGAAAAGTGTTGAATTTAAATCAAGAGAAGTAATGTTAAAACTTTACAATGCATTAGTAAGACCTCATCTAGAATATTGTGTTCAGTTCTGGTCACCTCGTTACAAAAAGGATATTGCTGCTCTAGAAAGAGTGCAAAGAAGAGCAACCAGAATTATCCTGGGTTTAATTTAATTAAATCTATTCAGTCTTTAACAAAGAAGACTACTCGGTGATCTCATTCAAGCATTCAAAATTCTAAAAGGTATTGACAATGTCGACCCAAGGGACTTTTTCGACCTGAAAAAAGAAACAAGGACCGGGGTCACAAATGGAGATTAGATAAAGGGGCATTCAGAACAGTAAATAGGAAGCACCTTTTTACACAGAGAATTGTGAGAGTCTGGAACCAACTCTCCAGTAATGTTGTTGAAGCTGACACACTGTGATCCTTCAAGAAGCTGCTTGATGAGATTCTGGGATCAATAAGATACTAACAACCAAACGAGCAAGATGGGCCGAATGGCCTCCTCGCGTTTGTAAACTTTCTTATGTTCTTATGTTCTTATGTATATCATATGATTGGGTTTGAGAAAAAGAAAGAAACAAAATAATAAGAAAAATGTAGAACTGTGATCAGAAAGAAAAAAGAAAAGCAGGCATGCAGAATAAGAGAAAGCAAGTTAGAACTAAAGCTGTAGTGGAGGTGAAGAAAACAGAGAAAAGAGCAAAAGACGCGTAGTTCATTTGTTGTGACAGGATCGGCGATGTCTGTTTTCCTGCCAAAGCAAACAGCCTCTCGCGGGGCGGGATTATGGAGCCTAATGAGCGCACTCTTGTTTTGTCTCATGCCAGTGTGGAGAATTGCCTTGAGAGAGACCTGCTGCATAATGAGGTCCCTGTGACAGGGACTACCCTGAGTGAGCGAGTTTAATAATTACTACTGAGCCCTCTGAAGAATAGGACTGTCACATCACGGGCTTCACTCTGCTTCATTGTGATCTGCATGCTGCTTAATAACTCCACTGTGCCGCCACTACAGGAAGGTCAACTCAGAGACCTGGAGTGATTGGACAGTAACACTAAAACTTAAAAAGAAACATACAAGCCCAGGTATATGTATTGCAGGGACTGTCTGCTGAGTTGTGTGTGAAACCGCTGAGAGGCCTCAGTGAAACTTAAGAGCTAGATTCTCAAAGCTATTTACTACAAAACATCAACAGCGCAATTTTTTTTCATGGCTTGGTAACTTTATTGGGTATGTTTCTCCTTTCTGAAAAAAGTGCTGATGATGAATTTGAGTAAACAGCTTTATGAATGTGGCCCTAATTCTACTGATGTAAGTTGCCTAAAATGTGTTATAATTGATAGTTCATCAAGAACATCACCCAAAAACCAAGGATGAAACATTTTAACATTTAGCCTAGCTACTGAGTGAACTCTTTAAAAATGTGCACTGTAACTCGATTCACTATTGAAACAATCTATAAAAAAGTAACAAACTTCTGCTGGAAAGAAGACTGCAAAAAAAAAAAAAAAAAGCAACAAGCAGACAAAACAGATTTTTTAAAAACAACCTTGAATGACAAATTCAGCAACATTTTGGAGTTTTGTAAACCTTTAAACCTTATGTTAATACATCAATTAAAATTACTGTGTAATTTATAGCCTATGTTGCTGCCTCTTATCCCAAAATATTAAACATGGGAGAAATGTTAACTGCAAACCTGAAATGACAAACCCGAAGCTTTTATATTTTTCTTTATACGGAGTGTACATTTCTAGTAGTATGTAGAAATATCATTGTACAGTGTGAGGAATTCAGCAATTATGACGCCGGTATTTGTTTGAACCTGTTGCCGTAGTAACCAAATGCATGTCATTGAGCAGGACCGTGTACAAGTAATAGTATGAAATCAACATGGAGGTGAAGACTACAGTAATGTAAAATAAAATAAAATAAAATGCATCTCGTTCACGGTAAACAGCCAAATACACAGTTTCCGTGAAATTCGTGATATCGTGAATTTTCAGGGGCATTTCTTACGACGGAGATTGCAAGCTCCTAATCTTCCTGAACAACCCAGGAACAGGGAGTACTGAGAAGAAGGGAGAGTATTTAGGGTCTGCATTACCCTTTGTGATCTCCCTGAGGATGAAATTATAGCTCGATACCGGCTATTTCATTATGTACAATTGTTTGTATACTTTGTATAATAAACTTGGTTCATTATATCCTTTTCATTATGTATATTTGGTTTTATCCGTCATTTAATAATAACATAATATAAAGTCAAGACACACAGTCAACACAGGTCATTGACTCTCCAAATTACCTACCTATTGTTCAATTGGGGTAGTCCATTTGGAGGGGAGGATCTGTTTTTCAGATGAGTCTGTTAATCTGTGCTACCGGTAGCCCATTTTGAGGGTTTCAGAACAAAATTAAAATAATGCGGCAGAGCACTACTTTACACTCAGCCAATTTACCGCTGCGTCGGTCGATCTTATGTCCCCCAATGTCTTTTTGTAGTGTGAACTAATATAAAAGTATCCAATAGCTCATCACACACCACTCTTATTGTATCTGCAGTTATTACTCTTGTCTCCAATAATCTGATCCCTAAACACACTGGATTCCTTCAAGCCCTCTCAGTCCGAATCCACAGAGATCTTCAATTGACTAGAAATGTATGAAACACGTAAAAATCATTCCCATGCTAAATAAGCAGCACAAGAGAATTGGAATCAGAGAGAGAGAGTGAGAGTGAGAGAGAGAGAGAGAGAGAGAGAGAGAGAGAGAGAGAGAGAGAGAGAGAATCTTCTCTTTTCCTAGTTGCCCTCAATCCCCCGACTGGCTGTTAGCAATCTGGTTCACAGACTAAAATGTAAGACTTTATATTAAAAAATAAAAAAAAATAGCCAGCAGGTCTGTCAGTGAGTTCCCAAGGCAGCCTGTTCCCACTTAAAACAGCTATTACCACTGTTAAAAATTCATCAGGTCTGAGTGTTCGGAGAGCAACAGGGCCGCGCAGAGCTGGGCCCACAGCCTCCCAGAGTCGCAGCTTTTTAAAACACGCCAGAATATTTTAATGGTAAAACAGTGTCCCTGCTGGATTATCAGCTTTTACGAAAGCAGGGATATTCCTGTTAAAATCATGGCTTGCCCTTGTTCCCATTTCTTTTAACATCTGTTCTGCTTCGAGTTGCAATTGTGCTCCAGAGAGGGGACAAGTGATCTGTGAGATTCTGTTAACCCCTCCAAGGTCTGTGCTGCTGCTGCTGCGACTATAGCCTTTTGCTGTTCATTGTGGGAGCTTGCTGTGTTTCTTTACCAGGGTACGTTTGCACAGTACTTTGGCAGCATACCCATGGTTATACTATGCATTTACCATAGTTGACCATATTTTTTTTTTATTTGCTTTACTATACCTCTCTGGGTTTTGCTTACCTATGCTTTAATATGTTTTCACTTTGGCTTATTACACTTTGCTATGCGTTTTACTATGGTAAACTTTTATAAGGGGAATCTGCTTTTTTGCAGTTCAAGTTTTCAGGTGTTAAGCTGAGGGAACACGAAGCCACTTGGTTTCAGGGGACACGGTGTCAGGCCACTGCATGGCATACCAGGGAAGACTGTTCCTGAAGAAGTAGCTTCGTGTTCCCTCAGCTTTAGCTTTTAACCAAACAATGAAACTGTGTAACTTTCTCCTTCTCTTACCTTAAACAGAGGCCTAGGGTTGAATTATATCTTTCGATTATTTAATTAACACCCATTGGTCCCAATTAGTTTGGACAATAGAGGTTTTAATGAATTAATAATAATAATAATAATAATAATAATAATAATAATAATAATAATAATTCAATCAAGATGGGTTAGACCCGATTGCAATGGGGTTTAGGAATAACAGATTAGATGAAGAATAAGTGGATTATAAACAATCGTTGAGCGTAATACAACCCTGTAAAACACGGGCGCTGTCACCTGACACGTTTGCATTATAAAGGTGAGGTTCTGGTGATACATCAAGCAGTTGTAACAATTAAAGCTAATTCATTCTGCAGAAAGGAATTTGATTTTCAAATGTGTTGGTCCAAGGACACTGGGTGACTCAGAAATGTCATTCAAATTATTTTTAATTTGATTTTGCCACGTGGCAATCAATGAGGAAATAAAACTATTGATTAGCCATGACTACTAGCGAAGCAGTCCCCTGACTGAGACATCTCGACCCAGACCAGTTGACTAATTTATGCTTTAAATATCACCAATACGTCTTCCAAGCAGCTGTGTGATGGAAAAGCAAAGGCAGCACTTCCGCATCTACTGAAAAAAACACTCCTACTAATGGAAATGAGGATATTAAATATCTATAATACAGGATTCAAAATCTGCTTACTCCACTAGCCATGGGCAGCCCTTCACATTAACAGATTGTTAGAAGTAGGGACAAAGAGGTGGAATTTAACCCATGGTCTAGCTTGCTCAAAGAATGTGTGTGTGTTACATACCATGTTTTTCTAATACTGCCCCAGTACCTGTTGGGGGTAGGGCGGGGGCGGTAATTATAGCATGACTCTGCCCAGTTAAGAGAGACACTAATTTACATTTTTTAAATGTAGTATTTGGATTGAATTTTTGGGGATCAATCAGCCTCTATGAAACAGACAAGCATTAATGGGAGGAATGGCCTCCACTCATTCATAAATTTGATAATGTTCTTACAAATTTTTGATTTTTCACTCCCTATGATTTAAATGTAGAATGTAAAACATACATGTGCAGAAGCCAGTGTTGTGTGCTGCACTGTGGTTAGAGTTTCTGTTCCCTACAGGTGAGCTGAGATTAACGAGCTCTGTGATTGGTCATGCAATCAAGCCTGCCTCCTCCGTGCAGTGGTTCTAGACTGTTGCCTGCGATGTCGATGGTTCCCCATTCTCCACCCTCTTTCCATGTAACTGCACAAAAGTGACTACAGTAACCCTCGGGCAGTGGCAACAATTGAGCTCACACGGAAGGTGGAAAGAAGTGCAAATGCCCCCCAGAAATGTATCTTGTGTACTTTGAAGAAGGATTACTCCCGTTTCCAGAGTCACACAAGGACGTGCTTGCTATCAAAATAAAGGTATGTGATTAAAGTTTAATCATGTGTAAGGATATCCCACAATCTTCAAAAAGTCGTTTTAAACAAGCTGGGGTGCATTTGCACTCATTCCCACTGGCAAAGGGTTAAGCACATCCGCAAGATCCTGCACTGAAAATAAATGGGTTTCAAATGGGTTCTTCACGCACCTGAAAACACAATTGGAATCTTTGAATGTTTGAAAAAAAAAGTTTCAAACTTGACATTAGTGCCAGAGTTGTGAAGCACTAGTGTAGCAAAAAAAAGTGACAGTACACGATACAGATTACTGTGTGATCTTTACAATAAACTCAAGAGTTTACTGGAAGAAGCAGTGCTACACTTTGGATTGTGCATGAACATCAGAAAGGTTAAGAACCTGTTTTCTGTTCTGCGCCTAAATTATTGTTTAGGGTTAACTCCTTCTATTCTTAAGGAGAAAGGCACCAACACAACAACGAACACACACCAGAAGAAGAAACTGTGTAAAAAAGGTACTGTAGCAACAACTAATAACAGATATGCCATTCAGAAATAACACTATCACATATTTATACCAAGTCATTTGCCTCTTAAGGAATCACCTAGTCTATAATTATATCCTTTCTCTTATTGACTCTATTTTCTCTCTTTCTTTTGTCTAACTTTTTCCATGTTTTATTTATTTTTTTATTTACTCACATGACCTGCTGTAACTGGCAGCGTTTATTCAAGGTTTATGTCTACTACCTGCAAAACATTCCTCTGAACAGGACCATTGAGAAATAAGAAGACAAGAACATGCACGAATAAGTGGAGGTCATTCAGCTCACATATGCTCGCCCGGTTCCTAGTAGCTGATTGATCTCAAAACTCAAGTTGTGTCTTAAAGGATCCCAGTGATTCAGCATCAGCAACATGACTAGGTAACTTATTCCATTCCTAGTGTCTTGTGTCCTCTGACCTCAAATTGAATGTAAATCAAAACTAATTTCAACATTGAAGACATTGAAAAATGGCATTTATTATTTAATGTAGTAAGTTTCTTTTAGTATTTCTAAATGTCAAAATATTCTTACGTCAATCTCTTACTAAATTTAAATGAGACCTAACTGAAATGTCAATGAAAGGAGTGTAAATGACCCCTACAAGTACAATGTAAAACAGCCAACTCCTTGCAAAGGACTACACTCTTACCAATCGTTTAGTCTAGGTCTATTGAATTCTAGTAATTCCTCTATTTAAATATTGACTCTGTTCTTTCAGCCAGGGGTGTCCCTGTATAAATCCAGTATGGATTTTTCCAGTCTTGTCTCATCAAACCTGAACACTATTTTGTTTAAAACCTGACCTGGATCAAAGAGCCATGCTTACAGTACATTAAGGGCTAGACTCTCAAAGCTATCTACTGCTTGTTTTATTCTTTATTTTTCAGATAGTAAAAACCTATCCAATACAGTTACCAAATCAGGAATAAATAAGTCAGTTTTGAGTAGCCTTGTAATTGTTGACAGTGAGTAAGAATGTGTTTTCTTCCCTATTAATTTATTGATTTACTTTTATTTATTTAAACATTCAGGTAGAAGGGGAAAGTATATTTTAATGCTTTTTGAATTTATGATTTTTGATTAACATTTATATTTAAAACAAACTAACAAAATTAATTGAAACTTTTAACGCTTTGTGTTAACGTTCAGCAGGAAGACAAGGAGAAAGACTTAAATAAACAACAAACAAACAAACAACCAAATAAATACACAAGCAGAAGCCTGGGCTAAGTCATTGTTTCCACTGGGACCTCGGGGATGTAAAAGAAAGCAGTGACTCGGGGCTGTGTGAAATGAAGCTTGCTTCACTAAGTGCAGATTTGCAGAACTCACACCCTCTTTATTTGTTTAATTAAAATATTCCAGCAGCCACAGACACTGGCAGAGGTCCCTGGCCTTCTCAGATCAACTACCAGCTCTGACAAGCTGAAAACCAGTACAGCTACCAGCTCTGTCAAGCTTAAAACCAGTACAGATACAAGCTCTGATCAGCTGAAAACCAGTACAGATACCAGCTCTGACCTGCTGAAACCAGTGCTGGTATTTCTAGAGAGTTTTCAGTCAATCAACCATCATTTCCAAGCAATACAGCAATGAGAATCAGTTATCGTTATTTTTATATCGTTTTATTAATTGTATTTTGGTGCTTATTCTTTAGCTATTTGAGTTATGTTAATCGTTTTTTCAGGGCTTTTGTTTTTGATATACTTTATGAAATTAGTGTTTCCAGTTACTTTCCAAAATGCTTGCGCTTTTCCCCCTTGTTAAAATATGTATAGCAGTAACTCGACAGTCCTTGCACACTTAAGTTGCACCTTCTTTCCTTTGCTGTCTTCCACAACGAAATCCTTATGGTCACAGGCACATTCTTCTGGGGTTTTTGTGTACATTTCACCACAATTCTGTTTTAAATCCTCCATATCTTAACTGTAATACAGCTTGAAATCCCGTTAACAAGCCTCTATCTTGATTGTAATCTCGTTTTAAATCTCGCAAGCGGAGTCTCCAATAGAAATGTAGGAATGTGCTGTCACTCAGTAGTTGGGGCGGGTTTAAAGTATTGAGAACGAATCAATGATAGATGCAAGTCAGGAAGGCAGGACATTGCCCAGCAGCACTCGGAAATGTATTTATTATTATTTTTGTAGTAGGTTTTATTTTTTAATAGGGAATAGGGTAAAGTCAACGTGAATTGATTCACCATTTCTACAGTTCTTCCAGTGTTTTCTGGTGTTTATTGGCTATCCACCGATTTCTTTTTTTTTGTAATCGGGGGTGTTTTATCGGTTTTATCAGTTAAAACTGAAAATCAGAAGCCCAAGTTCTATTACACTTTCATAAGGGTTTACCTCAGAATTACTGATTTGAAGGGTAAACGTACTAAGATGGGCCAGTCACAGGGCAAACATACCGCAATTTGCATTTTCGTTGCAACAATTCGCAAAGTATACATTTTGTCGTATGTACGAAGAGAAAATGTTAATGAAAAGAGCCACAATATACTAATTTTAAATATTTCTTGCATCATCTTAGCGAGATCTCTAGCATACATTGCGAGAGTCATGCGACATTGTTAAAATAAATAGCTGGAGTTGAGTTGTGGCTTGCTGCAGCAGAGGGTGCCCGAAGGATTACGTCTGTACAAAATAAGTTTTTGTTAAATGTAAATGTCTTCAATACAATGCATTCTGTTCCGTATTCATTTTACCTATTTTAATACTGTTATATAAAATATAAAAATGAAAAGCAGTTTAATCCCATCAGATTCTATAGTGCGGCCCCAACCTTCACCTCCAAAAAGCTTTTCATAATCATACAGTAGCCCCTCGCTAAACCAGACATGTTTGTCTGACATAAGGAGGTGTTGGGTTTAAAAATAATAAAATTGCATACATACATTTGTAGTTCTTGGAGTAGTTTAAATATAAATCATTGTGCTGAAATAACACTAATGTTTTTTGGGGTATGCTACACATTACATTATGTAAAAATATAAATCTGTGCAGTAGGCCTGTACAGTACAGCAGTAAAATCAAATGAATACCTAGCGCACTTTCTTTTTACTTTAGCCTACTGGTTACACAAAATAAATCATGCTGCTGCATTGTACACATGTGAATAAAATATTATTTTAAATTGAAACTAAATGATTTTACTATTGTAATTATTATTATTTTTAACTTGGCCTACTTAGTAGCATAACAGTTAACACACAATAGATCAATAGTGGTTAGGACTCTGGACTCTTGACTGGAGGGTCGTGGGTTCAATCCCAGGTGGGGGACATTGCTGCTGTACCCTTGAGTAAAAACACAACTGTATAAACGGGTAATTGTGTGTAAAAATAATGTGATATCTTATAGCAATTGTAAGTCGCCGTGGATAAGGGTGTCTGCTTTAAAAAAAAAAAAATCATGGTGCTATACAGATGCTCAGAATGAGCTGGAGGGGTTAGTGGCACATGTGTGCAGTCTATTGCTCCCAACAGACTGGGAAAACCAGAAATGGTTTCACCCCCCATTGGACGTTTACACAGTTTGTTGTGTTACAACCTGAAATCTTGATGCATTTAAATGTTTTTTTTTCCTTTGATTTACACAACCTACTCAACAATTTGAAGAGGCAAGAGAATTTTTATTGTGAAACAACAGTTAATGAAAAATAAAAAAAAAACTGAAATGTCTTGGTTAGATAAGTATTCACCCCCTGAGTCAATACTTGGTAGAACCACAGCAATTACAGCTGTGAGTCTTTTGGGGTAAGTCTCTACCAGGTTTGCACATCTGGATCATGCAATATTCGTCCATTTTTCTTGGCATAATTGTTCAAGCTCTGTCAAGTTGGATGGGGATCGTTGGTGGACAGCAATCATCAAGTCTTGCCACAGATTCTCAATCGGATTCAAGTCCGGGCTTTGACTGGGCCACTCTTTTGCTGACTGAAGCAGGTATTCCTCAAGGATTTGCCTGTATTTAGCTCCATTTTGCCCTCTACCATGACAAGCTTCCCTGTCCCTGCCAATGAAAAGCATCCCAGCTGTATATATATATAAAATTAAGACTTGCATTATTTTTTTATTACTCTGTTACTAGTGAGTCTGAATACTAAGTTTCATTCATTGTGCTGCATTTGAAAAATAGTTAGACTGATGGACACAAATAAAAGCTGTAAACCGGATTCATTCTCCTGCGTCTTTTTGAGAACTTGTATAATAATTTATAGCACAAAACAGACCTTGAAACCACTCGGATGCTACGTATATATTTGACATTGTTTTTTCCCAACATAAGGCAGCCAAATAAATGAAGTTTAACATAGCACTAGCTTGTACTTTAAAACATGTTATGCCTATTTAAGCAAATTAGAAAAACAGTAAGGATAACAAGCTACACTGTTTTTTAAAACCTTTTAATCCGTTAACCTGTTCTGCAGTCCTACAGTACCTACACCAATTTCAAACATCATTTCCATCACTTCACACCAATTTAAATCAATTATTAATACTGACTATTAAGCTTCTAAACATGCACTTACTATTGTACTTACATTAATCAAGGGGCATTCAACAGATTTTATAAGGTATATTTGCAAAAAAATAAACAAAATAACTCCACTCTTACCGTAAACTTTTGAATATGGGGCTCAGATCGGCGGGAAGATTGGATGTTAAACCAGCCAAGTATTGTCTCCTGTATTTTGGACCTTGGTGATACTGCAACAGGACCGTCATAGCCTTGTTTACCTGTGTATCTGAAAACTGTCTGGTAAGCAAAACCATTCATTTTCATCAGAATATTAAAATACATTTTCATGTTTAGAGTACAGTAAGCAGGCAGATGCAGTTTTCTGTTTTCCTTGCTGACACTATTTCAGAAGTTCAAAAGACCCCTCTTTCGCTGAAAATGGAGTGAAGGAAAGGAAAAATATAAAGAAAAAACTTACATTCATAATCTGGCACCACAAATAGTGTTCTGAAAGGTGGCATTTGTTCAAACAGTCGAATGAAGTAAGTTCTGACTGCAGCGTCACAGTTCTCACAAAACAGTGGTGCGTGGAAACAGACAGTATGCTATGAAAATATTTTGCCACAAGTTCTGTAAAATCAGATTGTGAAGAGGATGTTCCAGACAAGGGAATGAGCGAAAAGGATTCAGAGTTTTCGTCGGCTGCCTCCTGCAGTGGTATGGAGGGCTCAGATCGGCGAGAAGAATGGATGTTAAACCAGTCTCCTCGAATGACATTGAAATTCAACTAAATCCTGTATCTGTACTACAGTGTTGATTTTGATATCCCAGCTGCCCTAGTGGTCTGGCGGTTGTGCAGTAGGAAAACGAGAAATATGTTTGTTAGACCTGCTTTGAGCGCTTGCAGAAAAAAATCTATCTTCACACACAAATATTTTTTGTGTTGGTCAGAACCATTTCTTGTGAGGGTTTGGGCAATTTATTTTGGGGCGGCTTAGCCTCCCCAAGCCTCTTATACGTGCTCCCTATGGCTGTACACCAATTGTGCAGAGAGTACAGCTGGTTTTATTCGGATTTGCTTCTGCAGATTATCTTTATGACAAGGAATGAATGTTGCACCTAGAGGATGACTAAAGCATTACTTCTCCATCTACTGAGTGGATCCTCAGCATTTAGAGCCAGTGGAGAGTTGGAGAGTGACCCAATGTGGTCTGTATGTATGCAGACCTCAATGGAGACTATCAATACATACAGTAACTAGCTTTAAACCAACCAAGTATGTATGTACAGTATGCAGGGAGTTAGCAACTATTTTGTTTAAGTTATGTGTACTGGGTTAGGGTTACGGTTAGGGTAATGCTGGGAAAAGCCAGTATTCCTTAGTGGCTGACTGCTGTTTGGAGAGCTGTTTTGAATACAGTTTGCGCCAAAGGTTGGGGTTTGGGTGAAAGATCGGATGGGGCTAGTTTCTCCAGACAGAGAATTCACAGGCTGGGTCCTAGCCTCCACAATTCATTTTTAATCCAAAATACAAGCTCCAGAGGTTACAGGTCTAGCCACTTCAACAGATGGTGCTAACAAACTTGTTTCTTTCACATAGAACGGAACAGCCATCAGATTCACAGCACTTACAAACTACAGTGCTTTAACCAGGCAAGCCACGAGGCGCCACCATTGGATTTATTATAAATTATCAATGTAAGACAATATATGTACCTTGGTTCCCAAAATAGAAAAAATAGTCTACTGTTTCATCATGTAATTTACATGGGTACTCCAAAACGGATCTGTTTCATTTAATTTACCTGGGTACTCCAGAACGGATCTGTTTCATTTAATTTGCCTGGGTACTCCAGAACGGACTTGTTTCATTTAATTTGCCTGGGTACTCCAGAACGGATCTGTTTAATTTAATTTACCCGGGTACTCCAGAACGGATCTGTTTCATTTAATTTACCAAGGGACTCCAGAACGGATCTGTTTCATTTAATTTACCCGGGTACTCCAGAACTGATCTGTTTCATTTAATTTACCAAGGGACTCCAGAACGGATCTGTTTCATTTAATTTACCAAGGGACTCCAGAACGGATCTGTTTCATTTAATTTACCCGGGTACTCCAGAATGGATCTGTTTCATTTAATTTACCCGGGTACTCCAGAACGGATCTGTTTAATTTAATTTACCCGGGTACTCCAGAACGGATCTGTTTCATTTAATTTACCAAGGGACTCCAGAATGGATCTGTTTCATTTAATTTACCCGGGTACTCCAGAACAGATCTGTTTAATTTAATTTACCCGGGTACTCCAGAACGGATCTGTTTCATTTAATTTACCCGGGTACTCCAGAATGGATCTGTTTCATTTAATTTACCCGGGTACTCCAGAACGGATCTGTTTAATTTAATTTACCCGGGTACTCCAGAACTGATCTTTTTGGATACTGTTAGTATGCTGAACCCCCAAAAAGACTAATTCTGTCTAAAGTCACAAGGGAGCTGGTTAAACATACTGGAACAAATGAAAAAAAAAGATATTTATCTCATTTTGGCAGCATTATGAAGATAGAGAGAGATACTGTGATGTTTATTTTAATTAATACCGTGACAGGTCTACCCAGCCTACTGGTCTCATACTTTTTATGTTTGCCTTGTCAGATTTGCCTAAAAATAACCTAATTATTTTCATGTTTACTTCAAACAGAAACATGTTCCTGTCACCTCAATCCCGAGCAGGGAGAGCTGAGATCCAGGAGGATTGTAGTGACTGACAGTGGAATAGTGGGGCAGTCCTAAAGCAATGGCAATTATATAACTTAAATTAGGAGCTTAAAGACACAGGGATCAATTGATCTAAATGGTGGCGGATTTAAAAACTGTTGCCAATTTATTTATTAAAACGAAATTGTAGATCCTTCACTGTTCAGTTCAAACTCTTCTAAAGATGGTGACATTAAGTCACCTTCAATTGTAATTAGAGGGTCTACTTAGAAACTAGTCCCTTCTAATTTTGGAACCTAACCCTGACCAATACTGCTTTTACTAGATGAGCCACTGTGGAATACTGGCTTTATTTTAAATTCCCAATCATACGCCAATACACCTGACTTAGTTTCCAAAATCGTTGTGTCAGAGGGTTATGGTTTTATGCCTGAGTACTCACCCTTTGTAAAAAAAAAAAAAAATACTCCAAACCTCTTTCAACTGTTTAACAACCAATTGAGCTTGGATTATTGTGTATTTTCTATACGCACTTCAATTTCAGGTTCAAACCCCAGGAGCTTTTGGGACGTTCTTACCCACAGCCTCTCAGACTTGACAAACAAAACTTAAGGGAGCCAAAGGAGTGGAACTGGCCTAACAGGACAAAAATAGAAAGGACCAAGGCTGACGACAGTGCAGACAAAATGGTTTTGGATAGGTTCACCCAATTGAAGATCTGAGAAATATGCAAATCACAAAAAGAAAGAAACTGTACTGCGGTAAAAATCATTGTCTCCTGTATATTGTGTGTGAGTATCACGTCCTGTCTCTCACCAGACCAGTGAAAGTTCACTTTTATTACATTAAATATATACAAGTTGTTTTACAAAGAGAAGTTTCAAGCTTTTTCTGGAGACTCCCTAAGGTAACCTTTGCGGACACCCAGAGGACCCTAGCTTGAGAAACACTGTGGACTCGAGGGAAGAGAATGTGGAAATGATTCAGCCAACCGCACAAGAGAAGGAGCACTGGCTGAAGGTGTGTTTTGATTGGTAAGACTTGCTTCCAATCGTGTATTTCGTTTGGCTGCAAGAGCTTCAACAGTTCATATCAAGTATGATATCTCCAAGAAAATCTAGATTTCCTTGACAGATAAAAAGGCACTACAAAATCTATTAAGTGACCTTGCAATAAAATAATCAAGTACTTAACACCCAGACATAATTCATAGTGACACCATCCTGCAGTTTCGGACAATGGAAAAGGTTGACAAATTACATAAAGCTGTTGCCAACTAGCAAGTATGCTTCTAGGTAGGTACTATAATATGACATGGTGAATTGTTAATGATATGTTCAAAATTGCTTAAGGATGACTTGTAGAATTGAGTTAAACACAGTTGGATCTGGAGAGCTTTGTAAGTCATAAGTGACTCCTTTATAAGAAATAGGAACATATAAACAAATTACAGATGAGAAGAGACTATTCGATTCATCAGTGCTTGTCCAGTTCCTACTAGCTGACTGATCTACATGACTAAAGTAGGTAACCCATTCCATACCCCACTACTCTCTGTGTAAAGAAGTGACTCCTAAATCTATCTTCACTTAATTTTTATCTTTCTGTCCTGTTTTTTGTGCTCCGCTCAATTCTACTTTGTCCTAGGCTAAATAAGCCAGGTAACCAGGAAGACATCAGTTAAGAAAGGCTACAGTTCCCAACTGTTGCTGGTCTGAGTAGGGATTTCCAGCAAGTGCAGCGAGACAGGAAAAAATACGCTCAATAAGAGAAGACGACGGCATTGCTGTTTTCAAGACTCCAATTAATGAGCCATTATCCAGTCATCAAGCCCAACAGTCAAGTAGTTAACAGAAGGCAGAAAACACCTGGAAAATGATTAAGAAGAGAGAAGGAGAAAGAAGCAGGAAAGAAAGAGACTACCTCTTCACAGGCAGACGAGGAGTGACAAACTAATTTGCTCTTGGCAGTCTATCCCCCTCTTCTAATTCCCTGTGACACCAGTCAGCTGCTGACTGCACTAACTGTCAGAGTCAATTAGCCATGAGCGAGCACTGCAAACTGTTTATGGGCGCTAAAAATCACTCTACATGGCAAGAGTAAGTGAGAAAAAATCACATGGTTTTTTTTTTTTTTTTCAAACTCTCTCGCTGGAGGCCTGAGATAATATTCGGGCCGTGTTTTAATTATGATTTAACGGTTCAGGCTCTGTCACTGTACCAGGGCACGTAGTAGCAGAGCTCAGCCCCAGGGCTGCACCTCTCAAGTGGGGATCACAGCCTCCACCCCCATGCAGGGGCAGGAAGCAGCTTGGGTGTGAGAGAACGCTGTTTAATATAAGTAGGGGCTCTTACTTAAATACTGCACTGATACCTATAAATGTTATATATTGTATGAAGCTTTCTGCAGGTGTTACTGTTTTTTGCCTCCATGCTGCAGTATACTATATTCATGATTACTAATATTTATATTATTATTTGTTTATTTAGCAGATGCTTTTATCCAAGGCGACTTACAGAGACTAGGGTGTGTGAACTATGCATTAGCTGCAGAGTCACTTACAACAATGTCTAACCCGAAAGATGGAGCACAAGGAGGTTACATGACTTACTCAGGGCCACACAGTAAGTCAGTGGCTGAGCAGGGATTTGAACCGAGGACCTCCTGGTTATAAGCCCTTTTCTTTAACCACTGGACCACACAGCCTCCTAAAATGTGTCTTTAGACTCTGGACAGAATATTCTTAGTTTAGTTACAGTATTCTTTCAATGCTTCTATCAGTACTCCATCTAGTTTGTTGGAATAGTTTAGATGGCATGACAACAGTAGTGTTAAAAGACTGTGGCGGGGTGCCCCGCCCCTGTGCGTATTTTGTGTTTTATGTTGTATGTGACGTGTTGTTGTTGGTGTGTATATAGTGGGGCACGGGGTATAAATTGGGCTGTGTAGCACGAGTGATTTAAAATGTGTATTAGCATGTGGGCACGGGGATTGCACAAATTAGTTCACGTGCTGGGATTCAAGTGAATGATTAATTAGTAATTGAATCCCGGCACAGCTGTATATATAGATGCACGGATCACTCACTTGGGGCTGGGTGTCTGATGAGTGGAGAACGAGAGAGAGAAGGAGAGTAAAAACTAAAAACTAAACAATTGCTGCTTGTGCTCATTGTTTCATGTTCGTCCGCTGTGTTTTGTTTGTCTGTATATTTATTTTGGCCAACACGCCGTTTTGTTTTGTGTTTTGTGAAAGTCTTTTGTTTGTTTAAAATCTTTTGTTTAATAAAAAGCTGAGCGCCGCAGCGTCTCAGTTTCACCCGCAGTTGCCTTGTGTGTTGTGGATTCATTTCCTGGACTGACGTCACCACCAGCCAGCATGCCACAAAGACACATTAAGACAACTCCTTTACCCTTTTAAAAAAAGGATTGGTACCTCCTTCTACCACAAAGAAAACCTGTGACAGTCTAACAATTCTCAAAGTCTGGAGCCCGTCTGGTCTTTATTCCACTTGTACACAAAATTACTGCAATGATCAGTATAACTATATCATTCCTGAAATCAACAAAATAAAAGTATTTAAAAATTAAAAACTTAGCTAATTATAAACATATTATCAGGCCACATCCACAAATATATAAAGTTTTGCATTTAATTAAAACCATTTCAAACAGGTTCCCTCTTTTACACAGAATTAAACTCTTGATTAGTATCTTTGATTGTTTCCTTTTGCTTGTATAATTGGCCCAAGCAAGTCCTGTTCACACTCATGGGTCTGCTTTGGGTTTCAGGGTTAACCATTGATTTCAAGAGTAAGGTTACTGAAAAGATTTGCAAGAACAATATCTGACATTTATTATTGTTATTATTTGTGACAAACAGTTTCAGGGCTCTATGTTATGGCAAGCCGTTTTAACATTTAATCCTCAATTTTTAATACCTCACTGTCTGAGTTGGAAGAGCCTCAGTCACAATCCATTTTTTTTAGAATGGTTATTGTCAGTGCCAAGATGAACGATAATTTGTTATAGTAAATTTTTGTAAATTTCTCAGTTACAGAAGAAACTGTGGCAAATGCCTGGGAATTAGTGTCCATAAAGTTTCTGTCCCTGTCTCCAGGCCTCTCTATGTGATTTGATAGGGAACAAGTCCAGCCTGAATTATGGATGGTTAGTATTTTAATATGCTGCGCTTGTCTGTTTCGATGAGGGAGCGTCTATCAGTAAATCGTTGTGTTAGATGTGCAGGGTGAAGGCTGTGCAAACCTGGAGTGCGGTCTCTTCTTCTTGGAAGGAAAGAAATCCCCCACACACAGGAGACAGGCTCTGTATTTCTCATCGCCTTCCCCAAGATGAATATAAGGGTGTTTCGATGGGTGGAGGCACAAGGGTAGGCCTGAATGTACATAGATCCCCAGTATAAACACTTAGGCTTCACAAACAGAGTTGGGAGTCATCACCTTTCACGTAACACATATTTCACTGCTTACAAACTACACAAACTCCAGCATATTTTCCAAATTTCATAAAACACACGTTGTACTTAAAGCTAAAGCAAACAAGGCTTGTTACAGTAGAGTTGTCGTTTTAACCTTTTCCACCGTCCTTATCGGGGAGCAGTATTATTGCCATGCTTTATTAACCTCTCGCTGTCTTAGACTGAGCCAAAGTGTACCAGCCAGTCTTGAACATTCTAAAGGGGCGGAGCTTAAAAGTGACATTTATGAAAGGTATATACCCTGAACAGGTCTTAAAGGGATCCTTACATCTTATCCCATAGGAGAACCATTGGGGTACTTCAGCATTATAAATAGTTACTTACAGAGTTTTTGCTTTTCTTCAAATTAATTATAGTATTATTATGTATGACTTATAAAAGAGTATTATTCATTACTCTGTGGTATTCATCCACCTGTGTTGTGAAGTAAACATGTTTTACAAAGTTGGCAAACGTTAGACTGAAGTGCAAACAATGTTTGTGATGGATTGAACATCATGTATTGCGGTTTAAAAACATCCTCAGAACATTCATCCAGCAATCAGGAACCTCCATTGCTGGTCAGCAGGAACTTCTAATTTAAAAAAAAAAGCAAAACAGAGAAAAAGCAAATATTTGAACAGTTTAAAGTGTTCAAAGTAACCAGTTTATCCGGCATTACAGTGGTGGTTGACACTGTCTGTACGGGTAGCGCTTTTAACTTGCCCTCTAACTACGGTTCTTAAAAAGAAAACAATCATTTTTATAATAATGGTACTCCTGGTACTGCACCAGCTTATAATACTCCCATATTGACTTTTATTCTAATAGTTCAATTACAGAGTAGCACAGATACTGTATTAAAGCAACGAATCACCAACGTTTTTCAGTTCTTACCACTGTTTCAGTTGTGGTTCCATACTACCAGCGCAGCTCCCCTTATGCTACCATTGCTCCTCAGTACAGACCCTTTGCATTACCATTGTAGTAACACCTCCTGCATTGTCATTGAAGATCACGGGACCCTGCAAATAAAGAATGGATTGAGTGAGTGGGATGCCCTGACCCAGTTGTACAAGACAAAGACTTGAAATCTCCAATTACAAGGGTACCACCAGCAAAGTGAAAGAAGATCAAACAAGCATTCATCCCCCGACATGGTTTTAAATTAAAAAATTAGAGCGATCAGTTCTATGATTGTGTTTATTAAATTGACTGCAGACCTGCAAACCCAGACCCTGGAGAAAAAAAAAATATTGACCCGTAATTTATCATCTCTGTTTGTGTTTGGGCTGCAACAGCTGTTAGCAGAACCAACAGATAGGCCAGGACGGTTCATCCTGTAACAGGGTCAGAAAACCACTGTTTAAACTGATAAAACACTTCACAAGAACGCCTGAGCCCTGCTCTCAAAACGTTTATTCTTTGAGGAGACTGCAATGATTGTTTCAGAACACAAAGGTAAATAAATAAATAATTAGTCTGGCTTCAAACAAAATACATCTTCATTTTCTTATTTTACCTCATTTTGTACACCCCTGTCTAAATAGTTGTTACAGTGCTCGCAACTAAGGTTAGAGCTAGGGCCTGGGTTATGTTAAGTTCAGCGAGGGGGTGTACAGTAACTTCACGAAAAGGCTCTTTGTACCTGTAAAGCTTGAAAAGTGCCTGTCTCTCTTTTCCACCCAGAATAACCTGTTTAAAAGTTCACCACAGTGAGATTTGCAGTTTTCCCCTTGCTTTCCCCATGCGTATAATATGCATGTATCATAGTTTTCCCTAGTTTGCTATGTTTATAACTGTGGCCTACTAAACTGTACCTCTCTGGGCTTTACCATGCCTTCACAATGCTTCATTATACTTTGCTATGCTTTTACACTGGAAAACTTTTGTAAGGGAACAACAATATATACAGTACTGTATATCTGTCTGTCTTGAAATTCAGTGCCTCCCTCCTACCTGGCACACACACACACACACACACACACACACACACACACACACACACACACACAATTAAACAACAGAAGAAGGCGACAGCCGCAAAATGGAGACTTTGAATAATTCACAAAACGCAGTCAAACTTGGCAGTTCATTTTCATTTTTTTTCTTTTTCTTTTGTTTTAAATAAAACCCAACAAAGCGTGCATGCAGGTGGCGAATCGGGTTTCTACCAATTAAATTTAACAAGAGCATCCCCCTGAATGTTTCATGAGCGCTCAGAAATCTGATTGTGTTTTAAACCTGTGAGCTCCTTTGTCTATCAGCCCTGCTTGTTTGTAAGGCTATGAATAATTTCTCAGCACCGTGGATCGGGACGCGGGGAGAGGAGGAAACCGTCATTCAGAAACTCGAGTTTGTCTCCTGGCTCTCTGCTCTGTTTTCCACCTGATCAGTTGTCACTTAATTAACCGTCCGATTGGAAACAGGTAACCCGACCCAGACTCAAGCATCAAACACTCATCTTGTATGCATCGCTTGCTTTCAATTAAGAAGCAGCGCCTGCACCCCTCCTCCTTCCTCTTGACACTAAATGCACACAAACACACGTCTCTCAAGCACACCACACACACACACACTCTCTCTGAAACCAGATCCCTCTCTCAAGCTGCTCAATGCGCTCTTCACTGGGGACTCGCTAAGGTGTCTGTCCTGTTTTTAGATCCAGCACAGTGACATAAAAGAACAAGTACAGTAGCTTAAACTGTAATTTTCATATTTTGCATAACTGCCTCATTGATGTTTGCAATCATTCTTATTGCAATTACTGTGTTTTATTTTGCAATATGTTCAAGTGCTTTCATCCGAGTTGCTCCTCAATTCTAGTTGCCTTCCATAGATACATGTAATGTGGGCTAGATCAGCCCAAGGCCAGTGCCACCTAGTGATCTCTCACTTTGAGTTCCTTTTGATTTTCTGGCAATACACTGCTGTAATCTAGATGATTTTGGCCTTAACTAATGCAATATAAAGAAACTTTGAAAGTTGATCTAGCCTATGTCACATGTGTCTATGGCTGTTAACTCCCTCCATGCTGCTAAAGAATAGAGCAACTCCCATGAAAAACAATTAGGTAGACAAATGTTTTGGCCATATACTCTTATGATCCTCTGTTCAGTGATGAAAATGTTTGACTGAGGGTTCAGTTTGATCAGCCAATACCCCATCTATACCTATTATACACTCAATAGCACTGAATTTAAAAATACTAAAAGAAACTAAAATTAAATGTCTTCCAAAAAAAAAGGCCCAAACACAATTTTCAATTATTTTACTATTTTACTAAATTCAGCCTCTATCCCACCGGAATAACCTACAGCTGCTAAGTGGATACACTTTTACTGTAAAAAACGTAATCAGGTACAGCAACTCTCTGTGTAGTATAGTTCATTTACAGAGTTTACCTTCTGGTATTTAGTGCCAGTTTTGAAATACTTTCAGATTGTATATTTCTCTTTTATAAGGTTCTGATATTCCTGCATTAAACTAATTAACAGCAGTGTGCTTTATTTATTTTATCACATCCATGACCACTCACTGGAATCACACACCCACAATGCATTTCCTCCTTTAGGAGGTGGCTTCAGTCTCCCAAAAGCCCACACCTTAAAGTTATTATGGCTAACAAAAGAATCAAATAATTACTACCTGTTTGGCACTTCAATTAGATACAGCTTTGAAAGAAAGACATGTTACAGCAAACATGTACAGGTTGTGAACAAAAAAATGGAAACACCAATGTAAAGTCACTTAATAGGGTGTTGGGCCACTATGGTATCCCGCTCTGTGGAGTTCTTGGTGGACCGTTTTTGATGAAAATTGCTCGCCTGTTTTGCCTTGCACTTGGAATTAATGCACAGATATCACGATCCTGGAGTATGCGCTTCCATCCACTGTTGCCCTTTGCTGATGATGTCTTTCCCTCGGAGTTCCATGCCGACATCACCTTAGACACCATTGCTCATGAAGCATCAGCAAGTTGAGCTGTCTTGGTCACTGAAGCTCCTGCCAAACACGCCCCAACAATCACCCCTCTTTCAAAGTCACTGAGGTCTCCTCTTGCAGCCATGCTAGCCATAATTATAGGCAACCAGACCTGTCCAGCATTTTTATACATGACCCTAAGCATGCTGAGAGGTTATTTGCTTAATTAACCACACCTGTGTGGAAGCCCTTGCTTTCAAAATACTTGGTGTCCCTCATTTACCCAAGTGTTTCCATTTTGTTGTTCACTACCTGTATTTTCATTTTAAAACTTCACATCTGGTACTACACATGGTTAAAGAAAGAAGCATTTTTCAGGAGATCTTTTACACTTGCACTTCCTGGGAAGATTATTCTGGGTCAAAGAATGTTACATCTAAAAGCATGTCAGTCAATTGGGGAAGTAGCTGGTTGGTTAATGACAGGAAATAAGTCATTGAGGGGGAGGGGACAATTTCACCCTCCAGGTGAAATGACCAAGCAAGTGCAATGCTAACTGAAAACTTAAAAACAGAGATTTCTTTAACCAAGCGTAGTACCGAACATCGTGTTTAATAAATACAAATACATGCTTATTGTGACACAAGTTCCTATCAAAACCACATTTAACAGTTTACCATAGTAAAAGCTTAGCAAAGGGTAATAAAGCACAGTGAAAGCATTGTAAAGCATAGTTAAGTATTGTAAAGCCCAAAGAGGTATGGTAAAGTATATTTAAAACCACATGGTAACCCTTGATAAACTATGGTAAATGTATAGTTCTGTAATATGGGATAAGCATGGGGAAAACTGCAAAGCGACAGTATGAATTCCTTGTGGTAAACCTTTATAATGGAGGGATAATACTGTACACTGCTGCCACAGCCCCATTGGAAATTACAAGCAGACCTCAAGGGTTCTTACTCTGGAATTCAGCTCCAGGGAACACAACGACCCGCGAGGGAGAGGGTATCCCTGAGGATTAGGGAAGGATCTTCAATCAAAAGTAAGGTACATTCTCTTGCGTTCCTGTTTAATCTACCTTTTATTCTCCAAACGGGGGCAATTGGTCAAATCTTCATGTTATTTATTTTTAAATTCTCTAGCCAGGATAGATCCTTGAGTTATGCTGTATATACACATGCAATCTTCCTGAACAATCTATCAAGACAAACCTGGTTTAGTATTTTTTATCAAGCACAACCGATTGATCAATAAACTGTAATCAATTCAAGTTCAACTTGTGTGATTACTCCATAATCCATTAAAAAAAAAAACCCTAGTAATAAGCTATTGTTTTGTTTTTTTTAAATTGTTTTTAAGTGGATCATTATCAGATCAAGAGACTGTAGTATAAAATGTGTTGGTTATTATTATTATTATTATTATTATTATTATTATTATTATTATTATTATTATTAACCAAGCTTTGTTCCTAGAGTCCCCACCCTGAGTGTGAGGTTGACTAAACTAACATTGTGGAAGAAGATTATTGGTGCTGACAAGAGGATCTCTGCTGAGAAATCAGTTTTTATTAGAGCACAATGGGAGTCTTGGGAAATTAGCCATTAATTGGAGAAGGAACTAAAGGGGCGCTGCTTTGTACGGCTGCCAAGACACGCTTTCAGAGGATCAGTGACAAGTTAGCTCAGAACAGTGGAGCCCAGGGTGCAGGTTTCAACTGAGACCTGCCAGTAGCATACCCATCCACCCTCTGCAACAAACCCACTTTTGTGCTCTTTTAAAGAGCTTCCTGATTTCCATGTTATGCATTAGCCATGGTCCTTTATTTTTTCATGTAAAATGTGATGCATTACCACGTTTCATTACCTGTGTGAAAAAGGCACCATTGAAGTTACTAAAAAACATAATCAGATTATAGTAACGTGTAATGTGTTACTCCACTCCTCAACACTGGACACAGCTGTAGTGTTTTTCTGCTTATGCCCATTATCTGCTACCTATACTGCCCTCCGGACCTGACCCGAACTGACCTCTGAACTCAGGCAGAAATAATATCTGATGAAAGCCTGTCGCATGGACCGCTGACCCCAAAAGCCCGGCGCTAATTAAACAGGCTGCTGCTGGAAATTGGTATGGTTCCTCTTGGGAGCTGACTTTATCCTCCAATTATTTAACCCTTCTACCCCGGCACAACCAGCTCTGTAATACAAATCGAAACCATGTTAATTGTAAGTGCCTCCGTTCATTTCAGCTGGGTTGGGTGCTAGTGGCTGCCCCACAGTTTCAGCAGGTTGATTAATAGTTTGTTGTGGCTCTTTACCTAACTGTGCCTGATAGCCGTGCAGGTGCTTCTGAAGGTAATTTACCCATAAGTCTAAACACTATGGACAAGGGGCTGTAAGTAAGATGTAAGAATTTTACCAGCAAATGACAGCAGAAAAAAAAAAAGTTCACCTTAAATTGAACTACCAGAGGTGGTATATTTGCAGAAATGAACTTGTCTATTCTTAAATTTTTATTTTTCCCCATGGCAATCGAATTCTATATCGGCCTCGCTTGTGCAATTTTGCTCTTTTGTTTGTGCAGTTTTAATCTTTTCTACTTTGCATAATTTTCTTTTTTTTATGTAAACAAGATCGTGTTATAATACAAAAGAGACTGGAGTTGTTTAAAGATAGCACTCACATTAAAACACGGACAATTACCTTCAAATAAACAAAATTGCACAAGAGGGCCTACATAGAGTTCAATACACATGAAAGAAAAGCTTGAGGCACAAGTTCATTCCTGAAAATGTACCCCCCATGGTAGTTGCATTAGGCGAGACAAATTCCACAGTAAATATTTCATTTTTGGCCGTCGATTGTGGGCAGAATTCACATCTCAGAGCCTGGTCTTTAAAAATATACTGAAGAAACTAAAGAAAATAAACTTTTAAACACAAAAAAACAATTTAAGCAGTGCTATATGAGTAGTTTTAGTTTTGGCTTTCATCCCGGTATGCTTCATTTCTTCAACTTTTTTTTTAAAATCGTGTAGTCCTGCCAAGAAGACTTTACAACATGGTGCAATGTTTCAGCTACAGTCTGCAACAATAATTCATATAAAGTTAAAGCCTGAAGAATATCTTATCAAAACTGACAGCCAAATCAATACAGGAACCAGGGACTGAGGCAGATAGGTAAGTTCCTGCTTCAAGTAATTTTTAAATTAACTACATTTGGTAACTTTGTAAGGTGGTGTTTGAATTAGCTGAGTTAGTGTGTGATTAGTACCAGGTGAGTGGTTTAATTGAATAAAAGTTGATTCGCTATTTGATTGTATTCCACGCAGTTTAGTTGGTTCTTTTGCCACGCAGTTGTTTTATATATATTAGGCAGCCTATTTCTGCGCCAGCAAGAAGCGCCAGCTAACCGAAGAGCCTCAACAAAAGAGCCGGGAGTCTAGCTGTGGGAGTCCAGCGAGGGGAGACCTGCACCAAGACGCTGTTCAAACAGATCCAAACCTAACGGCGCTCTGGAAGAAGCCATCTACTAGTCAGGTCTGTACCCTCCACCCCACTGCTCCCACTGTGCCTATTTGTCTCACCTGTCCTGCTATGACTGTCTCTCACATCCCTGTTCTGTCCTCTCGCCCTCGTCCTCTGCCCTCTCTCCGCCGCTGCTCCTTCAACCCCTCCAACCTCATCCCTCTGCCTCTCCCCCTCCCGCCCACTCTCTGGTGCACTCTGGAACTGTCACTCTTCTGCTAACAAAGCTGATTTCATCTCTGCCTTTGCCTCCCACCTCTCTCTCGATTTCCTTGCTCTCACTGAAACCTGGCTGTCTCCTGATAACACTGTAACTCCTGCTGCCCTGTCCTCTCTTTACGTCCTGTCCCATACCCCGCGTCTGACGGGACGGGGAGGTGGGACTGGTCTTCTCCTCTCTCCCTCCTTACTCTTTTCTGTCCCCTCCAACCTCTCCTCACTCTCTGTTAATACCTTTGAATTTCATGCAGTCCAACTAACCTCTCCCTGTCAACTCCTGCTAATTGTACTGTACCATCCCCCTGGGCCTCTCGCTCACTTTCTAGATGAACTCAACTATCTACTCTCCTCCCTCCCCTCTCTGTCTACCCCAACTGTCCTGTTAGGTGACTTCAATATCCATCTCTCCAACCCCAGCCACTCTGTTGGATTCCTCCCTCTCCTTCACTCCTTCGACTTCTGCCTCTCTCCGTCCCCTCCTACCCACAAAGCTGGCCGTCAACTGGACCTCACCTTCTCCAGTGCCTGCTGCCCCTCCACCCTCTCTGTCACCCCCCTGGACCTCTCTGATCACTATTTCATCTCTTTTACTCTGTCTCTCCCCTCTCTCCCTGCTCCTCCTGCCCCCACTGTCACCTCTCGTCATAACCTCCGCTCTCTCTCCCCCTCTGTCCTTGCCTCCACTGCTCTCTCTCACCTCCTTCCTATCAACTCCTTCTCACAACTCTCCGTAGACTCTGCTACCTCCACCCTCTTCTCCTCCCTCACCTCCTCCCTCGACTCCCTCTGTCCCCTCACCTCCTGACCTGCTCGCCCTTCCCCTCCCCAACCCTGGCTCTCCTCTGCGCTCCGCTCAGCAAGAATCACACTGCGATCTGCTGAAAAGAAATGGAAGAGAACCAAGCTCCCTGCTGCCCTAGACCTTTACCGCACTCTCCTCTCCTCCTTCTCCTCTACTCTCTCCTCTGCTAAATGTACTTATTTCCAATCTGTAATCCAAGCCTCCACTAACAACCCACATAAACTATTCTCTACCTTCTCCTCCCTCTTAAACCCTCCCCCCCTCCTCCCTCCTCTATCTCCCCTGATGACTTTGCCTCCTTCTTCTCTTCTAAAATCTCAGATATCCGCAAACTCTTTAACACCTCTCCCTCCCCGGCATCTCCTCCTGCTCCAACCCCTACACCCACTGCATCCCCTACTAACTCACCCTCCTTCTCCACCTTCTCACCCCTCTCAGACTCTGACCTCTCCTCCCTGCTCCAAGGTCACAAACCCACCACGTGTGCCCTGGACCCCCTCCCCACTCACCTCTTTCAAGCTGCTGCTCCTGCTCTACTTCCCTTCATCTCCTCCCTTCTCAACACCTCTCTCCTTTCTGGTCTCTTTCCCTCTGCCCCTTCTCAAAAAACCTACCCTCGACCCCACCTCCCTCCAGAGCTACCGTCCTGTCTCCCTCCTACCCTTCCTCTCCAAAACCCTCGAGCGGACTGTACACCGCCAGCTCTCTGCTTTCCTGTCCAACCACTCTCTGCTCGACCCTCTCCAATCTGGCTTCCGCTCTGCTCACTCCACTGAAACCGCCCTAGTGTCTGTCACCAACTCACTAAAGTCTGCCCGAGCCGCCTCTCTCTCCTCTGTCCTAATTCTCCTTGACCTCTCTGCTGCCTTTGACACTGTCGATCACTCTATCCTACTATCCTCTCTCGCTGACCTGGGAATCTCTGGCACTGCTCTGGCCTGGTTCTCCTCCTACCTCTCCAACCGCACTTACCAGGTAACCTGGCGTGGAGCAACCTCCACACCTCGCCCTCTCTCAACAGGAGTCCCCCAAGGGTCAGTCTTGGGTCCTCTCCTGTTCTCTCTCTACACCAGCTCCCTGGGCCCCCTCATCGCATCCTATGGTTTCTCATACCATGTCGATGCTGATGATGCTCAGATTTTCCTCTCCTTCCCCACCTCTGACTCCACCATCCCCTCCCGTATCTCTACCTGTCTGTCTGCTATCTCCTCCTAGATGCACTCGCATCACCTCAAACTTAACATCTCTAAATCTGACCTCCTTTTCTTTCCCTCCTCCTCCCTCTCCTCTGATCTCTCTATCTCTGTTCCTCTGGAATCTACCACACTCTCCCTCTTCCTCCGCTAAGAACCACGGAGTCACCCTGGACCCCTGCCTCTCTTATTCCCAGCACATCTCCACTCTGGCACGCACTTGCCGATTCTTCCTGAGCAACATCCGTAGAATCCGACCCTTCCTCACCAACTACGCCACCCTGCTCCTGGTCCAGGCCTTGGTACTCTCCCGCCTAGACTACTGCAACTCCCTCCTGGCTGGCCTCCCTGCGTCCGCCACCCGTCTGCTCCAGCTCACCAAGAACTCCGCTACCCGCCTGGTGTTCTCTCTGCCTCGCTTCTCCCACGCAACTCCACTACTCCGCTCACTCCACTGGCTCCCGATCACCGCTCGCATCCAGTTCAAGACTCTTGTACTAGCCTACAGATGCCTTGACCAGACTGCACCCAGCTACCTCCAGACCATCATCTCTCCCTACACCCCCACTCGACCTCTCCACTCCGCCTGCACTAGAAGACTGGCTCTACCTCCTCTACGCTCCCCTGCCTCCAGAGCCCGCTCCTTTTCCACCCTCACCCCGCAGTGGTGGAATGACCTTCCTACAGATGTCAGGACTGCCCAGTCCCTGACCACATTCCAGCGCCTCCTCAAGACTCACCTCTTCAGAAAGCACCTGTAGAACTCCTCTGTTCTTCCCCTGGGACACTTATCACCCTTCCTTAAATGCGCTTTACTTGCTCTTATCTGCCCCCCATTTTACTGCATTTAATCCTGTACTTCAGAGTACTGTAATCTGCCAAGTGTTTAATCTGTAGTATTTTGTATTTAATCATATCCTGATGTAACTATCACTGACACTGTTATCTGCTGTATTATTGAATCGTATTTTGTCACACTTGTACTTGCTTGAACCAAAGTCATTGTATTTATCTTGCTCTTAATTGTATTATTAGTTGTACTGTGATACTTGAAATGTATTTGCTTACGATTGTAAGTCGCCCTGGATAAGGGCGTCTGCTAAGAAATAAATAATAATAATAATAATAATAATAATAATAATAATAATAATAATAATAATAATAATAATATCACACTTGTAGCTAATAATGGGTCACAAATCACAAATCATTATCCAGCTCAGAGGGCCAGGAGTTAAATGGCTTTGAATTATTTTACTCAAGTACCGCTCAGAAATGATTTAGTACAATGGGATATTCTTCAGAAAATAATATTTATTTATTTGCATGTTTAAATATAATTAGTGCGCAATTATAACATGCCACAAGATCTCACATAACTTTAGACAATGGCTGTTCTGCACATTAAATAGAAAGGAGATATTCTACACAGTCACAGCACAATTGCTTTGATTTCAGATGATGAAGGAATTTTAATTGTTCGGTGCTATATGGGAAGAACAGTTGACAGGACACCCTTGCAAACGGATCACGATCTCCCTGGCGTGTTTGTTTGCAGTAGAAATAAAATAAACAAGGCAAAGGAGACCTGCGCATATTCTGCAAGGTAAGCAAAATAATTGTGTCATTTTTACATTTTAAGAAGAGGCTATAATGTAGGTGGTTCAGTGTATCACAAATATGAAGCGACTCTGCCCTGACCAGCACTGGTTTCCAGCTGGTGACATCTAGGCTGTACTGGTTTTCAGCTGGTCCGAGCTGGTATCTGTACTGGGTTTCAGCTGATCATAGCTGGTATCTGTATTGGGTTTTATCTGATCAGAGCTGGTAGCTGTACTGGTTTCCAGCTCATCAGAGTTGGTAGCTGTACTGTTTTTTAGCTGGTCAGAGCTGGTAGCTGTACTGGTCTTCAGCAGGTCAGAGCTGGTAGCTGTACTGGTCTTCAGTTGGTCAGAGCTGGTAGCTGTACTGGTTTTCAGCTGGTCAGAGCTGGTATCTGTACTGGTCTTTAGCTGGTCAGAGCTGGTATCTGTACTGGTCTTCAGCTGTTCAGAGCTGGTAGCTGTAGTGGTCTTCAGCTGGTCAGAGCTGGTAGCTGTACTGGTTTCCAGCTCATCAGAGCTGGTAGCTGTACTGGTTTCCAGCTCATCAGAGCTGGTAGCTGTACTGGTCTTCAGCTGTTCAGAGCTGGTAGCTGTACTGGGTTTTATCTGATCAGAGCTGGTATCTGTACTGGTTTCCAGCTCATCAGAGCTGGTAGCTGTACTGGTTTCCAGCTCATCAGAGCTGGTAGCTGTACTGGTCTTCAGCTGTTCAGAGCTGGTAGCTGTACTGGGTTTTATCTGATCAGAGCTGGTATCTGTACTGGTTTTCAGCTGGTCAGAGCTGATAGCTGTTCTGGCCTTCAGCTGGTCAGAGCTGGTATCTGTACTGGTCTTCAGCTGGTCAGAGCTGGTATCTGTACTGGTCTTCAGCTGTTCAGAGCTGGTAGCTGTAGTGGTCTTCAGCTGGTCAGAGCTGGTAGCTGTACTGGTTTCCAGCTCATCAGAGCTGGTAGCTGTACTGGTTTCCAGCTCATCAGAGCTGGTAGCTGTACTGGTCTTCAGCTGTTCAGAGCTGGTAGCTGTACTGGGTTTTATCTGATCAGAGCTGGTATCTGTACTGGTTTCCAGCTCATCAGAGCTGGTAGCTGTACTGGTTTCCAGCTCATCAGAGCTGGTAGCTGTACTGGTCTTCAGCTGTTCAGAGCTGGTAGCTGTACTGGGTTTTATCTGATCAGAGCTGGTATCTGTACTGGTTTTCAGCTGGTCAGAGCTGATAGCTGTTCTGGCCTTCAGCTGGTCAGAGCTGGTATCTGTACTGGTCTTCAGCTGGTCAGAGCTGGTATCTGTACTGGTCTTCAGCTGGTCAGAGCTGGTATCTGTACTGGTCTTCAGCTGGTCAGAGGTGATAGCTGTACTGGTTTTCAGCTGGTCAGAGCTGGTAGCTGTACTGGGTTTTATCTGATCAGAGCTGGTATCTGTACTGGTCTTCAGCTGGTCAGAGCTGGTATCTGTACTGGTCTTCAGCTGGTCAGAGCTGGTATCTGTACTGGTCTTCAGCTGGTCAGAGGTGGTAGCTGTACTGGTTTTCAGCTGGTCAGAGCTGGTAGCTGTACTGGGTTTTATCTGATCAGAGCTGGTATCTGTACTGGTTTTCAGCTGGTCAGAGCTGGTAGCTGTACTGGTCTTCAGCTGGTCAGAGCTGGTAGCTGTACTGGTCTTCAGCTGGTCAGAGCTGATAGCTGTACTGGTTTTTAACTGGTCAGGGTGTTCTCTCCTCCGAAATCTAAACTGGCTCACAAAATGTCAAATGTTTAAGAAAGTGTGAGTGTTTTAAACCTGTGTTGGGTTTGTATAAATCACCTGGGTAATCAAGACCAATACGAGACCAGAAAGAGCTTCTTCACACTAGCTGAAATTTTACCTCTGGGTCACAAGATCGATTCTTCACCAGGTTTGTGGAGGTCAAAAACCATTTCAGAAATTAGTTCTACCAGGTCTGTAAGACCCTGGGGTCATCATCTGATGACCCTGTATACATTATTATTATTATTATTATTATTATTATTATTATTATTATTATTATTATTATTATTATTATGCTGCTGCTGCTTATGCAGTATATCACTGGCTTCCTTTTGTAATGACTGTGATTGGTCACCCCCATTCTGTTCTGGTGAATGGGTCATTGTTCTGTGCACTGGACACATTTTTTCCCCTTCTCAATGTTATATAGGTAAGTCCCAGTCCCTAGCTCTCCCTGTCCCTGTCCCTGTCCCTGTCCCTGTCCCTCTCCCTCCCCTTCCTCTTCTCCCTCTCCCTCTCCCTTTGCTCACTCGCTTGCTCGCTCTGTGGCTGTGTTGCTGTTTTCTATGGCTCTTGTCCTGAATGATTTCAGTCTGAGCTAATGTCCCCACTTCGGGAGAAGCAACATCAGGCTGCTGAAATATTTAATGAAAAGCAGGGAGGAAAAGTAGGACTGGTAGCCCAAGTGGAAGATTACTACCAACAGGGTCATTTTAGTATTAATGTTCACATGCTGTACATAGCGCCTGTTTGATTACACGCTGGTGAACACAAACACACACGCCCACGAACACAGAGACACAAACATACACAGACACACACACTCACAGACACACACACACAAACTCATGGACACACAGGCGCACACTCAAGCACACAGAGACACACATGCACGGACACACACAAACAGACACAGACACACACTCACGCACACACACATCTGCCCTGGATAATGAGTGATGATACCTTAGAGATCAATCAATAACAAGGCAGGCCTCATCTTAATCCTAGACCTATTGCAGAGGTCATCTGCCATGTATATTATTATTATTTGTTTATTATTTGTTTATTTAGCAGACGCCTTTGTCCAAGGCGACTTACAGAGACTAGGGTGTGTGAACTATGCATCAGCTGCAGAGACACTTACAATTACGTCTCACCCGAAAGACGGAGTACAAGGAGGTTAAGTGACTTGCTCAGGGTCACACAATGAGTCAGTGGCTGAGGTGAGATTTGAACCGGGGACCTCCTGGTTACAAGCCCTTTTTTAACCACTGGACCACACAGCCTCACAAAAGTCAGGACCTCTCTGAGCTCCAATAAGAATGTGCTTGTTTTATTATATACTGGTAAGAACATAATGTCCAGACACACAGATACAGACATCTCACAAAAAGTATTCCAGCAGCATGCTAACATGCATACATACAAAGTCTTCTGTAGCCCATGTACTGTATAAAGGCTGGCAAAATTTCTAATCGCTCAGTCAGAATTCTTAAGTAAAACTATGTGTATGAAACTAAGTCAGGTACACAAAGTTTCTTACACTGAGAAGTTGTGAATGTTCTTTAGCACAGTTCAAATTCTGGGTGACTGAGGCACTGGCATCTGGTATATTAGTGCTGCATTGCTACCACTACACACATATACAGCACGCTCCATCGGAAAACATAGAATAAAAGCACACAGTCTGTAAAATCTCCCCATCCAACACTTACAGCAGCTGGAAAGTAAACGCTCACCACTGCAGTGTAGTTTAATTAACCATGCAATGCTTGTATTTTATTTTTTCGTACAGTGTACAACCCTTCCCCTTTTCCCAGCTTCCTAAAACCTTAGTCCCGATTGTCAGTTTAGATCTGAAAACAGTAAGACGGTTCTCAGGCTTGCAACCATACAAGGTGAAGGGCAATGTAGTCTGGGCCAGTGATAAATTATTAATGCTATAGTATCATTGATGCAAGAAAAATGCAAACCAGACGCAAGACCGAAAAGACCCTGCATGGTACTGGAACATCACTTTCTGAAATCCAGATTGGAAAAACTAAAAAGAGACATCAGTGTTCAATTCTACTATTGAAGCAAGACTTTGCTACCCGCCACTAGGCATACCTGGACATCTGTTTTAATGAGCTCAATACCCTTATAAAAGTTTACCACGGTATGATTTTTTGGCCAATGAAAACTCATGTTTCCCACAATGTGCATGTGTTGCTTCTGCTCACAGGAATCCACCCCAGCCCATCCCCTTTGTCCTAAAAAGCATGGAGATCAATGGACTGTCTCTGAAGTCCCTGGGTGCGAGGTAACAAGCCCTGCATGTAGAACAGGGGGCTATTTTCAAAAAGCATTGGCGTGCCAGGTGCCAGTTCAGTAAAGACTTTAAAATAATTCCCAAAGTGACATTTTCCTTTATTCTATATTGTGAGTCTGACACTGTCTCCAGTACAACCCTGTGCAATTCAATTAACCTGCACTGAAGAATTTGGAAGAACTAAGCACCGTCAAGGTTTACAACATTTGTACACTGTCCATAAATCCATAAATAAGAAAAAATATCAGAGAATTTTACATTGGAAAAAATGAGGGTATTTTTATTTAATTTTTTGCTTTGCAGCTTTCCCAAACTTCTCTAATGACATACAACAACACTGGCCATCGCTTTATCGAATTTCCTGTTTTTTTATTACTGCCAGCCCCAAAGACGTCCTTCAACAATCAGCTGCAGAGAAAACTGTTGCGTAATTCCTACTTCCTGAGCACAGAGCATTGCGAGCCCAGAGTTCATTCACGGTTATAACTAACTGTAACAGGCCTGTAGTTGTTGACAACTAGCACTAATGCATCAAGAGACATTCTGGATGGAATACTGCCAATCAAGAGTGCTGTTAAAAACAGAATCAGCTTCAAACCAACAAACCAAATGATCCAGTCTGCAAACGTGTACATATATTACTGTGAACGGCAGAAATGAAATAAAGCAGAGTTTAGTTATTGTAGTGCAAAACCCCCTGGGTAGGGCGTTTTATTGTTTTAACAAATAACTGGCAAAAAGCTGGAGGATCGGGTGGTGAAGAAAAACAAGTGGTATCAAAAGTATTATTATTATTTGTTTATTTAGCAGACGTCTTTATCCAAGGCGACTTACAGAGACTAGGGTGTGTGAACTATGCACAGCTGCAGAGTCACTTACAATTACGTCTCACCCAAAAGACGGAGCACAAGGAGATTAAGTGACTTGCTCAGGGTCACACAATGAGTCAGTGGCTGAGGTGGGATTTGAACCGGGGACCTCCTGGTTACAAGCCTGTTTTTTTAACCACTGGACCACACAGCCTCCTATAAATACAGCGGGTCTCAGTCTCCAGCGGGTCCGCCTTCAATTGATATGCTAGCATATTCAATAGTCTGCTGTATTCAATAGTCCGCTGTTTGCTGAAAGTACAAAACAGATGTGTTTAAATTTCCCTCCTCGCTTCCCGATTCCTCCTGTCTCTCCAGTCCAGAAGTTCGAACACCAGCCTTAAGCACAGCAATGCAGTCTCCTTTGACTCAAAACCTCGCCCCTCAGATCAGTGGAACACCAGTCCTCTAGCCTCAGGTGTTCTTACTACACTTGACCTAAGTGCACTGGGTTAGCGTGCCCACACTGTTGCCCTGCACAAAGATGGCGTCCCATAAAACGTGATGTGCACCACAGTCACATGATCTCTTTGCGGGAATCCTTGCACTGGCCAAGCACCATCTGTTATCAGAAGGCTGAATTACAACACAAGACCATTTTCTTCTATCGCAATGACCATAAGAAGTAAATAAGCAAAGGACATAAAGAAGTGCAATGGGCAGTGATGTGTGTTGAACTGTTATGGATTCTGTCACCTGTCAGATGAGATGAGGTTAAAAGCTCTAAAACCACGATTGCAGACAAGAAGGGCCCTATTGCATAGTGGTGAAGACGTTTGCTTGCGGTGTGCTGGTTTGCTCCCAGCCTCTGCCCTGTTACGTAGCACATAAAAAATAGCTTTGAAGGTTTTAGCTTTTTTAAAATAATGTCAGTAAAAAAAGGCCACTGTATGTCAGTAAAAACAAAATTGCAAGGTTGGCAACCCTGAGTACATCAGTATTACTGTACAGTAATACCTCGATTATAGGCCATCTCAATGTAAAGACCACTTCACAGTAATGTTTGCATTTTGTACAGTCCCAGATTGCTCCTATTGACGGCAACTTAAAGTCACCCTGCAAATTAAAGCCACACCCCTATCTTCAGTACTGAGGCCACCATCAGCAGTCGCTAAATATATCAAGCCTCTGTCAAGTCACCTCTGATGCAACTCATTAGCACAGTGAATTTGAACAGTTTGCATAGAGGAAAACTTAAAATAAATAACATCTTAGTAAAATTATTTGACAAACAACTGTGTCCCTCAGTAGTACGTCCACCCCACTATTAAAGTACCATTTTGTTGGTCCCTTGGCTGAACTTAATGCCATGTAAAGCTCTAAAGAGCCCTGCTAATATGGATTATTGTGGGGATGTATTGGGTGATGGAAATGTATTGTTTGGGTTTATGTAGCATGGGTGATTTAAGGTATTATTGCTATAGTTTAAATGTGGTCTGGCAGGGGCGATGTTAGCGTCTCGTCTCTGCCAGACATCTCGTGAGAATGCGCGGTCAGCAGAGAATGAATTATTAACAGACTGGCTGTTGACCACGCAAATATAAAACTCTCATGCAGAGTGTGTCCATCTCCAGATGATTAAAAATGTGCGAATCTGGAGATGGCCACATGTATAAAAACCTGCAGCGTCTGCTGAACGAGGAGGGGGTTTGGAAGGAGAACAAGAGAGAGAGAGCCAGGAGAACGAAAGTAAAACAAAAGTCTAAAGAAAGTAAAAAGCTGCTGCTCGTGCTGGGTTAAGACCAGCACTGTACTTGTTTTGGGTGGAGGAATTATTTTGATTTGTTTTGTGCAACCTTTTTATTTTGCTCTGTGAGCGATGTTTTTGTCAATCCTTTTGATTTATCTTTGGATTTATAATAAATATGCACACCAGCGCTTCAACCTGCAGTACCTGTGTGTGTCAGCTTCCTGGTCTGGGGACGTCACCACAAAGCCATCCTGTCACACCATGTTTCACTGTATGTGTAGTCCATGAATAATAAAATGAAACATTAACTTGATAAGTAAACAGTAAGAAAGATGTCTCCTGCCCCCCTTTCAGGAATACCCTGTGGTGTAGAGAGGGCGTGCACAATGAGCGAGAACAGGACACAAGGATCTATCTCACTCATAGGTGGAGGCCTTTCTCCAAGTCTCCCGTGGCTTTGTCCCATGGGCATTTTGCAGTCAAGTTTGATAAATCTTTGTATTCCATTCAGAAACTGGTTTGTATCCTCTGTCCTTACTCTTTATCTACAGACACCCCGTTTCAGAAAGGCAAAATGAAGTTATAGAAATATGTATAAAAGTTTTATTGAGTTAAGGTAAAGAGTTACCATTGCAGTAACCAGTCTGACTATTTTTAAATCACAGGGAAAATACATAACATCATTTGCCTCCTATAGACGTTTTGGATTGCATTTGGCTATAATAAGATAAATTCCTGATTTTATATATATATATATATATTGTGAAAGATTGCGCCACTCACGGGTTCGTGCCCCTTTAAAATTACGACCCAGCAACAACAGAAATGGATTTTTTTAAGCGCGGTTGCGCTACTTTTTAATAATCACACAAACAAACAAATACAAAACAAAAACCTAACTCCGTTTGGGCTTACTACTACAGGTATTTTCCTGACTAACTTGCAGGACGGCTAAGCCGTTTACCTGGCACCACGGAACACAACACACACTAACACAGCACTTACTTCACTCTGGCTACTCGGAGACAGAGCACCTCTTCTGCCTCCTTCTACTCAGCAGCCTTGAGCAGACTGACTGCTTCTTTTTATACCCTGCACCTGGCTCTAATTTACAATTACTATCCCGGTGCAGGGGATAGTCAAACAATAAAACAATTAACAGAACAATTAAACAATAAAGTAAAACAATTAAACTAAACCAATGTGCATTTTTTTCTCCAGGGAGGTTTTAACCCCTCCCTGCTGTCTCCACAGAACCAGCTGCCTTACAATATATACAGTGCCTTAAAGTATTCGCCCCTTGAACTTTGCGACCTTTTGCCACATTTCAGGCTTCAAACATAAAGATATGAAACTGTAATTTTTGTGAAGAATCAACAACAAGTGGGACACAATCATGAAGTGGAACGAAATTTATTGGATATTTCAAACTTTTTAACAAATAAAAACTGAAAAATTGGGTGCAAAATTATTCAGCCCCTTAAGTTAATACTTTGTAGCCACCTTTTGCTGCGATTACAGCTGTAAGTCACTTGGGGTATGTCTCTATCAGTTTTGCACATCGAGAGACTGAAATTTTTGCCCATTCCTCCTTGCAAAACAGCTCGAGCTCAGTGAGGTTGGATGGAGAGCATTTGTGAACAGCAGTTTTCAGTTCTTTCCACAGATTCTCGATTGGATTCAGGTCTGGACTTTGACTTGGCCATTCTAACACCTGGATATGTTTATTTGTGAACCATTCCATTGTAGATTTTGCTTTATGTTTTGGATCATTGTCTTGTTGGAAGACAAATCTCCGTCCCAGTCTCAGGTCTTTTGCAGACTCCATCAGGTTTTCTTCCAGAATGGTCCTGTATTTGGCTCCATCCATCTTCCCATCAATTTTAACCATCTTCCCTGTCCCTGCTGAAGAAAAGCAGGCCCAAACCATGATGCTGCCACCACCATGTTTGACAGTGGGGATGGTGTGTTCAGGGTGATGAGCTGTGTTGCTTTTACGCCAAACATAACGTTTTGCATTGTTGCCAAAAGTTCGATTTTGGTTTCATCTGACCAGAGCACCTTCTTCCACATGTTTGGTGTGTCTCCCAGGTGGCTTGTGGCAAACTGTAAACGACACTTTTATGGATATCTTTAAGAGATGGCTTTCTTCTTGCCACTCTTCCATAAAGGCCAGATTTGTGCAGTATACGACTGATTGTTGTCCTATGGACAGAGTCTCCCACCTCAGCTGTAGATCTCTGCAGTTCATCCAGAGTGATCATGGGCCTCTTGGCTGCATCTCTGATCAGTCTTCTCCTTGTATGAGCTGAAAGTTTAGAGGGACGGCCAGGTCTTGGTAGATTTGCAGTGGTCTGATACTCCTTCCATTTCAATATTATCGCTTGCACAGTGCTCCTTGGGATGTTTAAAGCTTGGGAAATCTTTTTGTATCCAAATCCGGCTTTAAACTTCTCCACAACAGTATCTCGGACCTGCCTGGTGTGTTCCTTGTTCTTCATGATGCTCTCTGCTTTTAAACGGACCTCTGAGACTATCACAGTGCAGGTGCATTTATACTGGAGACTTGATTACACACAGGTGGATTCTATTTATCATCATTAGTCATTTAGGTCAACATTGGATCATTCAGAGATCCTCACTGAACTTCTGGAGAGAGTTTGCTGCACTGAAAGTAAAGGGGCTGAATAATTTTGCACGCCCAATTTTTCAGTTTTTATTTGTTAAAAAGTTTGAAATATCCAATAAATTTCGTTCCACTTCATGATTGTGTCCCACTTGTTGTTGATTCTTCACAAAAAATTACAGTTTCATATCTTTATGTTTGAAGCCTGAAATGTGGCAAAAGGTCGTAAAGTTCAAGGGGCGAATACTTTCATAAGGCACTGTATATATATATATATATATATATATATATATATATATAACATACACTTTTCAGGTACTGTGCCATTATTACTCAATTGTTATGCTATTATGATATGATTTTAACAAAAACTAACGATTTCAAACCCTCATTGGAGCTCAATGACACATATATGGCTCAAGAGCCATCCATTGGACACTCAGTAAACTCTTTGTTTCCTATTTGTTTTGGAACCGTGATTAGTGTTTTATCTTTCGAAAAGAATGTGCTAATGACCATATGGAGTAAATAACTTGAAGAATCATTGCAACATGGGGAAATTTAAACGCCTTTTCATAAACATTGCAGACACGAGAGAAACTACATCATGTAAACAGACACCATTCTCTTTGTCTCTCTCTCTCTCTCTGCTTATACATACCTGTTAATCAGCATCCTTACTTAAAACATAATAAAAGAGTTAATAAATATTTTAAAAAAGACAAACAAGCTGGTGGAGGGTGACATCTCTTATTCATGCTGGGAGCTCACTCTGGTAAGGCAACAGAGGTAGCAGACTCATCTGCACACAGTGAGATTGATTCACTAGAGTTATACAAACACAAGGTCATTGCCAGGGACGGCCCTACAGTTTCCAGGTGAGTGTCGGGTGGCAATTCATTAACCTGGGTATGATAATACTGATGTACTGCAAACTGTATACAGCCAGATATCTGCATCAGCTGTCACTATGGGCAGAAATGGCCTTGTTTAAGTGCTTTTGTTTTTTATTAAGATTGTTAAACTATCAGAAGTTGTGTATTTATGTCTCTGTCATATTAATTGTGGCTAATGCTCACTAAATGCTTGTATTTAAGATGTTTTCTTGAATTATATTAAGTGTAGGGGCTGTGGCAAAGTGGGTGAGTGAGAACAGGTGCAGGAGTGATGCAGTGCGGTAATTAAACAGACAGAGCCTTGTAATCCAGTTTGGAAAAGTGGTGTTTATTTTTATTCAAGGTCTGGTGACCAAAACAATAATCCCCAGCAATACACAACAATGTGTACTGCACGGGGTAAACAATAACGGATTGCAGTCCCAACTAATAAACACAATATCTGACCCACAATAATACATACACGGTCACCAGTCCTTGGTGCGTGCATTAGTGCTTTGGTGGGTGATCCTGGTTAATCAGTGACTGTTGGTGAAGTGCCGTTCCATCTTAGTGCTGGCCATGGCGACAGCTCGGAACTGTGCTAGCTGTCTGGTAATGTGCAAGACAAGAATGGTAACCCATTCCATAATCTCACCACTCTCTGTCCTAAGTCTATCTCCATTTAATTTCCAACTGTGTCCTCTGGTCCTGGTTTCTGCTTTGTGCTTCAAGTATTGGAAAGGGTTAACTATATCAACTCCTTTTAAGATTTTAAAGACTTCATTCACGCCCCAATCAATTGTTTCTCTCTTCAGAGTAGCTCTGATGAAGTGTTTCAGTTCTGCGAGGACAGGAAGTTAACCAGCCCTTTCAAACCTGATGGGAGCTGAGTAGGGTGCCCTTCCAGGGAAAGAGGAAGGCCTTCAGCACAATCTCCCCGTTCCTCAAGGGGGTTCACTCCAGAAGCAATAAAGCCCACAGGAGCCTAGTGCCTCTGATGGGAATTGATAACTCTCTGTGTCACTTTATAATGCAATATGCTTTTTTTTTAAAGTCTTAGTTTATAGTGCAAGGGAGTGGAATATTTGTTTTACATTTCACCCTACTCCCCCAATGACTTGATATCCCTAAATGTTTTAAATATACAGTGTTCAAATTATTCAAATACATCTTGAAAGTGCAAAGGTAGCTTCAAATTTCCTTTTCTGATGTCTGCAGTTATACTTAATGATTTTACTGAAATGAATGAAAATGTCGTTTGTTTGCTTTTTAGGTGCTTTGACTATGAGTTCAAGAGTTCTTCCTCAGTAACGTGCCATAGACACAGTACAGGCTAGATCAGCCAGGTGTCTTTATATTAGTTTTACTGTATTAGTAAGTCTATGTTATAATATATATATATATATATATATATATATATATATATATATATATATATATATATATATATATATATATATATATATATATATACAGTACTGTGCAAAAGTTTTAGGCAGGGTGTGAAAAAATGCTGTAAAGTAAGAATGCTTTCAAAAATAGACATGTTAATAGATTTATATTTATCAATTAACAAAATGCAAAGTGAGTGAACAGAAGAAAAATCTAAATCAAATCCATATTTGGTGTGACAACCCTTTGCCTTCAAAACAGCATCAATTCTTCTAGGTACACTTGCACACAGTTTTTGAAGGAACTCGGCAGGTAGGTTGGCCCAAACATCTTGGAGAACTAACCACAGTTCTTCTGTGGATTTAGGCAGCCTCAGTTGCTTCTCTCTTTCATGTAATCCCAGACAGACTCGATGATGTTGAGATCAGGGCTCTGTGGGGCCATACCATCACTTCCAGGACTCCTTGTTCTTCTTTACGCTGAAGATAGTTCTTAATGACTTTCACTGTATGTTTGGGGTCGTTGTCATGCTGCAGAATAAATTTGGGGCCAATCAGATGCCTCCCTGATGGTATTGCATGATGGATAAGTACAGTGCCTTTGAAAGTATTCGCCCCTTGAACTTTGCGACCTTTTGCCACATTTCAGGCTTCAAACATAAAGATATGAAACTGTAATTTTTGTGAAGAATCAACAACAAGTGGGACACAATCATGAAGTGGAACGAAATTTATTGGATATTTCAAACTTTTTAACAAATAAAAACTGAAAAATTGGGCTGCAAAATTATTCAGCCCCTTTACTTTCAGTGCAGCAAACTCTCTCCAGAAGTTCAGTGAGGATCTCTGAATGATCCAATGTTGACCTAAATGACTAATGATGATAAATAGAATCCACCTGTGTGTAATCAAGTCTCCGTGATAAATGCACCTGCACTGTGATAGTCTCAGAGGTCCGTTTAAAGCGCAGAGAGCATCATGAAGAACAAGGAACACACCAGGCAGGTCCGAGATACTGTTGTGGAGAAGTTTAAAGCCGGATTTGGATACAAAAAGATTTCCCAAGCTTTAAACATCCCAAGGAGCACTGTGCAAGCGATAATATTGAAATGGAAGGAGTATCAGACCACTGCAAATCTACCAAGACCTGGCCGTCCCTCTAAACTTTCAGCTCATACAAGGAGAAGACTGATCAGAGATGCAGCCAAGAGGCCCATGATCACTCTGGATGAACTGCAGAGATCTACAGCTGAGGTGGGAGACTCTGTCCATAGGACAACAATCAGTCGTATACTGCACAAATCTGGCCTTTATGGAAGAGTGGCAAGAAGAAAGCCATTTCTTAAAGATATCCATAAAAGTGTCGTTTACAGTTTGCCACAAGCCACCTGGGAGACACACCAAACATGTGGAAGAAGGTGCTCTGGTCAGATGAAACCAAAATCGAACTTTTTGGCAACAATGCAAAACGTTATGTTTGGCGTAAAAGCAACACAGCTCATCACCCTGAACACACCATCCCCACTGTCAAACATGGTGGTGGCAGCATCATGGTTTGGGCCTGCTTTTCTTCAGCAGGGACAGGGAAGATGGTTAAAATTGATGGGAAGATGGATGGAGCCAAATACAGGACCATTCTGGAAGAAAACCTGATGGAGTCTGCAAAAGACCTGAGACTGGGACGGAGATTTGTCTTCCAACAAGACAATGATCCAAAACATAAAGCAAAATCTACAATGGAATGGTTCACAAATAAACATATCCAGGTGTTAGAATGGCCAAGTCAAAGTCCAGACCTGAATCCAATCGAGAATCTGTGGAAAGAACTGAAAACTGCTGTTCACAAATGCTCTCCATCCAACCTCACTGAGCTCGAGCTGTTTTGCAAGGAGGAATGGGCAAAAATTTCAGTCTCTCGATGTGCAAAACTGATAGAGACATACCCCAAGCGACTTACAGCTGTAATCGCAGCAAAAGGTGGCGCTACAAAGTATTAACTTAAGGGGGCTGAATAATTTTGCACGCCCAATTTTTCAGTTTTTTATTTGTTAAAAAAGTTTGAAATATCCAATAAATTTCGTTCCACTTCATGATTGTGTCCCACTTGTTGTTGATTCTTCACAAAAAATTACAGTTTCATATCTTTATGTTTGAAGCCTGAAATGTGGCAAAAGGTCGCAAAGTTCAAGGGGGCCGAATACTTTCGCAAGGCACTGTATCTGCCTGTACTTCTCAGCATTGAGGAGACCATTAATTCTGACCAAATCCACAACTCCATTTGCAGAAATGCAGCCCCAAACTTGCAAGGAACCTCCACCATGCTTCACTGTTGCCTGCAGACACTCATTAGTGCACGCTCCAGCCCTTCGCGAACAAACTGCGTTCTGCTACAGCCAAATATTTCAAATTTTGACTCATCAGTCCAGAGCACCTGCTGCCATTTTTCTGCACCCCAGTTCCTGTGTTTTCGTGCATAGTTGAGTCGCTTGGCCTTGTTTCCACGTCAGAGGTATGGCTTTTTGGCCAAAGTCTTCCATGAAGGCCACTTCTGACCAGACTTCTCTGGACAGTAGATAGGTGTACCAGGGTCCCACTGTTTTCTGCCAATTCTGAGCTGATGGCACTGCTGGACATCTTCCGATTGCGAAGGAAGTAAGCATGATGTGTCTTTCATCTGCTGCAGTAAGTTTCCTTGGCCGACCACTGCGCCTACGGTCCTCAACGTTGCCCGTTTCTTTGTGCTTCTTCAAAGAGCTTGGACAGCACATCTGGAAACCCCTGTCTGCCTTGAAATTTCTGCCTGGGAGAGACCTTGCTGATGCAGTATAACTACCTTGTGTCTTGTTGCTGTGCTCAGTCTTGCCATGGTGTATGACTTTTGACAGTAAACTGTCTTCAGCAACCTCACCTTGTTAGCTGAGTTTGGCTGTTCCTCACCCAGTTTTATTCCTCCTTCACAGCTGTTTCTGTTTCAGTTAATGATTGTGTTTCAACCTACATATTGAATTGATGATCATTAGCACCTGTTTGGTATAATTGTTTAATCATACACCTGACTATATGCCTACAAAATCCCTGACTTTGTGCAAGTGTACCTAGAAGAATTGATGCTGTTTTGAAGGCAAAGGTTGGTCACACCAAATATGGATTTGATTTAGATTTTTCTTCTGTTCACTCACTTTGCATTTAGTTAATTGATAAACATAATCTATTAACATGTCTATTTTTGAAAGCATTCTTACTTTACAGCATTTTTTCACACCTGCCTAAAACTTTTGCACAGTACTGTATATATATATATATATATATATATATATATATATATATATATATATATATATATACTTGTGTTTCAAATATAAACTTGTGTTTTTATTATAAATGATCATGGTACATAAGACAATTATGCAAATAAAAGTTGAGCTTATGTGTGCTCACGAGCCTCGTACAACAAAGAGTGCGCAAAAAATACACACTCAACGTGATTAGAGGAAGCCACCAAACACTTATAAACACATAAGAAGTCATTACATATAAATTAAAAAAACAGAGAAAAAGCTGCTAAAATAAACAAGAAACTTCTCTTGATATGATATGTGTTGTGGTTTAAATGTTTGGAATGCTTTGTTATTGACATTCTGAGTGTGAGATCTACACTCTCAGCAAAGTTAGAAGTGTAGTTGATACTAATACATTCCAATGGAGACATGATTATAATTTTGGTCATTTCAGGTAGGGTGGGATAGGGGGGCGAGGTGGGGGGTCTGATCCTGTCTTTTACTACAAATTCTAGCTGGGGTGCTTGACTGTAGTTTGTTCTTTAAAATAGTAGATAATGCTTTGACTTGTTTCCTGTCCCGTTGCCTTATCCACTTACTTGAAGGATTGATGAATGTCTGGTTTGCTACTATGTATACTGTATGTCTGTCGGTCTACAGAGGCATGTGTGCTTCATAGTGGGTAAAAAAAACCTGGAAAAGATTTAATGAATACAAGAAGGCATATGACTTCCTGTGAGAAGAGCTATTTCACAAGCCTAAGCATAATTTACAACTGCTTTAGAAATGTAGATATAGCGCATACTGTGCTGTTGCTTCCACTGAAATTCTGTTATTTATCAATAAACTCTTTTCCTCCAGCAGCTCGAAAAATATACACAGACTATTATGGCAGTTTTTTTTTTTTAATACAGTGCAATACGACCCGAGCAACATTTAACAGAAGACACTGCTTTTTAAAAGAATACTCACAGATACAGAGGTAAACACTTCCTTGAACAGACTGAAAGACACACACGCACACACACACACACAAAGTAGGTGATCACACAAAAGGCTTCCAGGTTGATTACTTTCATAAAGCACAGAGGCAGAGGACAAGGTTAAAAGGCGCATAATGGCACATTTAAACACTGAACACGGCAGCACTACGGCGCTACCAGTGGGTGGTAATTCTGCTCTCCCTCTCAATGAAAACCTTTAAACAGTTCATTATCCATGCCTATTCAATCCGCCCGGGTGCCCCAGCTTCAATTGATACAAGCTTCACATGCCAGAGGAGATAAAATCAACAACTCCTTGAAGACGGATCATGACAGACGAAAATTAATTGCCTTTCTCTTTCAATCCAGATGAGATTTTTTTTTTTATCAGAGGCTCATGTAGGGCTGATTCTCTGGGGACCACGGCGAGGTAGGGATGGGGGACGGGTGGGAGAGGGAGGAGGGAGACGGGACAATGATACAGAGCCACCCCCTGTTTAGAGTGTTCCTGATTGTCAGCGCAGCCATGGAGTGAGTTCCTTCTCTGTGGCATTTGAAAGGAGGAAATGTGTTTCGGGCAGTGCAGAGTGTTACAAACCCTATTATAAGTATATATTAAGAACATAAGAAAGTTTACAAACAAGAGGAGGCCATTCGGCCCATCTTGCTTGTTTGGTTGTTAGTAGCTTATTGATCCCAGAATCTCATCAAGCAGCTTCTTGAAGGATCCTAGGGTGTCAGCTTCAACAACATTACTGGGGAGTTGGTTCCAGATCCTCACAATTCTCTGTGTAAAAAAGTGGCTCCTATTTTCTGTTCTGAATGCCCCTTTATCTAATCTCCATTTGTGACCCCTTGTTTCTTTTTCAGGTCAAAAACCTCCCCCATATTGCTGTAACCCCTTTAAGTTATTTAACTGTATGTTTATTGTATATTACTGTTGCCCCTTTAAGTCTGTATAGTTGGCAGATAATGGGCAAGTACCGGAGAGATCTGATCCTGTACATGTCTGGATTTTTTTCTACCTTTGTGTCTCACAATAAGCTATTTAAACTGCTGTTTGTGAGAGACTATTTTAGGAGCTAGCTGGACAAGTGAGGGTTTACCACAGAATACCTTAACAAGAAACACACACAGCTGATAGTATTGAGTGCTTGAGGCTGACATACCTTCCCAGCACATCCTAACTTGGTGAGAACCCTTCGTCACAGAGGGAGCCTGCAGCCGCAAAAGTCCTTTCCCAGGCAGTGTGCAGAATCCTACAAGGCAACACAGAGCAAGCAAACATAGAAATAAACTTAAAGACATCTTTAAAAAAGAGAACTGGGAAAGAAGATAGAAGTGTATCACATTAGACATGCAGTTTTGTCTTGAGAATGGTGCTAAATGTGGGCAAAAAAAGTAAAATGGCACATACCTTTTTTTTTTTTTTTTTTTAAAGAAAACTAATTTTCTCATTGTCAAACAAACATTAAACTCCTCAAAATGAACTTGCTTCTTGCGTGTTTTATTGATGCTGCATTTTCAGAAAATGGGGGTGATCTTTTTATTGTGTTTGAAAATTTAGACTAAATAAACAAAACGTTTGAAAATGTAAAGCAGGTTCCAGAACTTGAGAAAGGTCATTGCGTCGTGGAGGCACTGAGTCTGTTCAGGGCAGCATTTATATACCTATTCATGAGGGTTGTTTCCTTTTCATGTGTCACTTATTGCAGCAAGCATTTCCTCCAGTGTACACGGCTTGTTTGCACACACGCACACACACGCACACACACACACACAGGCACCAGTCCACAGGAGGCAATGTGCGTGTTTCAATTAGCCGCAGACAAAAGAGGAACTCTCTTCAGTGCTCCCCTGTTCTTATCCAAGTCCCAGTGCCCCTTTTCTGTATTTGAGACACATTGCCTTGGGATTCTTGCTCTCTGTTTGCAAGCCGTGTGCCGGTTCATTGGCGTCTCTTAACCTGCACCTGCTTTGTTAAAGCAGTAAGAAAAAAAGCTGGTGTCCCCGAGGTTCACATTAATAAGAAAGCACAACCGTGTGGGGATCAGTAGTGTCATGCAATTGTGTTTTGAATCTCATTCATGTTCCGTCAGGGGTTAGAGGACAGTAGTTCACCTCATCGTGCCTCGCTGGCTGATGTAAACAGGTGATTGGATTGGCAGTAGAAACTGAGAGAGGCGGTAGGGCAGAAGTGTGAGGGCTAGGAGGAAGCAAGTGTACTCAGAAGCAGGCAAGCAAAGGAACCAAGAAAGGGTTATGTATAAATGATATGTGTGGTACTGTATATTTGTAAATCCTGCCAATGTTAAAGGCTTATATTATTATTATTTTATTTTGAGGCATTTGTAGTGTGCACCTGATTACTTCTGTCCTTGGCTATTGGTTGTAAAGGTTAATATTCATTATGCTGAGAACTGAAATGCAGCAAGCCTGCTCATAATGTGTTTAAACATAACATAAGAACATTTATGAACAAGAGTAAGCCATTCGGCACATCTAAGCTCCTCCAGTTCCTAGTAGCTGATTGATCTCAGAACGTTGTCAAGTCACGCTGTTAGTTAATATGAAAAAAAAAAAAAATCATAGTTTGTAGTCTAGTTGCTACCCTGCCCTGTGAAGCTGGTGGCCAGATGAAAGTTGGGATTTGGACCAAACGTCTTACTGGGCACACAGCAAGTATATAAAACTCCAGACAAGATTTAATTTAGGAGTGATAATAGTTGACTTTCAGTAAAGGGACTGCAATATGTTTTTTCTTGGAGCAACTGAACCAGCTCCTCAACCAGCAACAATTATCCATTAGGACAGCTTTATAATATCAGTGTATTATCATAAGGGAATGCTATCAGGAACATTAGCAGAATTACCAGCAATAGCAAACCAATTGATTACGTATAACAGGGGTTTCAGATATGACAGCTCACTGGTACCAACATGGAACTGTAATAGATTCCCAGTAAGTAATAGTTCACTCTATTGTGATGCTATTGACATGTACCAATCTAGTCATCTAGTACAGAGGCATTGGATCTCCATTGCAGCACCATTGCCTGTTGTGAACTGTAGTATGGTGCAATCTGCATTGTTGAAAATAATAAATTCATGGGATTCTTGCAAGTTAAAGAAAAGTCCCCTTTCTCTGTAGGTGTTTGTCAGCAAGCACAAGATGATCGCAATACAACTCAGAAACAATACAAATAAGGAAAATACATACTCTGCAGTGTGACAGAGTATTGGACCGCTGACTAGCACTCCTTCTCATCGGCTAACCACAACCGGACACCAAGCCTTGTACTCTTTCTGCTACTTGGGTGGAGATATACAAATGAGCTCAATATCACATATTAACTCATGTTGGGGTAGGCATTGCATCAGGCCGAGGCTCATTACACTGTGAAGGGCATTTGTTTAGAGAGTTTAACTCAATAGATGTGCAATGTGTATGCAGACAGGGAAGGCATTGTGCAGTGCAATCAAACAGCAGGCAGAAAGTTACAAGATGACAGATGGCATCCTGTATGCAGGAATCAGGAGACTTGATGATTGGAGAAGGCTGATGACAGCTCTGGCTGAAGCACACATCTGGCTTTAACTCACTAACCGCGAGTGAATATCAGCTGTTCCAACTAGCGACTGTTTAAGGGTGATGTAATAGAGTTTAATGTTATGGATTGCTTAACCACACATAGGATTCACAGGGACTCAGTATTCCCAGTAGCTCAGAACACAACACTACAGCTAACAATAGGGGAGATGATCAATTCCCTGTGCTGTTTAAAAGCTAGATATCCCAATTAATGAAATGCAATGCACTCGTTTGGAAATGCCAGGGGATTCAAGCAAGCGGAGCCCCCTATTATATTAAAATTCTTGTCAAACCTTTTTATGGAGAGTTGTACCTCAAGATGGATGTTTTCAAGAACTAACGGGTTGCTAATAATGAGTTCAGGTAGCTTAGGCTCAGACAGAAATCAACCAAGGGATACACAAGCGTTCAAACAGAGAATCATATGCTAGACCAGTGGTGCACAACTCGAGATCCATTCCAGTCCAAGTCTTTATGCCAAGCAGGCCCTAAATAGTTATTTGAATCTGCTAAGGCTGAAATAACTAACTAAGTAGTACCTGACTGAAAGACAACACAAGAGAAGTAAATGAAACACAGTATATGATTAAACTCGACAAGCACATGCATCTCCGAAATATACACAGCTGCAGTTAACTCAGTCAGAGTGATTCGTTCTCAAGGTGGGGCTAAGGCAGTGGTGCACAACTCTGGCCTTTGAGATGCATTCTGTCTGTGATTTTGATTGTTTTTATTTCATTTTACAAACACATCTCCTTGGCTGTATGCATGACCCAGAAAGCCATGCGGGCACAGGCAGCTCTGTATTGCTTCCCCATTGCAGCACTAACCTTTGCTGCATGGTTCCACTCTTACATTTGCAACTACTGTATATAGTATCATGATTGGTCTTGAAAGGAGTCGACAGAGTTAATGCTAGACAATTCCTCAGCTACTTTGCAATGGAATGCGTTACTTAATCATATTGTTGATGCTGACTCATTTGGATCTTCTAAAAACCGACTTGACAAAGTGTTGAGATCAACCAGCTGGTAGGGGTTGGACAAGCGGTGATGGGGCAAATGGCCTCCTCTCATTCTTACATTTTCTTATGTTCTTATGTGATCCACTCCAACTGGAGCCAACAGGCAACAACAAACATAATATTATACCTAATGTTATGTCATTAATCTCAAGAGCAGAGGGACCCTGTCCCTTTAAGCTGATAAGGACTCACCGTTTGTTTCCATTTTGACTAACAATGTGCTTCTGCAATCCATTTTGTGAATCCAGGGGGAGATGCATTATCCACAATGCCTTGGTCTCTAAGGATTGCCTTTAAAAAAAACAGTTCCCAGCAAACTGTAAAAAAAATATATAGTGTGTGTGAAAAAATAAAACAGTTTATGTAGCCTTTTAAATATATATATATATATATATATATATATATATATATATATATATATATATATATATATATATATATATATATATATATATATATATATATATATATATATATATATATATATATATATATATATATATATATATATATATATATATATATATTTGGATCCACAACCAAAATAAAGCAGCTGTGTAGCTTTACAGTAGTTTTACAGTCAATGGCTTTTTTAGTCCATCAGCTCTAGCCACTAGACCACACTGCCTCCCTCCCAGTCTCTCAGCTCTAACCACTAGACTACACTGCCTCCCTTCTAGTCCCTCAGCTCTAACCACTAGACCACACTGCCTCCCTCCCAGTCTCTCAGCTCTAGCCACTAGACCATTGCCTCCCTCCCAGTCCCTCAGCTCTAACCACTAGACCACACTGCCTCCCTCCCAGTCTCTCAGCTCTAACCACTAGACCACACTGCCTCCCTCCCAGTCTCTCAGCTCTAACCACTAGACTACACTGCCTCCCTTCTAGTCGCTCAGCTCTAACCACTAGACCACACTGCCTCCCTCCCAGTCTCACATCTCTAACCACTAGACCACACTGCCTCCCTCCCAGTCTCTCAGCTCTAACCACTAGACCACACTGCCTCCCTCCCAGTCTCTCAGCCCTAACCACTAGACTACACTGCCTCCCTCCCAGTCTCTCAGCTGTAACCACTAGACCGCACTGCCTCCCTCCCAGTCTCTCAGCTCTAACCACTAGACCGCACTGCCTCCCTCCCAGTCTCTCAGCTCTAACCACTAGACCACACTGCCTCTCTCCCAGTCTCTCAGCTCTATCCACTAGACCGCACTGCTTCCCCCCCTGTCCCACAGCTCTAACCAGCTCCTGGTCTTTCAGCTCTAACCACTAGACCGCACTGCCTCCCTTCAATTCCCTCTGACTGTACTACAGTACTACACTGTCTCCCTTCAATATCCTCTGACTTTACTACATTACTACACTGTCTCCCTTCAATTCCCTCTGACTTTACTACATTACTACACTGTCTCCCTTCAATATCCTCTGACTTTACAGTACTACACTGTCTCCCTTCAATTCCCTCTGACTTTACTACATTACTACACTGCCTCCCTTCAATATCCTCTGACTTTACTACATTACTACACTGTCTCCCTTCAATATCCTCTGACTTTACTACATTACTACACTGTCTCCCTTCAATTCCCTCTGACTTTACTACATTACTACACTGTCTCCCTTCAATATCCTCTGACTTTACATTACTACACTGTCTCCCTTCAATTCCCTCTGACTTTACTACATTACTACACTGCCTCCCAGGTATAACTTTACTAAATTTTAACACCCAATAGCAAGATAATTATATCATTGTAGATTCTTACCCACGGTATTTCGTTTACAGAAATGCGCTTTTAGACAGTTGTTGAAATTCTTCTCTTGTGACAAACAGGACAGCCACAGCACACAACAGCCCCCCTCACACCATGTTGGAGTACAGCAGGTCTCAGCCTGGCCCCCAGCAGCACTGGCACCTGTGCCCCTGAGAGAGAGTGTGCTTCCCGCTGAGCCAAGAGGCGCAGGCAAATATCATCCTAACATGCAGATGGGAAAGGGGCGATGCTGATGTGATGGGTCTGAACTGGATGTGGCACCAACAGCAGAGAATGATCAGTGACCTCATTACTGGAGTTTCTGCTGCCACGTTTTTAGCACACAAATTAAATAGAAAAAAGAAATACATAGAAAAATACTCGTGTTTATATTTGGTGTTTTTTTTTTTAGTTGTTTTTTTAAGTTCTGTGTAATGAACACGTGTGTAACGAACAACTTTGTTGTCTATGTTTTTGGTGTAGAGGTAATGATGCTTTAAAACATATTTTATTTTAGATTTTCCAATTTTATTACCCCTGATTGTTTTTATTTTTCAACCAAGACTAAGCAAAATTTGAATTTAAAGATAAAGTAGACCTTCCAAAAGGTCCTTTATCCATAAATTCCATAAGTTCTCTTTTTAGAAATTCCTCACAATATATGTACACATTATGTATATGTTCCATAATACCAAAGCACTTGTATGTTATGCTATATGCACAGGGGGTTATTAGTTTGCCTTCATTGTACATTATAGTTAATAAGGACTGAGCACTTCTGTGACATTTATTTCACAATTAATCTATTTGCAATAGACTGGTATTTGACATTTAAAGTAAAGTACAGTGCATTAAAGCGAACTAACAAGCCCCCTTCCCTGTGACTCTTAATGGACATTCAGGCTGTGCAGTGTTCCCGTGCCTGCTTCTCATTCACAGCACATTAGCACTGTGCAGCGCTACACTTGAATGCAACACTTGAATTACACACCGGGTAAGCAGCAGCACTTGAAGATGACATTCACTGTACATGAAGGCATCTGTGAGACACTGGGAGCTGCCAAGCTGTTCCTGTTCCAGTGCAGCGGCGAGGACGAACAGTGAAACCCTTGTTTTTATAGACAGAGCTGCCACCAGCCGAAAGGCAGCCTGTGACCAACTGTCCCACTGCGGCGCTCACACTACTGCCCCTGACAAATCTTTCATTCCTGTCTCACATACACAGAGTAAATGGAGACATAATAGTTCTGTCTGTGTTGTGTTTTGAACAGTGTTTGAACACTTTGATGGGTGTTTTGTCACATTGAATTCCATTAAATTCATGAACTCTATTATGATTCAGCCATAGTATACCAAAATTATTATTTGTTTTGGCATGAGAGAAAAAGAAAAAAAAAACCTTTAGGTGTCAGAAACATTCTAATAATTACAGGGTCATATTCACAAAGACTTTACCACTGCTAAATTTGCACCATTTATTTGGTCTGTTACTGTTACAGAACTTGGAAAAACAAATAATCTGTACTAGGAACTTTTAAATGATCCTCTAGAGTTATTTTATTTCATTTTATTTATTCATTTTTTTTAAAACTGATGCTAAATTCTTGTGAATATGGCCCACTGTTCAGTATGATGAATTTGGCTTCTTCATCCCAACTGACTGGGGCATTGTTCTCACACATAGTGTAACGCTGCCCTTCACCGGTGGACCAGATTTTATTAAACAAGAGGGCAACTTGCCTTGAGCTTTCAGTCTGGGTCACAGTGAAGAAGGGTTTGCAAGCTAAATAAATAAATAAATCCTACAGAAAATAAAATCATCAGTGTGTAATGTGTAGCCTGGCTCCTTCTGTATGTCAGGTCATGCTTACTTATTCTGATATTCACTTGCTGTGCCAGATCTGTGTAGCAGTAGGAGGAGTAGAAGGGCTGGTCTCTTGCCGAATTATTATTTTATTACTACAGATAGAGTCAGAGCCCCGTCTACACTGCAGAGTTCAAACCAGCTTACCTGGAACGTGCATATGCAATGATTAATATTAGAAAGAACTGTATTTTTTATTAATTGTGTCTCTTCTGAGGTGGCCCACCCTTGCTTAGCATCTGAGAGAACTGACAAGATCAGAACCCAGAGCTGTGTGTCTTCAAACTGCCTCAGAATGTAATCTTCACAAACTGCCCTGGGCAAAGGAAAGATACTCTTTTCATGAATGCACACTGTAGACCAGGGCTTCCCAACCCTGGTTTTCATTCCAACTGAGCTCTCAATTGCTTAAATAAATCCTTAATTTAACTAATAATTTTCTTAATTAAACCCTTTTAATTGTTCTCAGCTCCTAAAAAGTTGCAGATTTCAAGTTACTTATAACATTTGATAACATTTTATAGTTAACTTGAAATCTCCAACTGTTTTAGGAGCTGAAAACAAATAAGAAAGGGTCTAATTAAGCAAATTATTAGTTTAACTAAGGGTTCAGTTAAGTAACTGAGAGCTCAGCTGGAACGAAAACCAGAAGACACTGGCATCCCGAGGACTGGGTCTGGGAAGCCCTGATGTAGACAATTAACTTGGAACTGTTTTTTATTAACAACTAAAACCTGTTCCCCCAGCAGCTCACCCTGGGTCCTGCCTTGTTCATGTGGTACCTCATGAAACTGAATAGGGGGCACAAACAAACTGCCTGGGGCATGTTCCACTGAGCTATTGACTGTAGTGTCCTTATGAAAGTTTACTATAGTAAAAGCATAGCACAGTGTAATAAAGCATAGTGAAAGCGTGAATATGTTGAACCATGTTAAACTTAGGTAAACGCATAGCATAACCATGGGAAGCAATCAAAAAGGCAAACATAATGCTTGGGAATGTAATCGAAAGTGTAGAGTACAAATCAATGGAGGTTATGATGTGGTTGTATAATGTACTGCTGAGACCGCAGTTAGAGGACTGTGTCCAGTTCTGGTCATCACAGTAGCAAAGGGACATTGTGGGCCTGGAGAGAGTCCAAAGAAGAGCAACCAGACTAATCAATCAGCTACTAGGAACTGGGCAAACGTTGATGGGCCGAATGGCCTCCTCTCGTTCGTAAACTTTCTTATGTTCATATGTGTTTGAAAAACATAAAGAGATATCTGCAATGTGAAAGTGCTGACTGATCAAGCAGAAGAACCCAGGATTACCAGGTTCCTCTAACTACCCTTATAAAAGATTTGCATAGAAAAAGCATAGCAAAGTGTGCTAAAGCAGTGGAAGCATGGTAAAGCCCACAGAGGACTAGTAAAGCATATTTATAAACCCGGGAAACCGCAGTGAACCATGGTAAATGCATAGTATAAACATGTGAAAAGTATGGGAAAACTGCAAAATTACTGTGGTAAACTTACATAAGGGTAGCTGACCGCACTGTCTAAATCAATTTGCTTCACACTTTGAACCCATCTGTTCCACCTGTTGGGTTCACGTCCTCTGAGGGGGTGTTCAGGGACAAATTAATGAGGACTGTGAGCAGAGAACGTAAAAATAAATGCCATTTGCCTTACTGACACAACATAAAGCAAGCGGTCCATTGATGAAACCATCAGGTCAACAAACCTCAAGGACGAGGAGGAGAAAAAAAAAGAAAAAAAAAGATCGGAGCTGAAAAATAAAACAATTAAAGGGGCAGCTACTGCTAATGACTTGCTAAATGTGGCACGAACCCAAGCAATTAGCAGGCGTGTACGATAGTTTGAACAGGAGATCCAGCTGCAGATGAGTTAGAGGTGAAATCTCAACTTTGCAGGCTGTGGGATTTATGTGTTAATTAGGCTGTTTTAATCTATTTTGGTCCTGTTATAATTGAGCATAATTAAGTTAATTGGAAGACATTTCCTTGAGTGGATAAATCTAAGCTGTTTCATTTATTTGCTCTTGAATCAATGGAAAACGTGCATGTGTCACAGCTTTTCAACGTCATCGGGTATTGAAAGGAGGGCTGACATTTCAATGCTTTGTACAGTGTGGATATATACTCACATGCATGTTTGTGTTAAAGCATCAACTAGAACCATTAAACACTGAATAGAGATACATTTAGAAATACTAAAACAAACTTAATACATTCTTCAGCGTTGACTTCCAGCGGGACTGTAAATGTAAATGTTTCTAAAGCATCTGTGTTTTGTTGATTTTCGGTTGTTTTCTCCATGAGAAGACAAAGATCCTTATTTCTTCTAGTAATTTGACCCTGAAAATAAAAATCACCTTGTCATTTACACTGAGGGCATCTTAAAGAAATGTGCTTCTTGAATGCATGCCACTGATTTGAAATGAAAGTGAACATTTATGAAAAAAAGAGAGTTGTTAGGAACAAGAGGCTGGGAGATGTGATGGGTAGGGGCCTGAGAGTTAAACCACTAGTAAGGCATGGAAGGGATTCAAATCACTCAATAACTACCTTAAAAACTTCCTGATTCCACAGTTAAGGGGTAGAATTTTGGGGTAAATTAAAACGAAGTAAGGGGAAATTAAGGGAAAATTTAATTTTCTTACTTTCCACTTACAATTTGTAATATGGCCAACTGAGAAATTAATAATAAAATTAAGGTAATCCAGAAGAGATGACAACTCGGAGGATTGCTTCTTCTAAAACAAATTTTGATGTAATTCCATTAGTTGGTTAACAGTAAATTTCACAGGATTCTAGTATTTATCAATTAGGGGAAAGCGTTAAATGGCTTCTACACCCTACAGGGACATTTCCGGCAAAGTAGAATGGATAGGCTGATCCTACTTAGAAACACGCAGTATTAAACCTCATTATTCTCTTAAAGACCTGCAACCAATCAAGCTCAAAAACATTACAAAGACTCCCTCCTGTAACAATGATTAGACAAAACGGTATCATTGGCTTCTAAACGGCTCTTTTGTTGTGTGAAGTGGTAAAGCTGGGAGAATGTGAGTGCTGCCACCCTCCTTTATTTAGGAAATGCATGACATGCATGCAACAGAGCAGGATTAAATTCACTATAGCCAAGTGGCTGGACAGATTGACGTTAATTTTGCATCATGTCATAAGAAAATACTGCAGCATGGAGGAAAATGATCAATATGACGATAAATATGAAGTTTAAAACACACAAAGAGGCCTTTTCAGCTTTATTATAAAGACTGCAGTCAGGGACGTATATGTATTAAATGGGACTACATAAGGCATTTGTTCATGAGAATCCCCTTATACAAATTATACAATTTGTGTGTGTTTCTTCTCACATTTATGTGCATACAGCAAGTGACACAATGTACTCCATACGAATTTCCTGATATCACACTACCTGGAACTTTCGTTTATTATTAGATGTACTTATTTATTTTTTTATAATTTGATATAAACAGGAGGACAGCCTGTCAACAAGGGTCCATTGAAAGCGAGAGACCAGTAGCCCAACCATTTCCCTTCAATGTACAGCAGAATTTATTTTGTCTCTCTCTTAAATTATGGCCAAAAAAACAAAAAACGTGCAGCATTTCCCCCTTGACATGAATGCAAAAGTCACTTGACAGGTTCAAGGATGTTCCAGGACTGGGAGTTTAAGAGGAAACTTGAGGACAAGGGGTGAAAACCATTGTATTAACCTATTAACCATACACTGTTTATAGAGTACATTTACCCTACAGTGCTAAAAATGTGTTTGTTTTCTCAGAGAAGTCTAAATGTTAAATGGCTGCTGAAGAACCTCCTTGTCCTGCTTGGCTTTTATCAAGTGTTTTCTGCTGGCAAGCTGTTCTTCGTCTGATCTCCAGAGCAGCGCCTTCAAGTGTCTCTCAGCAAAAGAGAGTCGGGTTTCATAAGTGTTAGTACCACTTCTTGTTGTTGTTGCTTGTTGATCCCTGTAAAAAAAGAAAAAAAAACTTCACTAACATTCAATATATGTTGTTACAACACAACTGCAATGTTTTTGATAGGAGGGAGTGAACAAAGACCCTTGAAGATGGATAGCAAGTTGGAGGAAGAGAAGGAGTGGGAGATGCAATCCTTTGAGTGGAGACAAGCTGTTTGCTACATCAACAGATATGTGTTATTTTCTTTAAGACTCCTGTGTGTTTGGGGCTGTTTAAGAAAAAAAAAAAGCAAAGCATAACATCTTATCTAGAGGTTGACTTCAGTGAGTAAAGAGTATGATAACTGACGTGAGAGGCATCTGGGGTTTGAAACACACAAGAATTCCTGTAATAGCACTTTTTATTATCAGCTTGTTTTGTAGAGGCACTAGAAAAATATTGCATGACAACATGAAAACAGCAAACAAGGCTATATTGGCACTAGGCCACCATGCTTCCATTATGGAGTGGATCACTTGAGTACCCAGTCCAGCACTTATTATTTGTGATAAAGAATTGTTCCTCCACTTGCTATAGAGAAACGTATATGATGGGGGTTCTTGATATATCAACAGCAGAAGTTTTATTTACATTTGTATCTTATGGTAGAAATAAAGGTTATGTACTGAATCTTCATTATGTACAAATATTATTCCAATAATGAAGGCTAATAAGAGACAGGGGCGACTGTACATATTAACATATTTAAAAATCATGTTTTAATTCAAATAAAAGAATACAATACACATTGTACAGTAGTTAATGCTGTGATAAATGCAAATGAAATAACAGGCGTATGAGTTTTTATACAATTTAAATTTTAGTAAAAAGCTTTGACAATTAACCTGCTATTGAAAAAAATAATAGTAATAACTATTATTTGGGAAAATGTTTGGGAAAATAGGTTCAATTGGCTTTGCCCTTATAAAAGTGTAATAAAGCACAGTGAAATCATGTTAAAGCATAGATAAGCATTGTAAAACAGTGGCAGAGATATGGCAAAGCAAATTAAAAAACATGGCAAACTATGGTAAACTGGTAAATATATAATATAACCACAGGAAAAGCATGGGGGAAAACTGCAAAATGACTGCAAATTTACCTTGTAAACCTTTATAAGACTTCCTTGGGAAATGAAATGACAAAGCGATCATTAACTACCTGTAATACACTGGTTTCTCAGGGACAATTACTCAAAGGGATTTTCTATCATCAACATTTTTCTATTATTTAATGTCTTACCTGACTCATATCCTACTGTGTGTGTTCTGGTTAGCTATCTAGCTTGGTTTCTACTTTGAGCAGATCTTTATTTACCTGCTTACTATTCCAGTAAAGAATACTTCTGAAAAGACTCCTCAAGGCAGATTTTTGTGTGTGGTCTTCAGTGCACGTTGCTTTACCTACAGGCTTCAGAGCACAGCACCACATTAATATTCTTCTCCTCTGCTCCTTTTCAGAGTTTTTCAGAAGCTGGAATAGATATTAAGCCTTACTTACTGTCAGAGACAAAAAGAGACTCACACGCATTGTTAAAGTCTCCTTCTTTTAGTGATTTAATCTCTGGTGGTCTTTATATCTGCTAGCATTCACATAACTTGAGTTCAGATGGAAGGACTGTCCATACACTCATTACATCATCTACTAACCAATCAGGAGATTATAAATAAACTAAACACTTACCCCTCCTTATGTGCAATTGGCTGACATCCCTCCACCTCCCCCAATCACCTCCCCCTTTTGTTTTTTCAGTTAAATCATGTGGGCTATTGCCTCATCCAGCCAAATGATTCATCCTTATCATACTCCATTTTCACCAGCACAAACATCCCTATTCTCAAAGTCTGTGTCCACGGAAATTGAACTGACCCCTAGATCTGAGTGGAGAAGGATCTGCAGTGTCCTGTAACCTTCAGATAACACACGATACTGGATTCCAGTGAAGTTCTGTCACTGCGTTTCACAAGCACTCCATCTGCAAAATGTTAAATTAATTGTTAAAGTGTTTTTTTGAAAAGCAAGATGTTCTTTCAGAGGATGCTTAAAATAGTTAAACGCTGAACATACTTGTCAACGAAGCCTAATTAAACTGTTTTGAAGTGTCCCACTTAAACACAGAAGGAGAGTGAACAGTCTTTGGATGAGGGTCAGCATGAAGGGAAGATTTGAAGTTTAAAAGTGGAGATGTACCGGCCAGAATATAACTGCTGCCAGTGAGGACTGATAATAATATCAGCTCAGTAATATCACTTTGGAAATAATCACACTCTGTTGAGTATCACTCACATTTAGCAGTAATATAAAAACTAATTTTCACTTTCGGAAAGCATGTTAGTAACCCTAATAAAGGTTTAGCACTGTAAATTTGCACAGTAATTTTGCAGTTGTCCCATATTTGTCCTGTGGTTCTGCATATATAACTGATGTTTTGTTGTTTTTTTGTAATGATTTGTGTAGAAAAACTTTCTGTGTTGTCAAATATGAAAACTGTTTACACTAATCTGATACACTGACAGCTATTTAAAATTAACACTTTAAAAAAAGGAAACAATATCACCACAATTAAAAAGCCCCTAAATTAAAAGTCTTAGTTGTTTATTTCTGGTTTGGTACTTTATTAGGTGCGATTCTCCTTTCTGAAACAAATGCGCTACTGATGACAATTTGGAGTAAATAACTTTGAGGCTTTAGTCCTTAATTCTAACTGCACAGAGAAAAGGGAAAGAAACCTGAGTTTGCTGTGTTTGCAGCTCGTGTGCAGAAGTCTGTGTCCCGCATGTCTGCAGAGGCTGGGAGAATGTGGTGGGCAGTGAATTCCAGGGCAGGGAGCCACTGTAACGGACAGAGAAAGACATATCAGTGGCCAGAGACTTCTTAAAGAGCCACGAGAAACAAGGGGGAAACATATTTATATTTAACAGGACTAAACCTTCTAACGGTTTCCCATAGTAAAAGTGTATTCCGTGTACTCTATCAAGATGGTCTGCAACTTTGGTTTGCAAAAACTTCCCACCAGTGTGATACATTGGCATCCACTGATTCAAGTGAAGCTCATCGTCGGGAGTGGCGAGGTGTGTCTAGTGGACTTAACCTCAAGGCCCATTGCTTCAAATGTCAGTTTATTTATTTATTGTATTACTTTTCCTTTTTCTTTGTATGATGCAGACAGGTTCTGAGCTCCAGTTACAAATTGCAATCACTTGTGTCTGTATCAGAATCCACCTGGCATTGTCTCGTCCTGTAGAATCCTGCTTTTGAATACTGCTTGATTCCAAAGAGATCACATGTCACAGTGACCTTTCAACTGCTCTTTCCCCCATTGTTATAGTATAAAGAAGACAACAGAACTTACAACCACTCAAAATGAATGCAAGCATCAGAATATGATAACCAAGGTGACAAAAAAATAAGTAAAATGACACCTAAACCAAATAGACAGTTACAGCAAAAACTCTGAATTAAGTGGGACCAGGGGGTGATCGGATAATCAAATTGTTCAGATAATTGAAATTGTATATTTGACTTTCCTAATGAAGAAACTTCCTAAAAATGTGGGCCTTAAAGAATCCAAGTGATTCAGCATTAACAACATGACCAGGTAACCCATTCCATACCCTCACCACTCTTTGTGTAAAGTGGTGCTCTCCTTTCCTCGGTCATAAGTCTATCTCCACTTTACGTCAAACTGTGTCCTCTGGTCCTGGTTTCTGTGCTGTGCTTAAAGTACTGGTCAGGGTTAACTATGCCAACTCCTTTTTAGATTGTAAAGACTTCAATCATGTCCCTGTGATTCTTCCCTGACAGAGGAGTTTGGATAACTTGGTTGTACTGTACTGTGTATAACACAGCTGAGCAGCTAGCCTGGAGTTTGTGTCCCAGTGAAATCTTAGAAGGAACTATTCAATGGAAGGACACAGTTTGAAGCTGCAATTCCAATCCTGTGATGAGCCTGTGAATTGAACTTGAATTGCAGCTGCTGGGAGTGGTTACAGTACAGTCAGTCCATTTCCAGGTCACTCCAGCTGCCAGAACACTGTACGTTCAATCTTAACAATTGTACACCAAAAGGATTTTTTAAATGGAATAGATTTTTAAAAGTGCACTAGCTTTTGAGACAAAGGTCTCCTCCGGTGAGTAGTGGGTTAATTATATATTTTTTATTATTATTTATTTTTTACCCTATTTCTAAGGAAAAAATAAATAAATAAATAAACTAAGTTGATAATATCATATGAAGACCAGAATTGTTTTCCAAAAAATTACAATGTACATTTTAGAAATAAAAATAGAGCTGAAGATCCACCAGAAAAGGTTCATAATAAATGATGATGTTGCATAAACTCATAATTGCATACATTTGTAATTTCCTTAAAATAAGAATTTGGTACGTATTTCATATTTTATATTATATATAAATTCACTTGAGATCTTTTTCCATACAGGGGAGCTCTTTAATTAAACAATGATAATCATAATAATACAATCGATCCTATTATTATTATTATTATTATTATTATTATTATTATTATTATTATTATTATTATTTATAATAACAATACTAATATTACTAATAACAATTATTTAATTTCAGGATAAATAGGTTGCACCTTGAACTAATTTAACTGTGCTCAGTTATTATTATTATTATTATTATTATTATTATTATTATTATTATTATTATTATTATTATTATTATTATTATTATGTACACTCAACTGTGCTTAATAAGACTGTAATTCCTCCAAGGGTTTCTGTTGACATATAAAATCATGAGAGTGCTAGCTTATCAGTGTCACCAGAAATCCAACATAGAAATAGAGTCTTATATGTACAGTTTTGTTGTATATTATTTGTTATAATATAATACCACCTGATATTATTATAACACTGAAGTTTATAGGAAAAGTATAATTCCCCATGTATAATAATAATAATAATAATAATAATAATAATAATAATAATAATAATTACAGACTTATATGTACAGGTTTAGCATATTTTATTTTTTATAATGCACGGTGACAGGTGGGTCTAATCCCAATTTCCTGTGAGATAATTTCCTACTTGATTTATGTCACTCATTGTACTTAATAATAATGTCTGCGACCCTAGTAATAATACAATAAGAATAATAATCCATTTCATGTTTGTAATGTTTTCTTTTAATACACTTCAAGGGGCTTAAAAATAAAACACCAGAAACCCAAGAGCATTTTGTGCAGCAGAAACCAGCATCCCAGTGCTGTGATTCGACAAAAAGGGATGAAAATCAATAGCATACAGGCCGCCTTACAAGAAAAACACCTGACGTACAGAATATGGAGAAAAGATGTAAAAGCAGCATTGACCTACAGCGTGCTTAGCCAGGACAGCACAATGCAGACAGGGCTGCTTTCTGCACTGCAAAGCAAAAACAAACAACAACAACAACAGAAAACACTGTCAAAAACTCTCCCCTGAAATGTCTTAGAAGACATGGTTCCTAGCTTTCAATTACATCCATTTAGTATTTCCTTTCCTTAAAAAATTGTATATTAGTAGTAGTGGTAGTAATCCTCTCAGTACTAGTCCTATTTAATCACCCATTGTGGGACTCGACAGCTGGAGAATATATATTTAAGTATTATTTTGCATCAAATTCTGTCAGTGTACTGAACACTGTATTTTTGCAGTGCTTTAAGAGAGTGGGTGTAAAATCACCCGATCACCACATCACTTGGCATGTTTATCAAATATTTACAAGGACTTTCTAAGGAGTCTGAACTTAGGCACGTCCAAACAATCCTGCACTGGCAGTGGCAGCGGCGTGATAGCAATGTCTCTTTGGAGTCTGAGGTGCTAGTGAAGCACCTACACACCCGCTCAATACAGCATTGTGCAAGGCTTTACCCAGGCCTGGCCTGCATAACGCTGGGCAGAGCGACCACAGAGGACAGCTCAACCCTGTGCTGTCATCAAATGGAGGTCTCTTTGTTTCATTTTGTGTCATGTAGGTGTGGATCTGTGATTCCATTGCATTCATTTTGTTGTATTTTTGTTTGCTCAGCTGAACCACTTTGGTGTTATTCAATTCAGTTAGCCTTTTCTTTTCTTTGTGTACAGTATCTATTCCAAAAATTCATCTTGCGTGTCAAAAATGGGGGCCCTGTTCACAAGAACGTATGGGTGGTTTTAAGGAATGTTTTGTTAAGGATTGAAATCCATTTCGATTTTTAATGAAATCAAGCTTTGCAGTTTTCAAAACACTTTTCCAACTGTTTCAGGTCATTAAAAAAAAAAACCTTCCATGAGCATTATTTAAAGTTTTGTGAATAGGGTCCTATATTCCTATACACAGCTGTGATGCTCAATTCCAGCAATACTTGAAAGAATTTACAAAGAGGTTTTATTTAATTTTATGTGAACTCTATGGGGTACGAGAAGAAAAATAAACATATCTGCATTGTAAAGTATAGCATAGCTAGGAAACCTGACATGATGCAGTTCTACACGCTGTGACGACCGGGGGGAGTCTGTGAGAAAATAGTCCTTCCAGTTAATGTAATGATAAATAAATCACAGAATATATACATATCCATGTGTGTATATTTTATAAACTGCATGCATTTTTAAAATGCATATATTATAAATATAATTAAATGCATATATCATGTAGGACTCAGTTAAATTCTATATGGGCAAAAAGAGTAAATAAATACACAATGTTCTGTATGATTTGTAATATTTGAACAGAAAAACAGGCATAGAAATACTAAAAGAAACGCAATAAATTAAATGACAGTTTTTCGCTTTCTCTTTGAAATTCTAAATCTAGCACTATTAGTTAGGGAAGAAAAAAATAAACAGAAATATATACAGTACTACTACTTTACATTATATATATATATATATATATATATATATATATATATATATATATATATATATATATATATATATATATACTCATTGTTTTCTTTTACCACCTGTGTACCTTTATTGCTTTTTTAAAATGTGAATTTAACATAATTATATAGCTTCCTAATTATTAATATAATGTTCCGGATTTTATTTATTTTTCTTACTGTGTCTGTGCTTCATAAAACAGGTATTGCTGTGACTTGCAACTGGAACTTAGTGACAGCACATACAGTGTAAGCACAGAGTTCATGTTTCAATGTAAGTGAGGTCTACCTTCATTTATTTCTAATCAATCAGCCCCTAACCTTTAGCCTGCATTCAAAGAGAGACCCACCGAAGTGAAATTATGTGCTAAAGTGTGACGACAGACAGACTCACTGCACAGTTACTGTTTAATGTGTTGTAAAAGGCAACCCTTTGTGTTTACAACACCCTATAGGTAACATCAGCCCTGCCTGTTGTTGTTTAAAGCTTGGTAGTAAGACGGCAGTTTTACTTCTTAGTTTTGCTTTTAGCAAAGACTCACTGCTGCTCAAAAAAAAACGGAAGCGTTTCAACACTCCTAAACAGTGCAAAAGAGTCAGCCTGGTGAATGTGAGTTGCAATAACTATCGCTTCATTTTGCCAGCTAAGATACTGCTTGTTATTAAAAGCAGCATTCCCAGTTGGAACTGGAATTGTTTGATTGATGCAAAGCACATACACCCAAACAGAATCAAAATGCACCCCTCTGTCAAAGACGGTGTCCTTTCAATCTGATACACTTATTCCAATGCACTATATCATCTGTATATGTGTTATTTAGCTTGTGAAATCGTGTTCTTTTGTTTTGGCGTTTCTTAGATATTATCTTTTCTGTTTTACCCAGTACAGACTGGTTATTTAACCAGCTAACCAGTTTGTGCACCAAGAATAAATACAAGAATATAACAAGGATCATTTAAATGCCTAATTTATAGCATGCGATATAAGGGATGGACCACTTATAGGTTTTTTTTTAAAGATAAGTCCATTACTTATTAATTATTTTTCATTATGTAAATAAAAATATCTAAATGATATATGTTTTAAAACTGACAAAGCAATAAATCCTTCAGTCATTGAAACGTGACTAGCACATTACAATGAAGCAGACTTTTTGGATTTATAAAATATAATTTTTAATGAATATATATATATATATATATATATATATATATATATATATATATATATATATATATATATATATATATATACACAATACTATATCTATAATTATATATATATATATATATATATATATATATATATATATATATATATATATATATATATATATATATATATTAGTTTCACCATGCCATGTGAGCATTCTATTAAAATAATTATTCTATACATTTGTCTTCAATGCTGAGTCAGTGTTACTAAATACAGTATATATTTGTAATCCTGAGGAAGATTTTATTTCATTATTTGCCAGGTTTTGTCTGTGGTGTCGTAAAGGTTCATGCATCAGACAATCGTAAAATGTCTAGTAGGAATGTTATATGCAGCATAAATGTTGCAAGGTATACTGGGCCTAACTATGCTTTTGTACACAGGAAAGACAATGAACTTTACCGCTGCACTAGAAACTGAGAATTCAGTAAGCCAAGAAGGTTTAGACATACTACAGGAAATCATAACTATGTGATGATAAAGTGTGCTGGTATACAGACATGGAATTTCACCTCAAGAAAGTGCAAGGCATTTTATACCATGTCTGTGCAGAGAGGCATCGGCTGCACCTGCGGGTGGAGGTTTAGCTGAAGGTTTCTGTCTTTTACCTGTTGTAAAAAAACAACAAGAGCAAGGAAACAGGGTGTGGTATTCCTAACAGGGTGCAGTATTCCTAACAGGGTGCGGTATTCCTAACAGGGTGTGGTATTCCTAACAGGGTGTGGTATTCCTAACAGGGTGCGGTATTCCTAACAGGGTGTGGTATTCCTAACAGGGTTCGGTATTCCTAACAGGGTGTGGTATTCCTAACAGGGTGTGATATTCCTAACAGGGTGCGGTATTCCTAACAGGGTGCGGTATTCCTAACAGGGTGTGGTATTCCTAACAGGGTTCGGTATTCCTAACAGGGTGCTGTATTCCTAACAGGGTGCTGTATTCCTAACAGTATGTGCATGAAGTTACTATCTAACCTGACATGCAGCATCTTGCTTTCATTGCACGATTCATTCATAATGCTTGTATCATCAGTGTGCAATTCAACCTGAACTAAATGGTCACATATTATTATTATTATTATTATTATATACTACTACTACTACTACTACTACTACTACTACTACTAATAATAATAATAATAATAATCATCATAGGGTATATATAATCACAGATAAGCTTTCCCAAGCTGTGTAAATAGTTTTAAAATTGCTCTTGTCAAAGCATAGCTAATTTACTATTTATATTTCTTTTAATGTTTTGTTTTTTAATTGTATGACATTTTATCCCAAGAAATGTATTATTAGTTTATCGATACGTACTACAGGTGTGTGTGTGTGTTGTTGTGTATATTGCATTGGTGGATGTCCTATTTATATAGTGTATCTTCCGTCAGTCTTACTACATGTTTCTATTGGGTTTATTTGACTTTTCTATGTGAAGATACTTTTCTGGTGTTATTTATTTATTTATTTATTTATTTATTCTTAGCATTGCAGAACTTCTATAGCTTCTATATGTGATCTATATAGTTGAGAAAGACCGTTTAAAAGCACAGTCCTAAAAACCGGTTCACATCAAACAAACAAAAACTGCGCTGGAAAGGAATAAGTGTGCATGCATTTATCGATGTATTGTATGCATGCATGCACAATGAGTGTGCTTGATTGAGGATAAAACACTATAGGCACTAGCTTTACACAAAAATGCAATTGTTTTAAATGTAAAAGAATGACTCAAAATTGTGCCTCAGTTATTTGTTTCTAGTTTTGAGAGATTAACAATTGGATGAATTGTGCCCTATGTTTATGTGTTAAAAAAACACTATTTAAATTAAAAGATAACTTAGAGCTGTACTAATGTATGTTATACAGTGTGCACGATTGAAAACACATCCAAAATAAATAACTGCGTCTGATTACTGTAAGCACGCATGCAGTGTTAAGAAACGGTTTTGTTTCCAAGCGCGATATGTACACTGATATAAAAGTATCCCGTTTTAAAATTAAGCATTCTACTTTCAAAGTTCTGACAATGAGAAAATAACCTGACATAGCTAAAGTAGAATTTTGGAAAAGCATATATTCGGGATTTAGCATTAGGTATTTGAAAGGATTTGGTAAAAATACTGTGTGATGATCGGCTTTATTGCCATTTTATACATGTTGTTAGTCTTTGATTTCCGTTTTAATTATTATTCGGGCACGTTTAATAAAGTTATTATGAAAACTATTGCAAACCAAAACACAATGTCGAATAATTGTCTGGAACATTATTTATCTTTAATGATTAAACACTTACTTTGCATTAATTGGTTATTTTATTTTTAAATAGTTTTGATTTAAAAAATAAAATAAAAATACAAACTTGGAGGTAGCGACCTCTTGGCTTGACCCGATGATATTTAACCTTAAGGATACCGAATTCTAACAGTAGTCACAATACTATAATAATAATAATAATAATAATAATAATAATAATAATAATAATAATAATAATAATAATAATAATAATTTATTTAGTAGATTCATTTGAAACACGCTATAAGACTTTTTTAACACAAATAAATTCCAGCAGTAACAGTATTTTGCTCAGAACAGCTTCAATAACATGCAAGTAACTTTCCCCACAATATCAGAAGAAAAGCGAATTTGTTCAAATATTTTATTGACAGTAGCTTGATCAGTTGAATTCACTCAGATTCCATTGCAGAATGTGTTCTTGTTCAGTTAAAAAAAAACATTTTAGACAGGCATTTGCGCATCCTTTCAAAACGGTCACAACTCTGCAGCATTTGTATTTAATGAATTTAAATAATTATGTATCAATAATAAGCAAATGTTGTGGATCTGATAACCTTTACAGTAGACCTACTGGTGTTTTACACAAAAATGTGCAGTATTTTGGGAACATGAATGATTTGAATCTGGGTCAAAATCCGAAGATCCGTACAAAGGGGGAATAAATAGATGGTGCATAGAGAATTAGCAGCAAACGGATTGCAGTCCATATATTATTATATTTGTCATGTCACTTTTTGATAATGTTAATATATCCACCTTTTCAATACTTATTAACAGCATAGCAATCAAATTTCATATAAAACAGTAACATAGTACTCCAATTATTTTTAGTATAGTGCATTAGGCTTTTCTTACAAGTCTACATCATTTATATTAGAATATTGTATATTATTTGCATGCCGTTACATACAAACGTTTCATTATTAAGACTGTTTTTTCTTAATCAGCATCAAGCAAAAAAAAAGGCTCAGGAAAAAACAAAAACATCCCATATTAATTCTACATATTTACAAGTGGACACCATAAAGAATTCTCGAATCTGGCTCACGTTCTCTCTTTAAAACAATAAAATAGAATGAAAATAGCGTTAACACTCATCCCTTTTCTGTGCTGACTTCCCACAGTCACTTCGTTGCATTGTCGCTTTTTCAAGTATCTCTCTCTACTTCGGCCAATGAGGATGCAACCTGCCGCAACTTAACTGCTGCAAAAAAGAAGAATATTGGGCCATGCTTCTTATCCTGGTCTAGTAGTAGAAAAAAGGACTTCGAAATGCCATACATGTCCTGCATGCAGGTTTTCTAAAAAGTCTTATTTTTTAAGACTCACAATAGGACCACGTGTCTCTCTTTCTTTTTTAGTTTCGTGTCGTCCGAAGTTGGCAGTCCAACAAGGTGTTCTATCACAGAAGATGCAATGTTAAATCGTATTGCTTTTTACTTATATAAGTCCAGTTTTCAAAAAAAAAAAAGAACCGATCCATCTTTTTTTATTTATTTTTTTTGTAGTTCGAGTTTTTGAAAACAGTTTGTGCTAAAAACACATCGAAACAAATAGTTGGATTAAGACAATTGTGCAGATAGTTGTTGTTTTTTTGATCTTTTTTCACTCGGTCCTTTACAGTTATTTGCAAGTTCCAGAAAGTGTTCGCTAAGACTTTTCAGTTTAAAGGGAAAGCTCACCGTCGACTACTGCACCCAGCCGTTTCACTTTATTTTAAAATCATTAATAGTTATTTTTCTCTTTCTGAATCAAAAACAGGTTGGAGATGAGGTGGGCTACTTTTATTCTAAGGTTTACCTGTAGATGAATTCTGTTGTTGAATAAACCTTGAGCAGAAACAAATATTTATAAACACTTTTAAAAGTTCGTGTACAGTCTATAACAAAACAAAGAGAGAGAGAGAGAAAACGAACACCCTCACATGAAGAATTCGGCAGATGATGCGCTTTTCGCCTGGTTGGATGTGAGATCTCTGCTGCTGTAACTCCGGCTCGCCAGTTTCTCGTACTTTTCCTTGTACAGGTCCCGTTCCTTTGCCAGCCTCGCCACGTCTTGTTTGAGTTGATCCACCTGGCTCAGCAAGGTGCACTTCTCGCTCTCCAGCATGTGCCTCTGTTGGACCCGCTTATACCGACACGACTGGGCATAGCCGCGGTTCTTCAGGGTCCGGCGCTTCTGCTTGAGACGGATCACCTCCTCCTTGCTGAAACCGCGCAGCTGCCTGTTGAGCTCCCGCACTGTCATGCTCACCAACTGGTCGTCGGAGAAGCGGTCCTCCAGCCGCATGTGGTGGTTATGGTGGTGGTGGTGAGCCTGATGGTGGTGGCTGGCGGCCGCAGCGGAGAGTTCCTCGTCGGGGAACTGCTGCCCCCTGAACCCCTCATAGCCTTGGTGATGATGGTGGTGGTGGTGGTGAGCATTGCCGATGAGGGCTTCCACAGCGTCCTCAGGGGTCAAGTTCAGGGCCTCCGGGTTGAGGTGGTGCTGGTAGTTGGGTATCCAGTACAGGTCCTCCAGCTGAGGCTTGGTGGCAGGGTTTTGGTTGTTGTTGATAATGTTGTTGGTGTTGGGGTTGGTGTTGAACTGCTCTCCGGGGCTGGGCGCGCAGAAACTCGGGGAGGAAGGCACGGAGGAACAGGGGGTGCTGATAGGGGTGGAGGACAGGGAGCCGGGCGGGAGACGGTGGCAGTACCTCTCCGACTCCGGTGGCTCCTTCTTGACCTCGAACTTCATCAGGTCGAAGTCGTTGACGTACTCAATGGCAAGGGGGCTGTTCGGCAGCTCTGTACTCATAGCGAGGTCGGAGGCCATCTCACTCCATGCAACTGCAGTCCTTCGAGCCAACGGATAGCCTATGCGCGCACAGCCTCTGTTTTAAAAAAAAAAAAAGTATATTTAAAAGTAGACAAATAAATATTTATCAACTTATGGCAACTTATCCTCCTAGGTCAAATATAGCTCGTGTAGTGCAGTTGGCCAGTGCAGTTTATTAGTAGTCGTAGTAGTATTTGTATTGTATTGTATTGTATTGTTATTGTTGATTTCTTCTTCTTCTTTTAAAATAATGAATACAGAAATAATAAACTGTCCTGCCTTTTTCTTCTGTGCAGAGGAGGAGAGAGACACAATTCCACAGGAACTTTCCAGTCTTCAGTGCTGCACTCCCGGGCAAAACTTTGAACAGAAGAGGCTGGAGCACGTAGTGTCTCTTCTCAGATGGAAACAGAAAGTTCTGCTGTCTCGTGTGTTTTGTTATGCAAGTGTCACTCTTCTCTGCTTCTGGTGCGGGCTGTTGTCCTTCTCTCCAGGTATACACCTGCAGTGTTTACGTCGTTTTAATTGCAGTGGGTTGTTTTCTCCTCTGTTACACAGAATTGCTAAGCTTGTAAAGTATATCCTAGCAGCGTGCCTGGCTGTCCCAGTGCTGACTTGTTCATAAGCAGCACCTCCGACTGAAAACACTGAACTGCTGAACGGAGCAATCTGCAGTTTTATAGATCTAAATGTACTGCACCTCCTATCTGGGGGTGTTCGCGTCCCTGGGCCAATAGGAGCAGGCAATAACGGCACATTTGCATTTTCCTATAGCAACCCTGCCCGGGACCTGCCGATCACAGAAAGGAGCAGCTGCCTGAGCAGGTGCCTAATGCGCCCTCTAGCGGGTGCTGCCTTGAAATTGAAATCAGGCGAGTGGACCATGATAGGGTGCTGTGCTATTATTGTGCTGTAGTCCCCTTTGCAGGTGTTCTGACAATCTGAGCTACCGCTCAGAATGAGCTACCTACACAAAGTACGCATGTCCACACAAAATTCGCATGCGCCGTGATATTTTTTTGACTTTACTTCCTCCCTCTTCGATACACGCCCATAAATCCGAGCTACCATTTTCGGTAAGTTATAATATATTAGCTTATAACTTTGTACTATTTTTGCTATTAACTATAAATAGGAAAGCATGTATGGGCTATCCAAAACCAGTGTAGCATGAAAAAGTGCCCCCCATGAGATAGTACACCCCTTCTGATCCACGGTCTTTAACTCGCAGACGCATCGCAAAGCATCATCTGATTTATAGTATTAACAATCCTTTAAAAAAGCATATTTTGTTTAAAAAAATGTATATGCACTATAGACTGCAAACTACTCAGGGTATAGTTTACTGCATTTGAATGAACTTTTGCTATGCTTCAATTAGGGTAGCTCATTCTGAGGGGTAGCGCAGGTTTTCAGACAAGTTTGACAATCTGAGCTACCGGGTAGCTCATCCTGAACGGGTAGCTGAGATTGTCAGAACACAGGCAACGCAGTGCATACTCTAATCAATGCATTACACTTGCAGTGGTCAGGGAGAAGTGACAGTAGCACATACGGCTATACTGTGATCCATTCCCATATCCAAAGCCTATATATTACCTAAGTCTTTAATGCGCATTTTATCCTAAGTCATACAATGCGCATGTTTGCATCATGTGAAATACAGACCCACTTGAATACTGTACATAGTGATACAAAAGGGCTGAATTACACCTCTTTAAAAATGTGTATAGTCGTTCGCGTACGTTAGCTGTATCCGAACTAATACGATTTATCTTGCCAGTCTTCTCCCTCGTCATATTGAGGAATATCTCAATAGTGTCCTGAACTCCCGCGCGCCCATTTTAACCCTGCAATGCACGGGGACACTTAAGGGTATACTCCATATCCAAGTATTAGTTCATCATTAAGTGGCCCAAGTTGGACCAGTTAGATCATCACATACCGTTTCAATATAATTCATTCGGTATTGATTCAAGACGTTTTGCATTACAGAAATCATGTCCTCCTTGTTACAGACACGCTGGTATTTGCCGCGCCAATTACTGTACGTTGTTTCACACGTTTACTGTTTTAATGGAACGGCCTGATAAGAGTCTGCAGCTACCGATATACACTTTACCACTTTCAATTAAATACCAGTAGTCCTAACAATACTTGCAAACCCCTTTATTATCTGATTTCCGACATTCATTTAGGTGCTCATGTGTTATCAGCATTGTTTGATAATAACTGACATTCCCATGAATCCAGCTTTCTTTTTTATTAATACCTTGTATTTTAACCCTTACTGCTCACACTGTCCAATATATTTGACATTGAGAAAATAGGCATTACATAGGTATGGGAACATACCCAGGGCAGTAAAGGGTTAATACATTACTATTATTATTATTATTATTGTTATTATTATTATAATAGACCACACATGCTATTATATATATATATATATATATATATATATATATATATATATATATATATATATATATATATATATATATATACACACACACACACACACACATGCAACAACCGTATTAAACGTATTGTAAAATTATTTTGTTATAAATGCAATTAGGTGTACTGTTTGTGATTTCAGACCTCAATGACACATTTTTATATAGTTATGTCAGATATATTCAAATGACTATGTATTGTACAGTTTTAAAATATCTTAGATGGATTGTTACATTATTTGTAACCGTTCTAGAGTTCCATGAGTTCATGAATTTTCCGACAGCCAGCTGCACAATATAGCGACTATATTTAAACACAAGACTGATTGTTTAATTCTTTTAGATGGATGCATGGATAAATAATACAATCTGCATAGTGATACATTGTCTTTAAGCTGTGTACTAATGCGGTGTTTTAGGACACTACAGTATCTAAGTATCTACAGTATCTAACAGTATCCTGTTAGAATGGGACAGCACCAGTTAGTTCAAAAGTAACAGATATTTCATGATACTCATAGCTTTAAAAAAAAAAAAACATTGAATCGTGAGCAAAACAAACTTCGGTCGACCTGGCAGCACTGTAATGGTTTAAAACACAGGTCCTGATGAATTTGAAAACAAACTGAACACTGCATCTTCGTGCCTGGGTATCAGTTACAGAGAACTCGCCTGTGAGAACGCAGCACTGGCTGGGGGTCACAGTGGTAACAGTTTCATACAGAGTAAAGGTTTCCACACACCAGACACGATGCGATTTTTTAATTGGCGACGAGACATTTTTGCAGCGACATGACCATACACACTAGAAGCGACACAGAGGCGACGCGACAGGTTTAAAAACGGCCAGATCTATACAACTGTTAAAATTGCTATTGACAAAACTATGATCAAGACTGGTACATTCGTCAACGTGATGTGGAAATTACGAGTGTCTTCTCTGACGGTATTTCAACATATATGGTAATAAATCATACACACCAGGCTTATCCAGTTCTTACATAAATGGACTCCCATATATAATCTTTCAGATCTGTATCTTTATAATTGTGCCGCCCTTTATCATAAAGCTCTGGGTATTTTTTCAATGACAAGTATTAGTGTCTTCTCCGTCATTTTGGATACTGCTTCACCCTGCAGGACCATTTTCATTGAAGCTGTTCTCTGATTGATCAATGCCCTAGTTGACGCGTGTCAAATCGCAAGAAATAGGATTCAATCCTGCGTTGATTGTCACGTTGCCTGTGGTGTGAAAGATACTTATCAAAAGTATAGGTTCTGCTCATTCTGACGTATCGCTGCACAGTTCCGCTTGCAGCATAGCGTCTGTTGTATAGCAGCCTTAACGGCATTACCAAATGGGTATTTACCACCTAAAGAACCATTATCGACATGGTTCCGAACGGTGCTAAAGCAACCGAACCGGTCTGGTGTCGACCAGGTTCTGAACCAGTACCGACCTGGTGTTAAATACACCAAGCTGGTACCGAACCGACCCGGTTCCAGCCCGCTACCGACCGGTGCCAAGGTCACCGGTCCAGTACCGAACCAGTCCCACTCGGGTCTTGACCTGCCCGGTCGATCAATATAAGCAGATTGAGGTTTTTGGTCTTCACAGTCTTCCTTATCCTCCTCGAGCTCTGCCTCTCCTTATCCTCCTCAAGCTCTGCCTCTCCTTATCCTCCTCGAGCTCTGCCTCTCCTTATCCTCCTCAAGCTCTGCCTCTCCTTATCCTCCTCGAGCTCTGCCTCTCCTTATCCTCCCCCGCGGTACAGGAAGACAAGTCATCCTTCCAGGCGATCGGCAGACGCGGAGCAGATGGGAAAGATCTGGGCAGTTGTTTCCCACCAAAGAACTGTTCTCGCTGAATTACTGCAGGAATGTTTGGCGCCACCTGCCAACTTGGGGCCCCATGGGGCTGCATGTGCAGATTGGCCACAGAAGGACATACTATCCATTGCCACCTCTGAGGAGGTGGGCGAACAGGAGCTTGCATTCCCATCTGAGGACATGGAGTCTGGGGGCACGTCCCCTGTGGTTAAGCTCTATCTGTCGGCAGAGCTCATACCACTAATCAAGAGGGCCACTGAACCTTGAGAGTGCCCTGGCCTGCAGCAGGGGAAACAAGGCAATCTACTCTTAAGGATGAGCCTACCGCCTCTCCCATATCCCCCCCAGTTCACCAGGATTTTCTGTATGAAATCCAGTCTTCCAGGGACCATCCAGCAACAGTTCCTGCTGTTTCCCATTCGATGGATGCCCTATATAGGGTGTATGATGTGGAAAAGATGATCCTGGCCCATTTTCCGCGGGTTGAGGCTAGCATTGCTGCCTTGGTCCAGGTGCCTAATTTGGCGCTCCTATCCAAGGACAACTGTCTGCCCTAACAAGCAGTGCTGGGTTTCTGAGGTGATCTTCAAGAGAGCCTATATGCTCCATATGTCCAAACTCAACAGACAGGATGTAGACAGAAACTTGGCTTCGGCTTTACCCGGCACGTGTGCCTGACGGGGACAAAGCTCAGCTGTTGGACGCCCCGATCACTCCAGGGCATACGTTCGGTCCCGTGGTGGATGAGATGCTGCAGCGATATCACCGCACGTGGGAATCCTCTAAGGAGCTAGTTCACCTGCTTCCCAAGCGACCACCTCCTGCATATAAACCAGAGGCAAACTGGCGCCCTAGGCCCCAGCAACCGCGATGTTCGGGACCGACCCGCGGAGGCTATAATAAGTTCTGCCGCCCTGTGAAGAGACAGAAGCTGCAGGCCAAGCCACAGGCTAAGCAACAGCCCTAGGATTTTGCTGCCAAAAGCTCAGGGCACCTTCTCAGGGAGTCATCTGGAAAGCTCAGGGCACCTTCTCAGGGAGTCATCTGGACTAATGCCAGCAGTGCACCACAGACATCTTGCTGCTTACTACCGTTCAGACCAGATATTCACTGCAATTCAATAGCAGTCCTTCTCCCTTTCAGGGCGTGGCAACAACATCAATCTCAGACCCACAGGAAGCCACTGTGGGGTGTCAGGAGGTTGCAGCTCTGTTGCAAAAACAGCCTATTCACATGATAGACCCCCTGCAGTTGGAGGAAGGGTTCTACTCCAGGTACTTCCTAGTGCCAAAGCTGGATAGTGGCCTCAGAACGATCCAGAACGAAGGAGGTTCAAAATGTTGACGATGCAACAGCTGTTGCAGTCAATCAGACCGGGCGACTGGTTCACCACAGTGGACCTCAAAGATGCCTATTTCCACATCACCATAAAACCAGCGCACAGTAAGTACCTGCGGTTCACCTTTCAGGGAACAGCGTACGAGTTCAGTGTCCTGCCATTCGGCCTCTCCCTAGCTCCATGTGCCTTCTTGAAGTGCATGGAAGCTATCTTGGCCCCATTGTGACTCAAAGGTATCAGAGTACTCAATTATCTGGACAACTGGCTAATTTGTGCCCAGTCTCCAGCACAGGCAGATGCCCACACGGAACTTGTCACCGGCCACCTTCAACGGTTGGGCCTTACGGTGAATCACGCGAAGAGCCAGCTCACGCCTTCCCAGCCAGCCTCCTATCTCAGAGTGTGCTTGGACTCCGGGTCCATGCTGTCCACTCTGTCGGATGGAAGAGTACAGAAACTAGCTGCCTGTTTGGTGCTCTTTCAGCTCACCAGAACCCTCACGTTAGTAACGTTCCAGAAACCTATGGGCCTGATCGATGTAGCTTCCCAGACCCTTCCATTGGGTCTCATGCACATGTGCCTCTGCAGGCCTGGTTCAGCAACAGGGTTTTTCAGCCCTCGCTGAACTGCAACCACCTATTGACATTGTCCCATCTCTGTCTAAAGACACTCTCTTGGTGTAAACAGCCGACCCATCTACGCCTAGGTGTAGTGCTGGGCAGTGTCACCAGAAAGGAGGTCGTCACCTTGGACGCATCCAGCCTGGGCTGGGGCGCCATGTGGAATGACCGGGGTGTGCAAGGTGTGTGGAAACCCCTATAGCAGGGTCTCCACATCAATGTTTTAGAGCTGCAGGCAGTTTACCTGGCTTTACAGAATTTTTTGCAGGAGGTTCAAGGCAGATATGTGCTTGTCCATACAGACAACACAACAATGGTGGCATACATCAACCACCAGGGCAGCCTCTGGTCGCCCAGTCTCCATCGTGTGGCCCGCCGGCTTTTGCTGTGGGCACACGAGAACCTCCTCTCACTGCTCCTATAAATACTGCATGTGTGGTTGTGTTTGTAAATACAAATTGTTTACTTTTTATAATATAAATGGTGTGCTGCCTAACTGAAACTGAATGTGCAGCAGGTGGCCAGGTGTCAGTTGCATAATTGCTGCTCAATTAACACTGATCACTTGCCTTTAAAAAGAGGCTGAAAAGCCAGTTCTTTAGTTCTTCTTTTGTTTGTTCCTGTTCTTGTGTACCAATATGAAGATTTATGCCTGCGTGGATAGCCAGGGAGAGTGAACCGGATGGATCAAGATTATCACTGCGTGTTTAACTGGGATAATTGCTACAACTTTAGTGTAGGGATTAATTAAGGGGATTTTAATTCCCCACCCCCCCCAAGGTTTGTTCAGTTTGTGGGTGAAGGTTCCTGGAGCGAGACCTCCCTTTTAGTGGGAGCAACACACGGCCCAAACTTGTCCACCTTTTGTTTTGTAGCTGTTTTACCCATTGTGTTTTGTTTTGACTTTTGATGTGCATGTTTGTATATGTCCTTACACACTAGAGCTACTACTGCTAGTGCCCTATTGGCGGCCACCAACCACTGCAACTGCCTGTGAGGTGTTTCAACGTCAAACCGTCCATGTCTCGCTCATTTCTCAGCAGATTCCCACACAGTAACAGAACACCCTTGCAGTTACGTGCGGTAATTTTCATCAAGAACCAATTGTAAAGAAAACAATCCTGATAAACAAACTTGATGGGAGTAAGTAGACAACTGTCCCTCTTCTGGGTGGTATATCAGCCTGAGCAACACGTTCTGATGGAAGGGGAAACTTCCTATTGTCAACCACCTGTTCTTGACTCTCTCAGCTCTAATTGCTGTGTCTGTCCCAAAAGTGTCAAATCAACAGCAAAACTGCCTCTAACTCAACTATCCTGAAAAAAAAAATGAAGGACGAATCACAACAAGGGATTAAACATTTAAGGTGCATGAAGCCATGATACGGTATTTATCCAAAAAAAGCAGTAGCCTCAAACTCCAAGGTAAACAGTATGTATTGAAATGCTACATTTAAGACGATTTGGAATAGTCCATTTCTTGTGTGATGAAGAATATACAAACCTTAAAATTACAAACTTAAAAGTCAGGGCTTTGATTGTGGTGGTGCATATCAGAGTGGAGCGGCTGCTGCTGCTGCTGCTGCTGCTGCAGGTATTCTTATAAAGCAGTGATCAGCAGCAATCTCAGGTTCTCAAAGCTCCCTAAGCCCTTTGATGTGCACCTCCTGGGGCTGCAATCATTTTCATTGTATGTGTTTATTTAATGCACTTTATTCATTTAGTTTACATGAATATTCCCCATGATTAGGGAAAGTCAGGCTTTAATTCTGGGATATTACACTTCATAATAAATGGTGTCTGTTACAGATCATAGATGTGATACTGTGTGTACTATGTGCTTAATATGGCCTGTCTTAATAGTGTTAGCCAAAATACAAAGAGAGATCTATTAATCAAATAACCAAAAAAATTCTGTAGGCTTTGCCAGGGGCTAACTTGCTATTCTTTATAATGCTTAACTATGCTTTACCGTGTTTTCACTGTGCTAGGTAACCCATTCCATACCCTCATCACTCTAAAGTAAAGAAATGTCTCCTTCCCTCTGTGCTAAGTCTACCTCCACTTAATTTCCAACTGTGTCCTCTGGTCCTGGTTTCTGTGCTTCTTTTAAAATATTGGTTAGGGTTAATTCCTTTTAAGATTGGAAAGATTTCAATCGAGTCTCCCTATATATTGTAATAGTGGGAGATTGAGACACTGTACACTTGTCAATACTGATCTTCTGTACTGGGATGACTAACACCTCCCTGTGACAGAAATACAAGGATTCTTGGTTGCAAGTCTCCCTCCCGACCTGTGAGGGCGCTAAGCGAGAACAGTTCCCTAGACGGGCTGGCCCGACAGTTCTTTCCCAGGGTTCAAGGGAAGTCGGCCAGCTAGGAAGGGGGCGGAACTCTGTTGCATTAACGCATTGACCCGGACAGGAAACGACGTGGCAGTCGCAGATTGGAGGGGTGGCTGCACTCATTTACCAAGGGGTCATGTGTGACGGCATAAAAGGGGGCGGAGAGATGCAATCTGTTCCTTCAATTTGGTTTGTGTTTTGAACCTGGAAGGACTGTGAGAGACCCCGTGAGATAACAGTATCGTGAGTGTCTTGTTTATAAATTACTAGACGGCTAACACGATTCCAGAGCTGTCGCTCAAGGGCCAGCACAAACAGCACTGCACTACTGTCACTAAATAAACTGTATTACCCACCACGAGCACTACTGCACGCACCCAGGACTGGTGACCATGTTAGTATTATTGTGGGGTGGTAATATTGTGTTTATTGTTTGGGACTGCAGCCTGCTGTTATTTACTCTGTGCAATACACATACCTGCAGAGGCTTGTCATTGGCTTCAGGATGGCTGCTGTGGTGCACTTCACTTGTTGAGGAGAGACAAGTGTCACATTCGGAGGAGAAGGGCAAGACCAAAAAGACCCCACATATTCAATCCCAGGGTCACTTTGTTAGAGATGTCGGAGGATGCGGTGCTAAAGTGTTATCGTCTTACTCCGCAGGTCATCCTTGACCTCATAGCTGAATTGAGGAATATGCTAGACCCCAGGTGTTAATCTAGGGACTGCTATCCCTGCACATGTGAAAGTGCTGTGTTCTCTGCAGTACTTAGGATTTGGTTCCTTTCAGGCCACAGTTGGAATGTTTGGAGGGATAGCTCAATCCACCTTTTCCAGTGCTTGGCACATTTCTGGATGTCATGCTAAAAAGGGCAGGCCAATACATATTATTTCCTAAGGTCTCTACGCTCCTTCTCAGAAAACTTTTTTCTTTTCCATGCAGCAAGATGACTTTACTGCCCTTTCTCTTCACAAATGTCATATAGTGACTACTGCTCTCCTAATTCTGCAGGTGCGGCCGCTAAAGAGACCAACGCACTCATTGAGACCCTCATTATCATAATTGCGGATCATTATTTGTGCGTGTTGAGAAATTTGCATTGCTCTTAAGCTTACATAGGTCGCAGTGCAAAATAATTGCCTGGCTGCAATGCAATTATTTTGTTGTGTGATGCACTGCCATTACGGATTCTGTCCCCTATTGGTGAGATGAGATGAGGTCAAAAGCTCTGTAGCCCCGAATGCAGATGAGCCCGGCTCTATTGTATAGTGGTTAAGATGCTAGCTTGCCGTGTGGGGTTTCTGTTTTGTGCCCACTTCGGAGTTGGGTTAAAGTGCTTTTAAATGCAAATGCAAACACCTGTAAATCTTACAAATGCAAATGCAAATACAAATGCGTGCACTTCAGCTAAATACAAATGCAACTGAAACGTCACAAAATGCAAAAATATTGATAACCTTCACTTTCAAACGCAAATACTTTTGATGCAGTTGTGTAATGCAAGATAGATTTATGTGAACAGATATAACACAATCTACAGTTTTAATTTGTCTTGTAAAATGTTTATTGAACAGAAAAGTACTGATCAACATAAAGACATACATGCACAAGTGTGACGGGGAGTTCTGCCCCTTTGTGCATATGTGTGCATATATATATATATATATATATACACACACACACACACACACATTTTTGTGCGCTGTTCTAATGCCTTTTCTATGTTACAGATCACACCAAACCACTGAGCCCGTTGAGCCCAAAGGCAGGCACCTGCAGGGCTGATCTTTGTCCTCCAGAGGTTGGCACCTTGCTGATATCTGCTCTCGAGTTCCTGGGTGACAAATTAAGCTGGCTTTGTCATGGGATCGGAGGACGCCCACTGAACCTTTGGGGCTCCTGTGCCATGTGGGGAATTGCTGCGGTGATGGGAAAAGCGATTGGGCATTTCAAACTGGGAAAAATAATAAGTGGACACACTTAACAAATCAATAAATAAATAAATAAATAAATAAATAAATAAATAAATAAATAATAAAAAACACCATAAAAGTTTGAAGTAGTTGTATCTAGGGAGGCAAACTTTTCCTTGTCAATGCTCAGTGCACTTCTCACCATCTTGATTTGCTATTGCAACGTGTAGCATTGGCAGACTGGGACGGGCTGGTCTTCCAGGAGGTCAGTGGCTGTTGCAGAGTTCCAGATACGGGCTACAATGGAGGAGACTTTGGTCAGGACGTTGGTGGTCTGTTGATGACATGAGTCCATCCTGCACAACAAACTGAAGTGAATGTGCAAAACATGCTTGTGTTAAGGCAGGTATTCCACTGGATTGTCATCTGACACACTCTCACCATCCAGCTCACTTTCACTGGAGTCCTGAGAAGCTTGGGCTTGTGGCTGGAACCCTGGCAGGCCAAAGGCTGCAACCATGTTGGAAGCGTTGCCAGTGACAATACTGACAATTTTACTTGACATATTGTAGGTGGCCACAATTCTAATAGTACTGGAGTATATTGTCTGCTGTGTGTTTCCCCTTGACACGTTAGCGGGCAAACAACACAGTCTTTAGAACGCAACTGCCTTCCAGACCAAAAAATCAATAGTGAGGCAAACCCTCTGGGCTGACTTGACAAGTTCCTGCAGCTTATTGTGCAGAAGGTCGTTCTGCTCACATACCAGGGAATGGACAAAGTGCTTGCAGCTGGGGATGTTGTAGGCTGGTTGAGTTTCTTTCATGAAGGCAAAGACAAGAGAGCTCTATCTGATCTGTAACATAGAAAATGCCTGGGAACAATGTCTCGTGCATGTATGTCTTTATATTTATGTTGATCAGTACTTTTCTGTAATTCAATAAACATTTTACAAGACAAATTAAAACTATGGATTGTGTTATATCTGTTCACATAAATCTTTTTTCGTGCGTTGCAAAGCTGCATCAGAAGTATTTGCATTTGAAAGTGAAAGTTATCAAATGCATTTGCATTTTGTGAAGTCTTCATTGCATTTGTATTTAGATGGAGCTGAAGTGCACACATTTGAAATACTTCAACATCTAATTCAAGCGAACACAATCGAATTGTCTTATGAAAGTCCACAGTGTTTAAGATGTCACTCCTTCACAAGGCAGGCTATTTTTAAAGGATAGAGAATAAGATCCTTTATTACCCTAATTACTAGTTTTACGATATTTTATCACATACTGTAAAAAGGGTTTGCACAATTATAATTTGGTCATTTTAGTTTACAAACAGTAGCTATTTAAATGTGATGTTTATCCCCCCTTATTAAAGCTTCCCATAGTAAAAGCAAAGTTTAATAAAGCAGTGAAATCATGGTAAAGCATAAGCGTTACAAAGCACTGAGAGTTATAATAAAGCAAATAATAAATAAAAAAACTATGGCAGACGCATATCATAACCATGTGGAAAGCATGGGAAAACTGCAAACATACCATCCGAATTTACAGTGGTAAACTTTCATGGAAGAGCCCTCACCCCACCAAAACCACATCCTGGCCAATTGAAACAACCACACAAAGGTCAGGTTAGGACACTGTTTTACAAACACCCACGGCCCCTCACAGTAACGTCATCATTCACCTCCCCACTAATGAGGAGCTGTGCATGACTCCTATCCCAAGAGACAACACAAGCATCCCCGCTGTTGCTGCACTAATTGCAGGTACACTTTAAAACATTTAAGTCTCTGTTATTACTGCTGTGTCAAAAGAGACCTCTGGGATTTGAAGTACTGCTCATGGGTTTAATAGCCTCTTGTTTTAAACAGAGACCAGCTTAGGATGAAAAACTGGAAACAAGTACAGACGAAAGAGATATCCACCATAAACTATATATATATATATATATATATATATATATATATATATATATATATATATATATATATATAGTACTGTGCAAAAGTTTTAGGCAGGTGTGAAAAATGCTGTAAAGTAAGAATGCTTTCAAAAATAGACATGTTAATAGTTTATATTTATCAATTAACAAAATGCAAAGTGAGTGAACAGAAGAAAAATCTACATCAAATCAATATTTGGTGTGACCACCCTTTGCCTTCAAAACAGCACCAATTCTTCTAGGTACACTTGCACAGTTTTTGAAGGAACTCGGCAGGTAGGTTGGCCCAAACATCTTGGAGAACTAACCACAGTTCTTCTGTGGATTTAGGCAGCCTCAGTTGCTTCTCTCTCTTCATGTACTCCCAGACAGACTCGATGATGATTATGAGGAAAAAAAATTACTTACCTTTCCACCCTCGAGTTGTAATATTAGGAAGAAACAGAAGATCAGAAGATCCCCTTTTTTGTCATGTAAATATGAAAACGTAAAACATAAACCTCTCTAATTTAGATAAAGCACCTGATTTGACTGTAATCCGTGCATTCCATAGGCATAATCAAGACACATCAGACTCCCAAGAGCCACACATGGGGTCTGTAGGTGCTCACAACGATGCACCATATCCTTAATGTGTTCAGATGTTTTTTTCCCCCGCACCTTGCACATATTTTGAAAATGCATTATATTTGTGAGTGACTGGTATTGAGCTTGCTGGACAAGCAAGGGTTTACCCCACACTCAGAGGGGTTTGATTCCTTGACCCACTTACTTATACAATAATTTGAGAGAAAACATTTACTTGCAATGATGATGAGAACATATCTGTTCTTAACTCACAACTAAAAATCAGAAACATACGTAACAGGTTTAGTGGTGAACCTGGGAAAGGCACGGCCGTGTGGTGTGCAGGGTGAGTCATGCTGTCAGGGCAGCACGGGTTCACTTCCTGGCTGTGCGAAGTTGCTGGTCTTTGCTGAAGATTCTACAGGGGTCATTGGCTCGGGAGCTACAGCGGGGTAGTCAGCCAAAAATGTTCAGGGCTTGTTTCACTTTATCACACTACAGTGGCTCCTAGTAGCCAGGCATCCATTGGTTTGGTTTATAAAACATATCAACCCTGCATTCTGCACTGTCACACTCATTTCCAATGTTCTGATGAGGAATGTTGCTCCAAAAGGTCCAGCAAGACTACCACCGTTTCCCTACCATGAGCCCTTTCCACCGTTTTCATGGTCTACATCCTGCCAGCTCCCATCCACCATATCCATTGCAGGGCTCCAGGCAGACTAATGCAATACCTGCAATGATTTGCATGCTTGTTTTCCTTCCAAATACGCGTTTTACAAGGTTACCAGCATGCTTTGGATTATTGTCATGATAAAATATGAAATTAGCACCAATGACCAGGTTCCAGATGGCACTGCATGATGAGCCACAATGTGTTTTTACCTTGCAGCTGTCAGAGTTCCATCAATTCTCAGTAAGTGACGTGTTCTCCGAGATGTAACCCCACACACGTGCAGACCCACCACCCTGCTTGCTGGCTGGGCACTGACACTGATATAGCCTAATCTTCTTGTAATAAACAAGAATGTACTTTCATTATAGGGCAGCAGTGTGGAGTAGTGGTTAGGGCTCTGAACTCCTGACCGGAGGGTCGTGGGTTCAATTCCAGGTGGGGGACACTGCTGCTGTACCCTTGAGCAAGGTACTTTACCTAGATTGCTCCAGTAAAAACCCAACTGTATAAATTGGTAATTGTATGTAGAAATAATGTGTAAAAAACAATGTAATTGTATGTAAAAATAATGTGATATCTTGTAACAATTGTAAGTTGCCCTGGATAAGGGCGTCTGCTAAGAAATAAATAATAATAATAATAATAATAATAATAATAATAATAATGATGCCTGTTTGCAGGCCTTGCCTACAGATAGTCTTGCACTTGCTTGGTCATTTTCCCTGGAGAGTGAATTTGTCCCCAGCCCCTCAGGTCCAAACTTTCCTGTCACTAACCAGCCAGCTGCTTCCTCTAATGACCAATATGCTTTCAAACATGCAGGTCCTGTCATTAAACCTGCAGTCGCATTAGCTGCAGTACAAAGCAGTCCAGAAAAACTTAGTTATATTTATAATAATAATACAACTATTAAACTACACCCATACATAAAACTTTACATCTACTTACCAATCATCATCATAATAATATGCATCTCTCTAAACTTAGACTACATAATGCATACATTAATAGAAAATACATTCCAACATTACAGAAGTGTTACTGACTTTGTAATACTTTATACATTTGAAAGAGAAGCTACTAATAGGTGGCAAAAACAACTTAAAGAAATGTGAAAAAGTGTGATGCAAACCAAAATAGCAGTGCTCAGCTCTTGTCTTTCATATTTTGCAATCTACTGAGGAAGACAGACCTCCTCTGTAGAGGATGCCTGCTCTTCCACCGTTGGGAAGAATATTGAAATATTCATCTTAATTAAAATCTGCTGACCTCAGCAGGACGGTTTGGGGCTGGCACACAAGTTGCAGCAGATACATGTTGTCACAATTATATAAATGTCACACACACACATACTGCTGGGCAAAAGTCTTAGACACATTCATATATATCGATGTTATGAGCATCAACAATTTATTCAAAGCCTCCACTAGTGTTTTCCACTATTATTACAACTTTGACTGTTATTAATACAGCTTAGTTTGGGTGAGAAGAAACCAAGCTTGTCATTTAGCAATCTTTAATTCACATTGACAACAACTCAAAGTAAACTACACATGAGCAGCTAATATGAAGTGTTGTAGTAGCTAATCCATCACATATACCCAGTGGTTCTCAACAGGGGGGGCACGTCCAAAATAAAAAAGGAAGTAAAATGTTTTTTTGTTTTTTTTTAATATAAAATGTATACATGACATTCTGTAGATGGTGCGGGTTGATTCTATGGTAAGACTTTTGCACAGCAGTATATATATATATATATATATATATATATATATATATATATATATATATATATATAGGAAAAATCTTTTGCAGCAAAAGTTTTGCTTTTGTGGATGAGGAAAAAAAAAGTTACAAGAAATAGATGTCTACATTTATTTATTTCAGCAATTTTTTTTGCAAAACTCCAAAAATGCCAATTCAAAAGTATTCATACCCTGATGAGGAAAATGAAATTAATAGCTAGCTGAGGCACCTTTAGCAACAATAACCTCTTTTTAAACTATTTTAAACGATTAAGATATTTGTCAATTAGCTTTTGGCATGATTCTTTAGTGAATTCTGACTATTCTTCAATGCAAAATTGTTCCAGTTTATTCAAATTCCAAGGACATCTCTTGTGCACAGCCTTCTTCAACTCATACCAAAGATTCTCAGTCAGATTTAGATCGGGACTTTGACTCGGCCATTCCAGAACCTTGATTTTATTCTTCTTTAACCATTCTGAAGTAGGTTTTGATGAGTGCTTTGGATCGTTGTCGTGTTGGAACCAAGTTTTGAACCAAGTTTTGTAGCGGAGGGTTTCAGATGATTGGCCAATATCTTTTGGTATGCTATGGAATCCATTTTACCATGTATTGGAACAAAATTTCCTGTGCCATTAGAGTAAAAACAGCCCCATAGAAGGATATTACCACCTCCATGCTTGACAGTAGGTATGGTGTTCTTTTCTTTGTACGCCTCACCAGACTTTCTCCAATCGTAACGACTATCAGCGTGACCAAATAGCTCGATTTTTGTTTCATCACTCCACAAAACCTTTGACTAGAACTCATATCCATCATTCAAATGCCATTTTGAAAACTTTAAGTGATTGTCCTTGTGAAGTTTTCTTAAGAGTGGCTTTTTCCTTGGCCTGCGACCATTGAGACCTTCACCATGCAATACTCGACCTATGGTTGAAATGGAAACCCCAGTCCCACTTGCAGCCAATTCACTTTGAATATCTTTGGCAGTCAATCTCAGATTGTTATTAACCTTCCTCACAATTATTCTACTTGTTCTTGGTGAATAAACCTTCTTCCAGACCGAAGGAGCGTTGTGACAGTACCGCAATCTTGTACTTCTTGATAACAGAAACAATAGTTGAAATTGGGATACTCAAATGCTTGTAAATTTTTATGTATGTCTAAGGTCTTCAGATAGCTCTTTACTTTTTCCCCATATTGACTTATTGGTAATGACAGCAATCATCCTATGCCTAACCCTTTTATACTCTCTAAGAATGTTCACCTACAATCCAGCATTTTCTAGAATTAGGTTCTGCATTATCATATTGAAATTTCTAGCACCTTGTATTATTATTATTATTATTATTATTATTATTATTATTATTATTATTATTTATTTCTTAGCAGACGCCCTTATCCAGGGCGACTTACAATCGTAAGCAAATACATTTCAAGTATCATAGTACAAGTAATAATACAATTAAGAGCAAGATAAATACAATGACTTTGGTTCAAGCAAGTACAAGTGTGACAAAATACAATTCAATAATACAGCAGATAAGTGTCAGTGATAGTTACAGTATTGTAGGCAATACTATCATAGCATCAAAGGGTATGAATACTTTTGAATTAGCATTTTTGGAGTTTTGCAAAAAAAAACTGCTGAAATAAATAATTGTAGACATCTATTTCTTGTAACTTTTTTCCCTTTGTTTGCGAAATTTCTAGAAATTATAAATTTCCATTGGGGTATGTAAACTTTTGACTACAACTGTGTGTGTGTGTATATATATATATATATATATATATATATATATATACACACACACACACACACACACACACACATTTCAGGTGTCGGCTTTGAGCTCATAGAGAGCCAGCAAACCATTTACAAAGTGTCATTTTTTATGTGATTATGCTTTGCATCACTGGGCTAGTTAGGCTTTATTAATACCTATCATCAGCAACATATCTTTTGCACACAGGCCTAAAGGAATAATTTTTCAGCAGGTCACCCTAACTAAAGAGAGTATTAATATACCAAATAAAAGATGGATTTCATCACTGGAAATTAATCTCTGTGCATGTGTGTGTTTTTAAGATAACCCTCTTGGTCTTGGATATGGGTTTTATAATTTATCAATATTTAAAGCTATAGCAAATTAATACAGTATATTAAAATCACACAATCACACACAATATATATTACCAGGAGACCACAAATGCTTGAAAATATTTATGTTTAAATCGCTACTACAGCTTTTAATCAGTTTCATTTTTAACCCAGCCTCCAGCCCACAGAACACCTCCTGTCTGGTTCTCGTCTCCCTCTCCCCTTCTCACTCCCCTGAGACAATTTTATAGGAATTTGTCTGTTTACTGCCTGTGACAGCTGTTAGATAGATCAGGAATGGCTACTGTAGATCAGGTGTGTCTGTTACCGGAGGCTGAGCCCTTTGCTCACCTGACCTCACCATACAACATCCTCGCTCTGCTCTCCTCTCCCAGATTACGCTGGGCACCCAGCACATGCCCACAGCTCTGCAGGGTCTCATAAGGCTCACAGATCGCCTGCGTTCACCTCGCATCCACCTAGGGAAACTTCATACTTCATGATGTGTGATTGATAAATTGTCAAGCTGACAATATAACTGTAACATGTAGTAAACACAATGGAGTCGGGAGTCTTTAATACCCCGTTTCCACCTGCACACCCGAGCCGAGCCGGTGCCGAGTCGAGCCAGCCTGGTACGGCTCGGGTAGCTTCAGTTGCGTTCACACTAGAGAAAGGCGAGCCGAGCTGAGAGACGTCCGCGATAATGAACATGCTGAGCGATTCAATTAAATCGCACAGACTGCAAAAAATAGAACTAAGCATTAATTTAATTTTTAAAAAAAATTTACCATGGATTTTTTTTTTCGGAGAAGTACTGAAAATGCGCGTGTGTGTGTGTGGTGGGAGGTGGGGGGCGGGGGGGCGTTGAAATATAATTCCCTATACAAGTGCAATATGTCTACAGTAAATACAGTACCGGTGTTCAAACTGTAAACAACTTATCAGTGTAACTTCCGTTTCTGTCTTTTGATACAGTATCTGAACTGAAGAAACGCTGCGCTGGTACTTTATAACACAGACATCTTATTCAGCATTTGTTTTATAACTAAATAAATATTAGGTCTATTACGTGGTTATCTTTCCTAATGTATTTACTTTTTTGCTGCGAGAGGAGCTGCAGCTTTCTCCGGGAGACAAGACACTTCAGCTCCGCTCTGGCAGCTGAAGCAAACCTGAAGCTAGCTGAATGTGCGGTTTTTAGTGAACATGTGTTTTCATTAAAAAAAAAAATATATATATATATATATATATATATATATATATATATATATATATATATATATATATATATATACCGCTGGTACTACACTAGGTTAAAGTCAGATGGATAGTCTTGCACTTTCATTTCACCTGGACAGCACCCCTTCAGCTCCTTCTTTCCTGTCTGTTACCAACCAGCTGCTTCCCCTCACAACTGACATGTCTTCAGCAGGTATCATGCTTTGTTCCAGAAGACACTACTAGGGTGAAATGACCTATGAAGCAGATCAGTAACAGACTTTGTAGAAGGCGAGTCGAGCAAACTGAGAACGTTCTTTAACATACTTCCTAGATATGTTTTAAAATGAAGAAAGATGTTTGCTAAACTGCACATGTGAAATCCATATAGGTGTGTAGAAGTGCATGACAGGGAAGATTTGTGATAGTTGCGACCACTTCAACTGTTTTTCAATATCTGCATGGACATACATGGGTGCTGTAGAGAGTCAGAAGAAATAAATAGAGAAATACTCATTCCCCCGTGATGCAGACGATGACATTCTTCTTAGAGACTTGTATAATTTGGCGAAGGACTGTCACAGCATAACTGCAATAAAATGTGGCAAAGCTAAGCACATCAATTGGTAATTTTAGTCACAAAAAGCCCCAGCAGAAATGACGTGATGATTTCACACACAGAACATTGTAAACAAGGAAGGCAACATTCCACGTAATTTCCAGTGTTCAGAGGACAGCAATGTGCAGCGTCAGCAGTCTGCTGCTGCTGGGTCAAGTACCGGACCGACGGTACATTGACTGGCACAAAAACAACGGCGTGTAAGGAAATTGTTCATCCACAGGGATGGAAATAAGACTCCCATTGCATAGCAGTTTGATCCATTCCTGGTTTTACTATATTAAGACACACCTGAGCTTGTTACGTATATACTGTGGCTAATCAAGCTCGTACTAGAACCCGGAATGGGTGAAACTGCTAGCAATAGGAGTCTTTTTTCCATCCCTGATCCAAAACTGTACAACACTCACAATGGCAGAATATGCAGTAATACTGAAAGAAACAGTGACTTCTCAACACAGTCTCAATCCAGGCAGTGTCCTGGGGTGTTTCTGGAAAGGAAACTTGAAATGGCACCTCAGCCCATTCAATTGAATGGAAAGGCGGATTCTGGCCCGAAACCACAAACCTCACAGTTCAAAGACAACTGTGTTACCATTCAACTAAAGAGCAAGTTCCGTAGTCGAGCGGTAAGTACATGTCTAATGGTGAGGTCAGTATTATTAATTAAATCAGCCGCTTGGAGATCTATTATACAGCGTTTGCAGAAAAACCACCAGCACAACTATAGCGCATCATATGGATCAATCCTGCAGATGAGTGAAACGTATAGTGACAGTCAGAAACCTCTGACACTAAAAGCAACTGATACAATGATATTATTTAGCAGAATCTGATTTGGCGAACAGTTACTCCTTAAACCACGCAAAGTGGAAGTTCATTGCCATCGCTTGGTACTCAATTGTAAAAATTAGGGCCAGCAAATGAGGGAAAGCCAACTTTTCTTGTGAAATTAACATTTTTTGTGACTACTCACACCAACACACTTCAGTAATTGTCACAATAAACTTTTATTTACTCATGTGCATTCCGCACTCATCGGGCATTCAAATACAGCTTTAAAACTCCTCTATTCTAGTTTAACAGCTTATTGCCTTATCCCATATGAATAAAATAACTTTAAAATAAGCTACATTGTTTTGTTTTTTATGTGGAAACACCCTGAGATGCAGTCTACCGAATCCAGCCTCCGGGTCTTGTTTTTTCCTGAGATGATGTGCAGCACAGTCCCTTATGGCTTGGACGCTGGAAACGGTCTGCTGAGTTTCAGAACCTGGGCTTGATCTGGAGTCTCTTCTCTGAAGCACAAAACAGAAAACAGCATGTTATATTTTTTTTCTTTCTTAGAATGTCCAATTATGTCTGCAGAAACTCCCCACAACAGCTCAGGAGAACTGAAGGAAGGTCAGTGGGCATCCTCCGATCCCACCGCCATGCCAATTGTCTCTTCAGACTCAGGAGCTCCACAGCAGAGTAGGGGCTGCTGTAGCATGGTGAGATGACTCAGGGGTAGATGTACTAAGATAGGCCAGTCACAGCGCAAACATACTGCAAATAGCATTTTTGTTGTGACGATTCACAAAGTATACATTTTATTGTATGGACTAACACCAAATATGTTAACACTAGAACCGCCGGCAGTAGTCATTTTGACGGGTACATTTTAAACAGCTTCGATATGAAAATGAAACTTTCACATACAACTCAAAAAGATGTATTTATGAACATCATATCTAACATTTGCATAGCAGAAATACTGTATTTAAATGAAATAAATAAATATAAAAGGCTTTATTTTCAAAATTAGCACATACAACGAATGACTAAACTAATTATTTATATACAATAACATAAAGAAAATAACTCAATTCCTATTGTGTAACGTGAATGCACATTTCAGGGAAACATCAAAGTAGTCCCCATATTCGCACAATCCTCACAGATGTAATGCTTATCAACTTGTCGTGTGCATTTACCACATACTGCTCTTTCACACTGGGTACAGATATCAGGTTTAGGGGTTTTATTTTTATTGCATTTAGTTGCCTGGCATTGTTTTCTGTTGCGTGTGTCACTTGATGCGCACTGTATCCAGGTTGAGCTGCGTTTCCCTGCCTCTTTGCAGTTTTCTGATCGAAATGTTTCTGCCAAAGCTCCGTGGCTAGCATCATAAGAGATCTCTCCTACTGATATTTTCCCCGGTGCATTCCTTGTACAAAACGAAGGAATTGATGGCTGCCATGCCCAGTACATTGTAGAATACAGCAACTGGACACCGGTGATTGCTTTCACTGAGTACAAAGTTTTGCGCAGATGGTGGAAACTCTCTTCTCGCTTTGTTTACTGATCCAGTCAGGCTTTTTTTTTTTTTTTTTCTTCAACTGCTTTGCTAATTACAGTGAATTGTCATTGGTAACATTCATCTTTTTTCCTAAGTACGGTTACAGCCCAAGTACTACATTGTCACCCAGTCTCAAGGAAAGCTGGGCGAATTTCATCTTTGCACAGGTAGGGGTAGGGTCTGCTGCCAACCAAAACTTGATCCCAAATTTGACAGGTTTGTTTGACATGTATTGTATCCAGTGACACCATGCTTTTATCGGAAGCAGTAGCTTGTTCATGTAATGTTTTATATTTAGCTTGAAGCAGGCAATGCTTTTTCAATGAAGTCGTTCCAAACTTCTGATGCCAAGGCAAATATATCTGTAGTTGCTCTCAAATCAAAACGCAAAAATCTCAAGATCTCGAAAAATACTTGCAATAGTAATATTATAAGACAGCAGACTATATATGCTCACTTGGACAGCCAGACGGCAGTTCTCCAAGGAATTGATAGGATTACAATAGATATTTGGATAACACATATCTAGACGTCAAGCGCAATATTCTATTCAAATACATACTGCTGTAAACTCAGAGGTAGAGATAACAAACTGGCTTGTACACATATAAAAATAGGGTATTGTAGGTTATACTAACAATAAAAGCATGTATTGTAACAAGCCGTCAAAATGACTTTCAAATGCCGTCAGTGTATTTAATAAAAGTCAAGAACAGACAACCATGGATCTTTAACCCACGCAGAATAATTTAAATTTTAAAAGTGAAAACCGTCAAAATGACTGCCGTTGCGGTTCTAGTGTTAATGAAGAGAGACGCAATATACTAATTTAAGTATTTGTTGTGTCCTCGGAGATCTCTAGCATTGCAAGAGTCGTGTGACATTTTTTCGAATAAATAATGAAAGGCAGCTTAATCTCATCAGATTCTATAGTGGGGCCCCCACTACAACCCCAAATACAAAATGTGTTTCTATCAAAAAGCTTTTCAGAATCATAAGCATTCAGTAGCCCTTCACTAAACTGGACATGTTTGTTAAAAAAAAAAATAATACAATACAAATCACACACACACACTTATAGTGCTCAGTGTATTTTAAATGTATATATCATTGTGTTGAAATAACACTTAATGTGTTTTGGGTAGGCTACACAAACCTGCGTTCCCCTAACTGTGTCACTCACCCTGTACGCCTCCTGACCATGCCTTTACCAGCTAAGCCACTCAGTTTTGTTTTATAAATACTCAATCCATAACTTAATAAATAATACATTTTAAAATAGGTTAACATATAAGAAACTAAGGGGTATATTTTCTAAGTGTTTTTTAAGGAGGAAAACAACAGCTGTTCACGTGTAATTAAAAGACTAAACATTTTGAAAATATGGCGTAACTAAAGAACGCCTTCCTCAGCGTTACCACAAACTGGCATTAACCAAAATGCTACTCTACTTGACATAGGGGTCAGTTTGATCAACCTACATACAGCCAAATAAGCCACAGGCTGGATTTTGTTTTTAGTGAATTTCACTGCACTAGGGTATCACGCTGGATTGCATCCAGGGATTATCCTCCTAAAAATGATCTAAATAAATCCTGCTGTTGCTTATCCTGACAGGGTTTTAGGCTGATCAAATCAACCCCTAAGTTTCTCAATAGGTTTGTATCTCTCGTATAAACAAGCAGGCTGGATTTACAGCTTTAGGAAGAGCTTGTTATGTAGATTCCCCTGAGAGTGGTTCATTGAGATATCACATCTCATCTGAAGTGCTTCCTGACACGGCAGAGCTTTGGGCACTCATGCACAGGTGCAGTACAGTACAAGCTTTCACATGCTGCTGCGCACAGGCAGGACAGTAACCAGTGTCAAGCATGAGCACATGTTTGATTTCTGCTTTGCTGGCTCTGTACCATGCTTCAAAAGAGCTTTAACATCACAGCTATTCAAATTTACAACAAAAAAAGAACATCTAAATGAATATAGATACACTTATTTAACTGAGAGAATTAGAATAAATATTTTCCTGTTTGTGTATTTAAGTGAGAGTTACATGGCCTATGTAGTCCGAAGTTTGCAGCTTCTTTTCTGTCACTAACCAACCAGCTGCTTCCCCTAGTGACTGACATGCTTTCAGCCAGTGACATGACCCAGAAGACACTGCTGAGGTGAAATGACCCAGGAAGGGCACGTGTAACAGATATCTTGAGAATAAGCCATATAACTCAGAACTTTCTTGACCCTTAATATATCATGTTTTAAACTTAAAACAAATGTTTACTATTACATTTTTCTTTTTCAAAATTCCACTTAACCCATGTAGTTAATGGAAGGACTAAAAGAGAATTATTTTGGTAGCTTGTATCCCTTTAAGACAATGGTTTCTAGAATGTTGGAGAACAAGCTCATTCCAGACAGAAAGCACTGGGTATTAAAGACAGTGTGCAGCATCACCACTTCACTGCAGGAGCTGCCTCTATTAACACATGAGTACTGATCACTTCCATTTTACGGTTACCTACGTAGGTGTCTTACAAAATCAAAAATAAAATAAATGTCCCTTGCCCTGCAGAAGTGTTAAATAACCGATGAAACACCTTTTACTTTGATCTCTCTGATAAACAAACTTTATCCGAGATGTAACAAGCCCTGGCATTGATTCATCGCTTTTTTTAGCTAATTTATGTAAAGCGAGGAGAGTTCATTTAGCACCTTTCCACCCTTAACATAACACCCATACATCAGACAAATGCAAAGCAGTCACTGCTTCCAATGCAATTACTCACATTTACCCTCTTGAACTGAGAGGAAGGGAGTTATTCAATCAAGCCCATCGTCAGCAGAGCTGTCATTGGCCCTGAAGAGATGGGGGATCAGGTCCCTCTTTACCGAAGACAACAACTTTCACTCACACAGCAGCTTTCATGACCAAAGTGCTTTACAAATACTTGTTTTGTTAATTTTATTTAAAAGACAAATCAAACCCATAAGTCTTGAGGGTGAGATAGCATAACCGCTAAACGCACATCAACTTGCATGCGCCTCCTGGTCCTAGGTCCACAGTGCAAACCCAGCTTCTAAGAGACTGGGAAGACTGGTAGGAGTACCAGCCGGGCAGAAATGTATGACGGGGCTTGTTCCTTGATAGCTTTGTAGATTGACCCCTCTCTTGACAGTGTCCCCACAATGCATCATTTCAAATACATACTGCAGTGGAGGGGTTCAATGCTTGAAAATCGACCAACCCAAGAAAATCCAAGTATTTGACAATACCCTATCTTTTGTATTTCTATATCACAATATATTTAGAGCTACAAATCAATATTAAAGAATGTGTGTGTGTGTGTGTGTGTGTGTGTGTGTGTGTATACAGTATGTATGCATACTGGTATGTAATTACCTGTAAGAATTTTTTGGTTACTCGTCATTTTATTTATTTATTTACCGTTATAATTAGTCTTGAAGGAGGTGTTTTTGCACTTCCTTCCCAGTTCTTAAATAAATGTGTTTCAGATACAGTAACTTGCAGACATTTTAACAACTAAATATCAATGTGGTTTGAGACAGCATTGCCACTGCCTACATGGTTCCCAATTTAGAATGATTTAAAAAGGCCCCCCACTGACAAGGATTAAATCAGTGGGTTTTACTCACCATTCAAAGAGGTTATTCTTTTGGTATGAGAACTTGCAAGAACTGATGTAAATTAGTGATAATTTGTGACGTAGTTGACCAGTCAATGCAGTGTGCTTTTATAATTGTGGTGCTAATTGGGTTAATTTGCTGTACTGTTTATTTGATCAGGCTGTTCCCAGATTAGTGTTTACAGGCAGCGTAAGTAGAACAAATGCTGTGCAGATTCCATTGTGTTTACGGGTTCTGAATTGCATTTCTGCTAATCGTGCTGTGGCTACATTTAAGATCAGTTCATTTCTGAAATGCACCAGATTCTGGCAAAAAATGGGGTAAAAAAACGTAGGGATACCAAGCCATGTGCTGGACAAATATCCAAATTAATATTTTTTAGTTCGCTACAAATGACAAAAATGGTCACCAGTGAATACATGTGTGTGGTGTGTGTGTGTGTGGTGTGTGTGTGGTGTGTGTGTGTAAGAGGAAGGGTTAGTACTGTGTGGGGGGCTTGGAGATCATCACTCCAGTCGTGGCACGCTGCCATTAAAGTAAATTGAAAAGAACAGAACATGCGTGTGTGTGTGAAAAGGGTGCGTGATGATTCAGCTGGCACGCTCAATGAACAGCCATCTCCAGGGATATGAACATGAAGGACTTTCCTATTAATCCAGCAGTTCATTTCCACACACTCTCAGTCTATTGAGGTTAGGGTAGTTCACTCATTTCTCTGGCTCAATGAAGTTTGATGTTTCATGGTTTCAATCAGCGATAGTGACCCCATGCTAATCAATTACTGTTTTTACTAAGCATTAAACACTTGTTAACACTAAAGGATGGATAATGTTAGGTTATTATCATAACCCTGGTTCTGTGAAATATAAATGTAACCATTGACTAATTAGTCCCTCCAGGATTCCAGGATTCCACGATTGTGGAAATTATCATGGAATTTCCTCTCTCTTAGAATTTTTTTGCAAAAAAAAAGAAAACTCAAACATTTGCTCCCTACTATCACTGTACATGTCACTAGAGTGCATACACACTATTTGTAAAGTGAGAAGTGTGGCAGGGTTTCAGTGCGAGCTTTAGTTCAGCCATGGAGAGATTACTAAGGCCATCGGTGAGCTCCGGAAACAAATCTAAATTAGCACCGAATATAACGGCAAAAGATAGGGCGCAAATGCAAAATGCAAGTCCAGTATTTCCAATAACTCACCGTCATAGCTTCTGTTAAAACAGCAGAAGACCATGACAACGACCATGGGTAGACAAACAGTGGCTACTGAAGAACGAAATAAGTATTATTATTATTATTATTATTATTTTACAAAAGGATTTCATAATTTAGTTGCAAGTTCAAAGCAAAGCGTTATTCTGTTACTCCTATGTGAAAGGTCAGTGAAAAACAATTAGGACCTTGCTTGTACTCCCTATGTTGCAGGTCCTGAAAGATGTCATTCTAATTATATATGGAAACACACACATTTTTTATAAATGGTGTATGGTAACATGAATGCTCAAAAAGGAAGGGGGCGGCGAACTATATTAGATGTTATCCAATTACTTGGGATGACTTAACATTTTTGTGAAATCATTACTTTCCCATGTGTTTTGTGGTATGTGTTGGTAGCATTTTCACATTGTAGCCTTGGTGAAAGAAACAAAAAAGCTAGTTTATCAGCCAATCAGTGTCGCCTGTTTTTTTTTCTTTGATTTCCATAAAATATGGCAAACATGTTTTTTCTGGATTTTTTTTCAGATTTAGTAATGTGATATAATAAAAAAAATGAATATAACTAACTGTGACTTACGTTTCTTATTTATTTATACTCAAAAACACTGTTTTTCATTAAAAAGTCATCGCTGCAGAATTTTGCAGAAAACACTCTTTTCTCGTTGCAGATTTTTGGAAATTTTACCGCGAATTTCCGTAGGGACTAAGTAATGGGTATTTACCTCCTAAAGAACTGAATCCTGAATATTGTAAGGTACATAAAGGACTGTGCTGACAGATGTCAGCGTCATTTTTTTTCAAGCCTGCTGCAATCATGGACGCAGCAACCTTGAAGGTTAATGGTTACATTTCTATTTCTGGGAACCAGGGTTATGATAATATGATAAAACTTTCCCTTTCAAGTACAAAACGTAACCATTACCGAATGGGTCAGTATACTCAAGCTGCCGCACGGGCAAGATTGCCGACCGACCGCAATGCTACAAGGCTAAGCCAAGTCTGCCTTCTGCGTTACCATTCGGAACCCAGTAATAAATAGTTAGGGCTAAAAAATTGAGGGAGAACTCACCTCTATTCCTGTGTTGTATGTGTCGACTCGGAAGCCACCCTTAACAAGCTAGTGTTTTGAGGATCCATGACATTTAGTCTGTAGAACCTAGTGAAGCTATGGGGAGTAGCCCACAGTGGTGCATTTCAAATGTCCTTGACAGATGCACCCGGGAATAAAGCCCACAAAGTTGCCATGCTTCTCTGAAGGGGTCAAGCTGGGCACCTCATAGTCAGTCTTGACTGTGTCTGCTATCCATTTGGACAGTCTCTGCTTAGACAGGGCTTGACCACGGGACTTTGCTCCCATAGCCTCCAACTTTTTGTCCTGTCAACATAATATGCCAGGGCCCACACAGGACAGAGCGTATGGAGCTGTCGCTCATTGTCAGACTGGAAAGGAGGTGGTTGAAAAGTCTCCAATTCCACAGACTAGTTGACATAAACTGCCTAGACTGTCTTTGGCAAAAAGGCAGGATTGGTATGGAGTGTAACCTTTGTCCTGGCCTCTGTAAAAATTAAGCAGGCTTTTGCAATAAAGAATGCCTGCATTTCACTCACCTGCTTTGTGGAGGTGACAGCAAGCAAGAAAGCCGCTTTGACAGATAAATATTTCAGCTCAGCTGAATGTATGGACTCAAATGGAAGCTTCATGAGTGCATTAAGCACCATGTTTAACCTCCAGCAGCAAGCTGAAATAGCTGCCAGATAGACCTTTAATGCAAAGGGGGATTTCCCCTTGATATGGGACAGGTCATGGGGTAGAACCAACGAGGCAGACACCACGTCCGAAAAACACCCCACTTATACCCGTACTGGGAACATGTGGACGGTGCTCTAGCATTCTGCAGGGTGTCAATGACCCTATTAGAAAGCCACAGACGGCTCAAAGGCAGCCGTTCAGGGGCCAGACCCAGAGCTGCAGGCTCGATGGGTCGGGATGCCATAAGCTCCCCCGTGCCTGACTGAGCAGGGGCTTGGGTAATCTCCATGGCTGATCACTCAGGAGCTGCATCAGGGTCAAAAATCCAGTCTCCTGGGCCAATAAGGGCTACTAGGAGCACCTTGGGTTGGTCCTGCTTGATGTTCTCCAGATTCAGCGGGAGCATGGCGAGCGGTGGGAAGGCATATAATAGTTGCCTTGGCCAATGGTGCGTCAGCGGCTCCCCACCTCCTATTATGGAGAACCAGAGGGGACAGTGGGTTGGTTCCTGGGAGGCAAAAAGATCTATCTCTGCTCTCCCAAACCTCTCCCAAATAAGGCTCACCACCTCAAGGTGAAGCCTCCATTCCGAGGTGCTGGGAACTCCCCTTGAGAGGATGTCTGCTACCCAGTTTGTCACCCTGGGCAGGTGTACTACTCGTAGTGAGAGGAGGTTCTCGTGTGCCCAGAGCAAAAGTTTGCGGGCCACAAGATGGAGACTGAGCGACCTGAGGCTGTTGTGTTGTCTGAATGGACAAGCACATGTCTCCCTCGAACCTCCTGAAAAAAGGTAAACTGAATGCAGCTCCAAAACAATGATGTTGAAACCCTGTCAAGGGGGGTTCCACACTACTTGCGCCCCTCTGCCATTCCACACAGCACCCCAGCCCAGAATGGACGTGTACGTTGTGACAACCTCCCTTCTGGTAACTCTGCCCATCGCTACGCCGAGGCACAGTTGGGCAGGCTGTTTCCACCAAGAGAGTGCCTTTAGACAGTGACAAGACACAGTCAATAGGCAGTCGCAGTTCAATGCAGGCTGAAAAACCCTGCTGTTAAACCAAGCCTGCACAGGGCGGATGTGCAGGAGACCCAATGGCAGGGTCTGGGAAGCTGCTGCCATCAAGACCAGAAGTCTCTGGAATGTCACCAGCATGAGTGCTCTGTTGAACTAAAATGATCTAAACAGACGACTATTCTCTGCACTCTGCAATCCGACAGAATGGCCAACATGGACCTGGAATCCAAGCACACTCCGAGATATGAGGCTGTCTGGGAAGGCTCTTCGCATGATTCAGCGTAAGGCCCAACCATTGAAGGTGGACAGTGACAAGTTCCGTGTGAGCTTCTGCCTGTGCTGTTGACTGGGCACAAATTAGCCAGTTGTCAAGATAATTGAGTACTCTGATGCCTATGAGTCTTAATGGGGCCAGGATAGCTTCCATGCACTTCGAGAAGGTGTAGGGTGCTAGAGAGAGGCCAAATGGCAAGACATGGAACTCGTACACTGTTCTCTGAATGGCGAACCGCAGGTACTTCCTGTGTGCTGGTTTTATGGGGATGTGGAAATAGACGTCTTTGAGGTCCACCATGGTGAACCAGTCGCCTGGCCTGATTGACTGCGACAGCTGTTGCATCATCAACATTTTGAACCTCCTTCAGGTTGACCTGTCTAAGGTCGAGGATTGGTCTAAGGCCACTATCCTGCTTGGGCACTAGGAAGTACCTGAAGTAGAACCCTTCCTCCAGCTGGAGGGGTCTATCATGTGAATAGCCTGTTTTTGCAGCAGAGCTGCTACCTCCTGAGACACCACCGCAGTGTCTTGCGGGTCCGTGACTGATGTTGGAGTCACGCCCCAAAAGGGAGGGGCGCGGTGCTTGAACTGCAGGGAGTAGCCGGTCTGAACAGTAGTAAGCACCCAAATGTCCACAGTGTACCGACGGCAATACTCCAGATGGCTCCCTGGAAAAGGGGCCCTGAGCCTGTGGCAGCAAAATCCTAGGGCTGCTGCTCGGCTTTTGTCTCTGCGGCAGGTGGCAGAACCTATTAAAGCCTCCGCAGTGAGCAGCTGTGGACCGGTTCTGAACACCACCTCTGACAGCAGATGCAGCTGGCTGTGCCAGTCTTTGAGGCTGCTGGGGCCTTGGGCGCCAGTTTGCGCAATGGAGGTGGTCGCTTGGGAAGCAGGCGAACCAGCTCCTTTGTGGTTTCCCGCGCATGGTGAGAGCGCTGCAGCATCTCATCCACCGCGGGACCGAACGTATGCAAACTGGTGTAACAGGGGCATCCAACAGCAGTGCTTTGTCTCCATCAGGCATGCATGCCTGGAAAAGCCAAAGCTGCCTGTGTGCAGCTATCAACGCAGCCAGGCTCCTGCCTACAGCCTGCCCGTTCAGTTCTGATACACGGAGCTGGTTGTTGTTAACCAGGCGCAGCTCATCCAGCTCTTCTTCTGAGGGCCTGTGATTGTCAGCAAATAGGACTGGTAGGCTATAATAGACTCCTGTCAGGTCAGTCTTGAAAGGAAAAATGGCGAGGAGATCTGTGCATGCTGTCCCTTTATGCCCTCGGGGCGGGCCATGACTGTGTCACAGGCGCAGTGAGCAGCTTTGATATATCTTCTTCACGTTTCCGAGTGTTTAGGCGGTAAATACCCATTCAGTAATGGTTACATTTCGTAATTTTTTTTTTATACTTGTTCAGCATAAAATAGCAAGTTTGTGTTCAGTGTTATCATGGTAGTAAGAAGAAAAAAACAATAAATCAATGTTATGGTGTTGTCATCTGTGTTCAAATGTCATCCCATGTATACTAAAAAAACAAACACACACTTAATACAAGTTACTGTATACTTTTTACAAGATTACAACGACCCTCTCTAGCTGCGTGAGCACTGGCTTAGCTTTTTCTGTATTTCATAAACAGGATCAAATAATACCACATAAACAAGAGAAACATGATACAGCTTGTTCTGTGTTTTACTTTTAGTTTTTAACTAGCTTTATCCACTTACTTTTTGGGTCCTCATTCCAAAAACCAGGACGCTGGCATCTGTCACACTCTACATAGTGAACACAATAACTGCCTTAATTATCTCCACTAAACTGTTATCATATGCCCCTTGACTCCTACAGACGTTTCGAATTGCATTTGGATATAATCCGATAAACTCTGGATTTTATACAAATGTTTTTATCCTTTCACTTACTGTTCGCTTATGTGATTGTGAGGACCCTCTGTATGTGCAAGCACTGGTTTCGTTTTTTCTGATTCTGCCTGCCCCTCTGCGGGGAACATGACACAGCTGTGTGGCATCGGACACCAGGGAGTGAGACGGGGCCCCAAATACCAGCCCTATGGCACATCTGTCTTGGGGGGGAGCGTGCGGAGGACAGCACGGCACAGTTAATCCGTAGTGATATTGTCTGTCAGCAGAGTATTTTTAAAGAGCACACAGTTATCTTTTCAGGGATATCGATATATTTAACTAGCAAAAGACCTGTGTGGGGGGAAAAAGAAACTGAGCGAGAAAAACACCAGGTAATTTTGCTGGCTTCAGATACTTTTCCCATGGATATACAACAGTAGTCAAGTCGGTTACTGAGATGTAATTGACCTCCACCAAAATACTATTTTCAATTAAGCTGTGCAATGTAACAATGAGCTCCTATGAATCATTTCCAAGTGGCTCGAAGCCAATAAATGGTCAAGATTTAGTATGCAAAACAGGGAGGGGACATATCGGTAAAAGCAGTTTATTTTCTTCATGAAAGGTGTAGCTTTTATATTGCATATTTGTGACAGTCACACATGAATGAAGCCACGACTGAGTGCATTTAATTTGCACATCGCTATTTATTTCACCCCACTACATCAGTCATGTATTTCTGTGTAAATGTATCTGCTAACCTTTCAGAAATACATAGCTACAGTACCTCACAGATACACACATTTAAAGCTACATTACTTTATTATTACGAGACGAAGTTGTAACATGTCGTGTGCTTTAAGTCAGCTGCAGCCCAGCATTCTAAAGATCTGCTTTTAATTGGTTAACTGCATACAAGAAAGACTTGAAAAAGGTACAATGGAAAGGGGCTAAAACAATGGATTATTCGGATGCACGCGTGCCATTCATATTGTTTTCCAATTCTTGTCTTGTTTTAGTTACGCAACACATCACTGAAACTTACTTGTTAAAAATATTGAGCTCAGCAAGGTTCACAGTCACAAGCCTAGCTGCTGAAGAACATTTAAACTACTCATGGCTCAGAGACTAAAATTAAGAGACCGTCTTGGTTATTAGCCTCACCTTCAACACCTGTGTGAGTTTCCCTGCTGACAATCACATTATCATGTGCTGGTTGAGTTAATTGCAGCTATTGACAAGATGCACCAAGTCTGGTGTTTAAAAAAATTAATTAATAAATAAATAAAATTCAATATTTAAGCACAAAAGGACGCCTGTCTCTCTGATGTGATGAAAAACAAAAACAAGACACAAACTTGAAACCAATTAACACGAATGAGACATGGTTAAGAGAATAATCAATAATAATAATTAAAAAAAAATCCATTCTATCTTTAATCTATGTTTGCACTGCTTTCAAATCGGTGTCCACCAACCAGGCAGCTATAGTTCGCCTGACTGGTCCATGTAGTTGACAAAAATAAAGAATACAGGTGAATGCAAGAAAAAGCCATCAATGACATCCTCCACAGGCTCCTGCGTCAACACATCCCCCTATCTCCACTCCAGTGGAACGCAAGCCTGTTTGTCTATTAAGCATGCTCAACAGTGCTGTTAAAAAGCAGCACCAAGCATCTTCCATTAACGTTACAACTGTGAAATATGACAATAAAATGATGGCCGTATGGTGGCAAATTTGCTTTCCTGACGAGTTGCTGGGGTTTAATCGCCGCTCGAGTAAGCAGAGAGATGTAAAATATTTACAGAAAGGGTCGTTTGCGGCTATAAAATCCTCCTTTCTCTCCTAAACAAGGCGGAGAGGAGCCATTTACAAACCCCTAAACGTTCATCCGCTGAGCAGGGAACATCTGTTCCCTCTCTGAGTCTCTCTCAGAGAGAGAGGCAGACAGAGAAAGAAAGAAAGAAAGAAAGAAAGAAAGAAAGAAAGAAAGAAAGAAAGAGAGAGGGAGAGAGAAAGAAAGAAAGAAAGAAAGAAAGGTGAGAGAGAGGGAGAGAGAAAGAAAGAAAGAAAGGTGAGAGAGAGGGAGAAAGAAAAAGAAAGAAAGAAAGAAAGAAAGAAAGAAAGAGGGAGAGAAAGAAAGAAAGAAAGAAAGGTGAGAGAGGGAGAGAGAAAGAAAGAAAGAAAGAAAGAAAGAAAGAAAGAGAGAGGGAGAGAAAAAGAAAGAAAGAAAGAAAGAAAGAAAGAAAGAAAGAAAGAAAGAAAGAAAGAAAAGCAACGGATAGCCAACATGGTTCTCTCGCTCTCCAGCTAATTAACAGAAATAGGTGCCTTCTAATTAAATTAGAGCTCGCACGAAATGGTCCTGAGATGGGAAGGCCGTTTTCTGCAATTAGTGCGGTGGACTGCAGTTTAAACTCCCTGGCACTGGCTATTTAGCAATAAAGTGAGATGTGAAACATTAGATTGGTATGTCACAGTGTTTTCAGTAAAGGGGAAAATCAAGGCAACATGCAATTCCTGAAGACTGGGAGTGCAGTGTGGTCTTGTGGTTAGAGCTGAGGGACTGGAAGGCAGTGTTATGATCTGTAGACCAGCTGCATCTTCTGATTTTGCTACATTGTCACCAGCAGAAATCCATGATTGATGATTAACTGTTCCTCCTCCTATTTCTGAATTTCCAGGCACTCACAGAGATGGTTTGCTGGTTCCCTCTGTTCTGTTGATTTTAACATTATCTGTTTATTCTGATCTTTTACAGGTCAATGCAACCACCCAACCCTCCCGCTGACACTGAAATATCAGACGACTGACACACCTATCCAATTTTAGACCTACCGATCACAGTCGATTCATTATGCCATTGATGACAAGCATATCCAGCATTTTGTTTTATTGAAACAGGGAACGGTGGCAACTGAGAAAATAATTTTCACTGAATTGATCAAACTGCAGGGATAATGTTATATTGTGAAAGATTTTTCAGCTAAACTCTGACATGTGAAGCCAGTTTTAGCTTAGCTTTCTCTGGCTGTCCTTAGCTCTAACAATTAAAGGGCTTACCACTATATGTACTGTATGTTTAACTGAATGGGAGCTAGTTTTCGATTTCAACATTTTTTGCATTCATCTTCTTCCTTCCATTGGGACATGACAACTCCTGAATGATCCTGTTCTCAGCAGGGCTAGAAAAGCCCTGAACTTTGTCCTTATAGTACATACAGCCCCCTCATTTAAACAGACCAGTTGTGTGCTGCTTCTGGCCATTACCACAGGCACCAACTCAAGCACTAATATTTTGAAAAAATCCTCTTTACAAACATACACAATAAGCCTGCAAAGGGCGTATCGTTCGTGTGCAGGCCATTGCTTTTTTTGGGCCTCCCTTTTATCAATTTCAAAAGTACATTTCTGCTTTGGTGATGCATTAAAATTTAAATCCAGTTTGCTCATATAAATTATGTTTATGAGAACTTTCTTTAACATAACATTGTACCAAATATCACTTATTAAAATGAAAACACACATTTGCTATAACATGCGTTTCTTTCAAAACTACACATTTGAGACCTATGTAGCCAAGTATCAAAGCAGGTTCAATTCATGGAGTTATTTTGTTAGCTACTGTACAACCAACGCCTATGTGTAGTTGAATCAAAACAGGACATACTGTTCCCAAGATATTAAGAGAATCAGGAGTCCTAAATTAGAAGTATGAGGAATAATTTCTTGTAACAAATGACTAAGCACTGTTTCATCACAGCCCTGTACCTGTGTTATCGGCACTCTCCCGGGTAGGTTCCCCAGCCTTGCCCTCCCCTTCTGTAGGGGAGGAGCACAGAGAGATGTACGAGGGCAGCTTCTCCAGTCTGGGGCAGGGGCCAGCTACCTCTGGCTCTGGCTCTACAGCACGGCCCTTTCCAGCCTCAGATCCAGGGGCGACCACAGCAACCCAACTGGAGAAAAAGAAAACATATAGAATGAGGCCTCAATCGAGTAATGTAAGAATAGGCAGAATGGTCTGAGAGGTTTATACTGTGATGCAATGATGGATGGGGTCCAGCGTAGCCAATCACCTATCCTGCTCCTGCTCCTGCTCGGTCTTGGCTCTCTTGGGCACCCCTCTTGTCTCCGGGGCCTCGGCCGGCCTTTTGCGCTGACGATGCTGCAGTTTGCACTTGGATCCCAGAAGACAGGAGCCTGTCTTGGCAAAGTCTGGACAGAGCAGCGTGTGCTGCTTCTTACACTGAAATACAAGAGTGAGGAAATAAAGAGATGGGCAAGGACTCCATATGCAAACATTAAAACATTAAATCGCTTAAATGTTTGAGGGCATTGCTTGACTTTATATAATTTTGTGCAATTAAATTCCTCCAGGCAGTTTCCTCCAGTTTGCAATTTATGCCGTCTTACTAATGTTTTGAATTTTAAGCTTTCCGTCTTTTTCAGCAATGCTATAAATTTAAAATGTGTTTATGTTATGATTGTAGTTTAATAGGGAGCACCTAGTGCAGCCACCTACTTACACATAAGTTAAACATATTTTATAACAGGGCAGGGATGGAAATAAGACTCCTATTCCATAGCAGTCTGATCCAGGGGCACATCTGAGCCTGTTATCTATACACTGTGGCTAATCAAGCTCGTAGCAAAACCTGGAAGGGGTGAAACTACTAAACAATGGGAGTCTTATTTCCATCCCTGCAGGGTACAATGGACAGATTTTAATTTTAATTTTGGTTTTCAAAGCTAATACAGCCACATTGAATTACACACTGTACAGTACGCACACAATGATCCATGAGTGACTGGCAATTATTCTGTCCTCATACGATCAGTTTATAAGTGTCGGGTGTCACATTGCTAAAAGAAGGGTCAACCTACACACGCCATGGATTAATGTATTACAAATCACAAAAACTGTACTCATGAACTCTTACTAAATAAACAACTTTTTAGCTTTTTAACTTCAGAACGCTCCTGTTGGGATGACATCTGTGCAAGACAAGCGTGAATTTTGACAACTCCTCACAGTGGTTGACTTCTCATACCTGATTTATATTATATATAGAGACCTTAACTGAAAAGGTCAGGCACTGGACTATACATAACCGACAGTAGCTATAACACACGTAAGGTCATAAGTAGAGCTGTTTACTAAAATATTAATTTTTCATAACACCAGCTATTAGCTTTGAAACATGTGAAGTCTAAACTTCAGTGGAGCACTATCAGTTACACCACATCACAAACTGCCTGTCGCTCCAGGTAACAGAACAGGTCAGTGCTGTGGTTTATTAGCAGTTAAAACACAAAAGTGCGAGAGATCCTTCACAGTTAAAACCCACCTTAAATTAGGAGAAGTGAAACCGCCCTTTAGATATAATGCAAAGCCGTTATAGAGCAGTCAAGTCACATATGACGTTTTAAGAGAAGGGGGCTAATAGCGGCCATTGCAAATGTCCATTTGAAAACACAGCCAATTAGAGAACCAGTTTTACTGCATGTCAGATCTATTACCATCCAATATGTCAGATCTATAAGGATTGCATTATTATTAATTATGTCTGTGTTATCAGCAGACAGTCTGGTCTTGGCAGGCAATGGTGTATAGCAGCACAAGTAACGACGATGGAATGCACAAAGTGGAATGTGTCAGTGTACAGCAACTAAAGAAGATTCCCAGCAGCAGTATATTATAAGGTAATATGTTTATTATTTAGCAGATGCCTTTATCCAAGGCAACTTACAGAGACTAGGGTGTGTGAACTATGCATCAGCTGCAGAGTCACTTACAATTACGTCTCACCCGAAAGACGGAGCACAAGGAGGTTAAGTGACTTGCTCAGGGTCACACAATGAGTCAGTGGCTGAGGTGGGACTTGAACCGGGGATCTCTCTAATGGCTTTCTCATGGCCAATTTGGAAAGGGGGGCGGGGGGTGTAGGAATTGCAAAACAAACTGAGATATATATGTATATATATATACATATATGTATATATATGTATATATATATATATATATATATATATATATATATATATATATATATATATATATATATATATATATATATATATACAGTACTGTGCAAAAGTTTTAGGCAGGTGTGAAAAATGCTGTAAAGAAAGAATGCTTTCAAAATAGACATGTTAATACATTATATTTATCAATTAACTAAATGCAAAGTGAGTGAACAGAAGAAAAATCTAAATCAAATCCATATTTGGTGTGACAACCCTTTGCCTTCAAAACAGCATCAAGCATCAATTCTTCTAGGTACACTTGCACACAGTTTTTGACGGAACTCGCAGGTAGGTTGGCCCAAACATCTTGGAGAACTAACCACAGTTCTTCTGTGGATTTAGGCAGCCTCAGTTGCTTCTCTCTCTTCATGTAATCCCAGACAGACTCGATGATGTTGAGATCAGGGCTCTGTGGGGCCATACCATCACTTCCAGGACTCCTTGTTCTTCTCACGCTGAAGATAGTTCTTAATGACTTTCACTGTATGTTTGGGGTCGTTGTCATGCTGCAGAATAAATTTGGGGCCAATCAGATGCCTCCCTGATGGTATTGCATGATGAATAAGTATCTGCCTGTACTTCTCAGCATTGAGGAGACCATTAATTCTGACCAAATCTCCAACTCCATTTGCAGAAATGCAGCCCCAAACTTGCAAGAAACCTCCATCATGCTTCACTGTTGCCTGCAGACACTCATTCGTACGCTCTCCAGCCCTTCGGCGAACAAACTGCCTTCTGCTACAGCCACATATTTCAAATTTTGACTCATCAGTCCAGAGCACCTGCTGCCATTTTTCTGCACCCCAGTTCCTGTGTTTTCGTGCATAGTTGAGTCGCTTGGCCTTGTTTCTAGTCGGAGGTATGGCTTTTTGGCCGCATGTCTTCCATGAAGGCCACTTCTGACCAGACTTCTCCGGACAGTAGATGGGTGTACCAGGGTCCCACTGTTTTCTGCCAGTTCTGAGCTGATGGCACTGCTGGACATCTTCCGATTGCGATGGGAAGTAAGCATGATGTGTCTTTCATCTGCTGCAGTAAGTTTCCTTGGTCGACCACTGCGCCTCACGGTCCTCAACGCTGTCCGCTTCTTTGTGCTTCTTCAAAAGAGCTTGACAGCACATCTGGAAACCCCTGTCTGCCTTGAAATTTCTGCCTGGGAGAGACCTTGCTGATGCAGTATAACTACCTTGTGTCTTGTTGCTGTGCTCAGTCTTGCCATGGTGTATGACTTTTGACAATAAACTGTCTTCAGCAACCTCACCTTGTTAGCTGAGTTTGGCTGTTCCTCACCCAGTTTTATTCCTCCTACACAGCTGTTTCTGTTTCAGTTAATGATTGTGTTTCAACCTACATATTGAATTGATGATCATTAGCACCTGTTTGGTATAATTGTTTAATCATACACCTGACTATATGCCTACAAAATCCTTGACTTTGTGCAAGTGTACCTAGAAGAATTGATGCTGTTTTGAAGGCAAAGGGTTGTCACACCAAATATGGATTTGATTTAGATTTTTCTTCTGTTCACTCACTTTGCATTTAGTTAATTGATAAATATAATCTATTAACATGTCTATTTTGAAAGCATTCTTACTTTACAGCATTTTTTCACACCTGCCTAAAACTTTTGCATAGTACTGTATATATATATATATATATATATATATATATATATATATATATATATATATATATATATATATATATATATAATATCAGCTTCTTATAAATATTTAATTAAAAAAGAAGAATACAGTACATAGTTAATTCCATGCATGTCTTTAGAATTGTTATCAGCTGGTTGTCGACTGCACACGAGACGACATGGCAAAATAAGATGTAGTGGAATCTTCTGAAATCTGCCGGTTTGATTGACAGAGTGGCTTTGTGATGTATCATAGAAAAAAAACTCATTCATGTCCCTTGTCATTTTTTGCGAAGAATGTTTTTACATCTTAATTTTAACTTGGTTTAAAAATTGCTTAATCCGCTCAGCATGTCTTTAGAACTGTACTTGAGAACCAGAAACTTGAAACCACCTCTGCAGGCAGTCTTGAGTGTGGTTCTAATTAAACCACATACATCGCTGGACTGCTATAGATTTAAGCCGCTTTGACACTGGCACTCCTACCCGGGTCCTGACCCGAGTTCTGGCTACCCGGGTCACAATCCCGCATAGTGTGAAACCACGTACCTGGGTCGACCCTAGCTCGACAGAATGCATGATGGGCGCTTGCAATTGTTATGTCCTCCAATCAGCCATGCCTGCATGAAGGTTTCACATTCGCAAGGAACCTGCGAGCCATTTCTGTTTATTCACGATTTGTTGATTGAGACACACCATTAACCGGATTTCTGCAGAGATGGCGTTGCGCAATTGCACTTGCTTATGTCATCCTAGGTTGTCTCGGCTTCTTCAAAAAGCAGTGTGAAAACGCTTAGCCAACCTGCATGACACCGCATCGCAACCCGGGTAGGGTCTGACCCAGGTTCAGCATGCCAGTGTGAAACAGCAGGTATCAGGATCCCACTTGACACCACACACAAATGGTTTCACAGATCCTGATTAGCACTAGTCCGCTGTGACAGGGATGGCTTTGTGGTGACGTCAGGCCAGTAGCAGGAACAAAAACACTGACACAGCAGGTACAGTGCAATGGCACTTGCGCCGTTTTATTTTCAAATAAAAATAAAAGGTTTAAACAAAAACCATACTTGCTCATTGAGCAAAACAAAAGATGTAAACAAAAACTAAAATAACAAACACCAAAACACACAGGTCAGGCTGGGCAGATTGCTTTCACTGACCCAATGGTTTTTACTTTTTAAACTCACTCTGCTCGCTCTCGTTCTCTCCTCCAAACAACCCACCCAGAGCAGGGAGAGCTGCAGGCTTTTTAAACAGATGACCATCTCCCGATTAGCAACAAATTAATCACTTAATTAATTCGGGAGATGGCCACCTTCTACACAAGGTTTTTAATGTGGATGGGGCTTTCCCATCCGCGCTGCCAAACAATACAAAAACACACGGCTTTCGCCATCATATATATATTTTTAAACTGACTACCAACATATTTATAAAAATACATAAATTATAATAAAACAAAACAGATACAAAAGAACACACACTAAACACCGGGGCGGAGGGGTTCCCCGTTCTAAAATAAATAAACAATACATTTTAAAATCATAATACAAAAGCAATACATTTTACAGCAGGTTTCTGCCCTGCCCCCTTTTCATGTGCAGGGCTTCCAGCCCTATCACTGTCGCCAATGTATTTTCAGAAGAGATTGTTGCTCTTTTTGAAGCTTCAACCAAACTTATCTGCTTGCGTTTGCTCATTACTACCACTAAATAAACAGTACAATTCTATAAGCCTTAAATGTCTGTTTTGTGTCAACTGATAGCACAAGATTACATGCAAGTTCACCGAAATTTTGCAAACCAATGGGTAAGGACATTTTTTTTTTTTAGGTAAGGTGTTAACTGAAAGATTAGCAATTATGGACGTGTGGAAGAAATAAAGTTAATTACACGTTTTAAGTTTTTACAAACTTTGCTTATCAAAAGTAAAGTGGAATACTGGCAATTATGTAACTTTGTAAAATAGATATTACATTTATACAGTCCTGTTGAACAAACAAATAAATATCAGTAAATACACCCTACATTCAGGGTTAGAAACCCACACCAGCCCTGCTGCACCCAGTCCTGGGTTTCACAACTCCCCTCAATGAAGTCTGTTATTGAAATGATCAGGAGTCAGGAGTTTAAGCAGGGTTACGACCTCACACCAGCCCTGCTGCTCCCGGTCCTGGGTTTCAGAACTATCCATGTTTAGGTATATTATAAAAATGATCAGGAGCCAGGAGGCTGAGCAATCAGACCCCATGTAAATAATTAATTCCTGCCCTATAGCTGCATGTACAACTCCTATTAGTAAAGCTACAGACTCACACGTGAGATGTAATCACAGAAACAGCAGATTTACAAGGTGCCTGATACCTGGCACCTGGTCATTTTAAGAATATACCTAAACAAGGGGAACTGGGTGCAGGGCTAGTGTTTCCAACCCTGCATACATGACCTAAAACAGGAATTCAGAACATGAAGGAAAGGACTGAGTCAGACGCCAGGGACCAGTGTTACTTTAGAGGAGCGGGGCGAGAAGCGACTGTCTGCTTGTTTCAAATTGACAGCCTCATTCTTGTGGAGATTCAATCCCTCCCACCTGCCAGGGCAGCTAATTATACACACAGGAGGGTGGGGGGGAAGGATGTCAGCCAACAAACAGGTTGAACCATAAAAAGCAAAAAGGATCCCGTTACCGGGAGCCACGTGTTGAAGTCACCTGATAAAAACATCACAAACACTCTGTAGGAAAAGAAAATAAGTACTTGAGACCCCTTTCCCCCAAAAGAAAGCAGGCTGCTGCCACTGCTACCCTTAGTAAACTTTACCATGGTAAATTTGCACAGAAATTTAGAAGTTTTCCTGTGTTATAGTTTGCATTTATAATAGTTTGCAATTTTTTTTTTCAATGAGCTTTATTATCCTTTTCTGAGCTTTTCCATGCTTTTACTGTGCTTTATTAAACTTTGTTATGCTTTTACTATGGGAAGGATAGCTTGATCAAAGGATTAAATAAATAACTAATGATACCTAATTCCAGCTGGACTAAATTGCACTTAATTTTCCTTCTGCGTGCATGTCACTGTCTTCTATGTGTGTCTGTGAGCCTGTGTGTGTGTGAATGTGTGAGTGTACAAGCTTCCAAGTATCAGTGTGTCCTCTTCATTTGCACAAGCACCTATTCTTAGCTGGGTCATGTTGGAGGTGTGACTTGGGTCAGGGTAATGTTAACTTATGAACTGAATGACTGTTTCTCTCCGTTACATCTGCAACTACCTTGAGAAAACTACAGCTCTACAGTATTAAAAAGATTGAAGCCAACTAAACACTTTCAAAAATCTTAGCTGTCGCGCACTTCCATTGACTGTTTAGGGCTCGAATGGGCCGTTGTGAAAGAGGGTAAATCCATTCTGGCGTTTTGAAAATATAAGCAGCCCCCAACAAATTCCTCAGAGTTTTGACGTACACTTGCATTGTTAAAGTCTGCGTAGCAAGAACTCCCAGGAGCAGGGCTGGCGCAAGGATTTTTGTCGCCCTAGGCAAACGAAATTTTGCCACCCTATTTTAATTTATACTGTATATCAACATATAAACAAATTATTGTACACCAGATTGTTGTTTTACTTTATTATTATTATTATTTTTTACATTGTCACAAAACTATATACAGCTATATACAATCATCACTGGTTACAAACGGTGGTGACATCTACTGTCAGCTCTACAATGACAATATTTATGATCAATGGATTCTACCACTATGCATGCGCTCAGAGTTATAAATAACAATTGATACAGGATACGCAGGTTACTTCAAACACATCGTATTTTCATTGTACCTTATTTGTACAGTATCATATTGCGTTCCTTAACTACTATAAAACTGGTATCTAACATGTAGGTTAGTGATCATATAGTCGTGGACAGCAAATCATCCAGTACTTTTTTCTATAGGCAGATCCTTGGCTTAAGAATGAACTTTAAAAGAATTAAAGAATCTTTACCGATGTGTTATGAAAATGCTTAAATGGCAACAACCGCTCTAATTTCAATGCCTGGTCACCAGTGAAGCAATCTCTTTTCCTTGTTGTGTCAAAGCAATAATAAGCCGTGCGGAAATCAAATATTTTTTTCTGCGCCTCCAAGCAGTGTTGCCAATTTATCGAATTATCGAATTTCTTGCCAAATCTAGTGACTTTAAGGTCTGACTTGGCGAGATTTATTGTCAAAAGCAACTAGCTACAAATCTACAAATTTCAGAGGTATCAAATCGGCTGTTGAATTGCAAGCTTGAATAAAAGCAATAAAGAAAATCACAGAAAAAAAACAATATGCCACATCTGTCAAGAGAGCAGCGCCTTCGTGCAATCGGCAAGTTGGAGGCTGGACTAGGGCAGCGTACTGTGGCTCGCTGTCTTAGGTGCTCACAGCCAGCAATTTCAACCAGACACACTCTGTCAATGACAGGCCACGAACTGGGAGACCAAGAGTCACAACACCTGCCCAACACAGATCATTTTGCAGCATCTTCATGATGCCAATTGTTAATCAGCACAATAAAAAGTCACTGCACCTACTCAGACAGAGTTTGTCATTGTTCGAACACATCTAGTGAATTTTTTCCAAATATGAAAGTGATACGTTTCTTTTGATGCTCAAATATAAGTGATACGTTTCTTTTGATGCTCAGTATACATTTGAGATAATGCGAGAAAACATGCACATTTTCCATACAAAAAGACCAACAAAGTCCAATAAATTATGTCAGGAATATTGGTCAGGTAACAGAGAAAAAGGTAACCGTGAAATAATTCAGAAAGTTGTATATTCTCCTTAACCTAAGCTGTGAACCACACAGTTTTCTGGTGCCATATAAAACCCAAGAGATGTACTGTCAAGTCTGATCACGGGAGAAAAATAAAAGCTGATTGTAATAACTGTATCATGGGTTAAAAATGCTTTAAATAAATACGGTACCTGTAGGATTTTCCAAACCCATAATGCCCACTAGGGGGCACTACCCAGACAATCCCCAGCAGTGCCATTAATATTCTCAAACAGAGAGCCATACTGTCAATGTGTTCTTCTCCTTTTAAAATTACTGTTTGTTGTCTTTCTTTAGAGTACATCATTCCACTAGAGACAGCGTTCTATATTTTAAACTTTTTACAGCCTTAAATAAAAAGTTAGCCATGGAATACAAGTATCGTAGGAACATTATGCAATGGTGATGATGGGACATGTGAAGTTTATAACTATAACTACATAGTGCATCATTTTAAATGAATAAAAAAATGGACGCATTTAGATCCAGTGAGGTTTAGATGAAACTGTCACACAACAGATTTGTTTACATGCAGATTAAACCAAATACCCAAAGGAGGTCGCAAACTAGTGTAACAAATATTACTAATGTTCCAATAGAGTAAATAACCCTATAGTATTTCAAACACGATAGTCATTTTGGCATAGACAACGCACCAGGTGCCTGGCATGCACCCTGTGCAGCACACATGACTGAGCTGCCTTGCATAACGTGCATATCTTGTATACTACCCTATCCAAAACACTATAGTGTACCATATAGAATACTACTCCGAGTATTACAAGGACAGCGTGAAGGAGACACTTCACAAAGAGAGTGGGGAAGGTATGGAATCGGCTACCGAAACACGTTGTTAATGCTGAATCATTAGGATCCTTTAATATCCAATATAAGTATACTCCACACCAAGTTGCATGAAATTCTCCAAAAAATTTGAGGGAGCGTTACAGTAATTTATTCATTTTCCCCAAAGAATATACTTAAATAGTAGATTAACCCTTTTTGTACCATGAAAGAAGCCACGCTGTGGATACCAATGTATACTTTAACATCAAAGAAAAGGGGAGGACAGAGATGTTCAAAACTCCTGTAAGTGGTTTTGTAATTAAATCAAGAAAATCACACTCATTAATTTGAAGTTTTAACAAATCAGAGCAGTAGTAGTGCTCTTTTATTTTTAAAGCATTTTATTAAATGCTTTAAAAATTGATCAAGTGGTTGCAAGCCACTTTGGATCCCTGCTAAAAGACAAGTTTAACAGCATTAGCACTTCAATACAGTAATACACATTGTTATCATATGCTCAGCCTTCAGGCTATAAAATGCAAAAAGCTAAAGCACCCACCGCTACATTCTAGAACATTCAATATATCACTCTAATGGCTAAAATATAAATATTACAGCAATGCATCCAATATAAAAGAGAAATTAAATTCAAACATATGCTTACCTTCCAGTATATGGAAGAGCAGTGTAGGATATATGAAAAATAAAAATTGTCTTCAAAAGGCAGAGACTTGACTTCCACCAAACGGCAATCCGTTTTTCAGAGATCCTCAGAGCATGGACAACACAACTTGTAGTTAGCAAGTCGAGAGATACCTGGCTGGGGTTTTACCTTGGTTTTTATTGGATTTTCCCTCCATTGAATACATCAGGAGTCCCAATTAAATCTGATCATCAATCTGCCTTGACAGTTCTTATCTTTGAGTTAATGATATATTCTAGAAGGATCTAGTCAACTCTTTTTTTTAAACTAATTGAAGTTGCTCAACAACCTTCAAAATTAATTAGATATAACTTCTTTCCAAAAATATTGGAACATGATCTCATAGCTTCTCTTTTTTCAACCCCTCCTTTTGCTACCAAATACAATACAAGTATAAATGTGTATTAACAGAGACGCTATTTTATATATATATATATATATATATATATATATATATATATATATATATATATATATATATACAGTACTGTGCAAAAGTTTTAGGCAGGTGTGAAAAAATGCTGTAAAGAAAGAATGCTTTCAAAAATAGACATGTTAATACATTATATTTATCAATTAACTAAATGCAAAGTGAGTGAACAGAAGAAAAATCTAAATCAAATCCATAGTTGGTGTGACCACCCTTTGCCTTCAAAACAGCATCAAGCATCAATTCTTCTAGGTACACTTGCACACAGTTTTTGAAGGAACTCGGCAGGTAGGTTGGCCCAAACATCTTGGAGAACTAACCACAGTTCTTCTGTGGATTTAGGCAGCCTCAGTTGCTTCTCTCTTCATGTAATCCCAGACAGACTCGATGATGTTGAGATCAGGGCTCTGTGGGGCCATACCATCACTTCCAGGACTCCTTGTTCTTCTTTACGCTGAAGATAGTTCTTAATGACTTTCGCTGTATGTTTGGGGTCGCTGTCATGCTGCAGAATAAATTTGGGGCCAATCAGATGCCTCCCTGATGGTATTGCATGATGGATAAGTATCTGCCTCTACTTCTCAGCATTGAGGAGACCATTAATTCTGACCAAATCCCCAACTCCATTTGCAGAAATGCAGCCCCAAACTTGCAAGGAACCTCCACCATGCTTCACTGTTGCCTGCAGACACTCATTCGTACGCTCTCCAGCCCTTCGCGAACAAACTGCCTTCTTCTACAGCCAAATATTTCAAATTTTGACTCATCAGTCCAGAGCACCTGCTGCCATTTTTCTGCACCCCAGTTCCTGTGTTTTCGTGCATAGTTGAGTCACTTGGCCTTGTTTCCACGCCGGAGGTATGGCTTTTGGCCGCAAGTCTTCCATGAAGGCCACTTCTGACCAGACTTCTCCGGACAGTAGATGGGTGTACCAGGGTCCCACTGTTTTCTGCCAGTTCTGAGCTGATGGCACTGCTGGACATCTTCCGACATGAAGGGAAGTAAGCATGATGTGTCTTTCATCTGCTGCAGTAAGTTTCCTTGGTCGACCACTGCGCCTACGGTCCTCAACGCTGCCCGCTTCTTTGTGCTTCTTCAAAAGAGCTTGGACAGCACATCTGGAAACCCCTGCCTGCCTTGAAATTTCTGCCTGGGAGAGACCTTGCTGATGCAGTATAACTACCTTGTGTCTTGTTGCTGTGCTCAGTCTTGCCATGGTGTAAGACTTTTGACAGTAAACTGTCTTCAGCAACCTCACCTTGTTAGCTGAGTTTGGCTGTTCCTCACACAGTTTTATTCCTCCTACACAGCTGTTTCTGTTTCAGTTAATGATTGTGTTTCAACCTACATATTGAATTGATGATCATTAGCACCTGTTTGGTATAATTGTTTAATCATACACCTGACTATATGCCTACAAAATCCCTGACTTTGTGCAAGTGTACCTAGAAGAATTGATGCTGTTTTGAAGGCAAAGGGTTGTCACACCAAATATGGATTTGATTTAGATTTTTCTTCTGTTCACTCACTTTGCATTTAGTTAATTGATAAATATAATCTATTAACATGTCTATTTTTGAAAGCATTCTTACTTTACAGCATTTTTTCACACCTGCCTAAAACTTTTGCACAGTACTGTATATATATATATATATATATATATATATATAGACGCTATTTTATATATATATAAAATCTTTCTGTGTGATTATATTAACCTGAGCCTAATATATTTCCTCTGAGCAACATATCTCATCACCTTTTCAGTTTAGTTTACTTTTATATACAGGTATGTTAAAGTGTGGAACAAAAGGGGTAGGGGTTTATGACAAGCCTTTGAATAAACATACAGTGGTTAGTTCAGTTATTCAGTTATTTCCATTTAAATTTAAGCTATAATAAAACATGTTAAACAGAATAGCCTTATATTAACTTGTACCATGCTTGGACCAAGCCTGACCTCTCTCTCTCTGTTTCTAAAGGTTGCCTGCACAAGCAGGTTTCCACACACCTTGTTTACTTGCCAAGCCTAGTGTTTTAATTGAAATAAAACTCCACTGTAAGAACTTTTCCAAATTCACCGCATGAAGTAATTTTTTGGCCAATTCAAGAGACACTTGGACCGGTATCTTTTCAGATAACAAGAAAAAGCTTACATCCTAATTTTTATAACTCAACTCTCATTATTTCCTTATAATATAATGAGATACATACTCCTGTCTTTCTTAAAGCACCTTCCGTTGGTTATAATTTAAGGTTGGCAAATCCGACTTTTAAGAGCCAACACCGAATCCTGCTTTGAGGTGCCAAAGACTAGGCTTTATTTTTTAAAGGTCTAATGCCCTTCCAGAATTCTACTGTGTGTCTGAGACAAACATTTAATTCTTTCACTTTTAAACTCTACAGTTTCCCTGTAAATAAATACCTCTGTTTATTACTGCAGTAAAACCTTTATATAAAATAAACATCTATATTATTTAGTTTAATTGATATTGTAATGTCTAAAAGACTTTTTGTTTAGTTGGAGAAACTGAACTAATTCTTAAATTGATTAAATTAAATGAACATTATCACAAATGTGTCTTAACAATGTTTGCAATATTATCAACGCCATGCTTCTGTTATAATAAACTTTTAATATGTTCTTTCAACAGTTTAACTTTGAATGGTATTATAAGATGTATTTCTAATTGAGTTATTCAGTATAACAGTTGCTCCTAGAAATTGTAATATTTTACTCCATTGATAAATCTTTTAATGGAAGGTCCAGTTATTTATATCTAAATACAGGCTATCATTAATATATTAGAATGCCATAGTGTTATAGTGACTGAACTAAGTCTGAACTTAACTGTTAATATAAAATCCAGTCAAAGCAGGTTTTAAGACAACCTCTGCTTTTTGCCAATTTTAGGGTTGATTAATATGAAACACTATCGTAAGCATATTCCAATACTCATTATTTCAAACCAATATCTAACTTAACGTATTAACACGTCCTACATTTTCCATTCCCATCTCTTCCTGCCAGGTTCTAATTCATTTCTGTTATATATAGAAAATGATTATTGTAAGATAAACTCCTATCTTCTGTTATCCGAAAGGTATTTCTGTTCGTTAATATTAATGAGATCGCTCATTATAGAGAGGATCTTGGCTTTTAAATCGCTGACCAGCAAAAAGATCCCAGCTACATTGGCCAAAACCACCGAGTCATTTCCAACGCTGCTTTTACTACAGGCAGGTGAGGGCAAGGTTACAAATCGCTTCACTGTATATGTAAAGCTACAGTTTATACTTTAAATGATTTTATAACATGTAGTTCTAATTCAGATACTTCAATATAGCAATCTCTTATAAACTGCAATTCTATTTTACTTCATTGCTATACACAGAAGGCAAGAGGCTAATTTTTAATTAAGCACCTGCTTAGCAGCAAATGCAACCTTGAGTATTAAAACTTAAGACTGCTCATAAATTTACTTAATGTTATTATTTTAGGTTTCTTATTTATTTAAATACTTGTGTTTTTTTCTTACTATAATCAAACCTAGTTTGATAGCTTCTAGCATATTAACTGTGCTCCATAGATTCTGCCATTCTGCTCTCGCTGGATCAGAATTTTTGAGACTCCGAGTCTAATTAAAAAAGATGCTTTTGCCTGATAAGGGGGGATTGGAACTTTCAGCAGGTCAGTCTGACCTTCAATGCAATGAACTCCTTCACACAGGCCTTACACAGATCTGCTAATAATATTTTTCTAATGGTTGTATATTCTTTAAAACACATTTGAGTCATTACAATATTTGTTGCAGTTTCACAAATGTTTCTATCCCAAAGATCAGCCTGCTTCCAGTAGCTGTGACAGTCTTGGGTCAGTTTCTGCTCTCAGTGAGTCAGTTTCTGCTCACAGGTGTGGGTGACAGTCTGTCACCTGACCTGCAAAAACTTCAATCTTGTTAGCTGGACTCCCATCTCTGCATTCTCAATCAGTGGGCAAACACATTTTAACTGAATCTGGGTCCATCAAAGAACCACACACCCTTGCAACCGAGGCCTTCCATGCAAAAGAATCTAATGACTTACAGCACAAGAGGGACGTGCCAGAACCATCTGTGACATACTGAAAAGATAGCTTGTTTGTAGCACCACAGATATCACCCAGTTGGGTAATTCTTTAGGTAACACCATCTCCAGAGGTCTACCTGTGGATGGGACTCAAACCAAAGCCATCCCCAACCCAGCTGATCCTTTACTACTTCTTTGGGTACACCTACAGTACTAAAGCTATCGATGGGAAACTCACCAGTGCTCTACCAACACTTAAAGACTATGTTGCTTCCAATGTAATTTCTTTTTTTTACATTGGCCATATTTTATGGTGCCTGTAATCATTCTGAGTGGCTTGGAATGAAATTGTTCTTCATCCCCAGGTGTGCAGTAATTCGTATCACCCGACGCCCAGTCAACAAGACTTGTGTGACGGACAACAAGTTTTGGCGTTATACTTTGCCCGTCGGACAAGTAGTTTATATTTATTTATTTTTCCTATGTTCGTTCTGTTGCAAGAAAGACACTCCAGGTATAGTTCTAGAGAGCAACGCAAGTTTCTGAAAACTGAATTGCAGAAGTGTAGCACCTACATACAAACATTTTAAAGAGCGTCTACGTCCCACCCCACCACTTTGAATGAAATGAGGAAGGAATCAGTGCCAAGCAGTTAGGATTCTCCAGACAAGCTCAAAGCAAGTTAAAAGGCAGATTTAGAGAAAAAAAATGATAACTCAACTTTGGAGGAGCAACAGAACCCAGATCTGAATCAATGCACACACCTTACAACAGTCAGGGATGTTTTAATAAAAATGGCATTTGAAGCTACAGTACTTGCTTTCTAATATCATCCTGGAATTTAGCAGATCATCCACTGTACTGGTTATTTTCAAATTCCTGGGGATTGAAAGCATTCAGTCAAGTATCAGGGTGACTGTGTTTACAAGCTAAAGTTGGATTGAATTGCGCTTCTCACACACCACTCAGAATACAGCTGTACTCATTTGCAACAGCCTTTTTACTGTGAATGCAGAACACCAGAAACAGAAAGCTGTGTATGAAAATGTAAATTACTTTCTTAAGGCCGAATAAAAGGCTGCTTTTTTCCCCATTTTTTTTCCTTCTTAGACCAGAAATGCCAACGGTAGCGCTTAATGCTTTGTGAATTAAAACACTAACACAAGACCCACATTATTCAAAATTGAGCTGTAACAGACAGTGTGTCCCTAGAGGACTGCGAGAAGCCTCTTGCTTTGCAAAAAGAAACATTGTTTGAACAATTAAAAAGATGATTTATTCTGCCTGCCTTGGGTCACCACCACAGACTTGCCAACCTTTTAAAAATAATAAAATGATAGATCAAAGCCGGAGGAGAGGACCAGCAGCCAGGGAAGTCCAGGACAGCACACACTCATTACAGCTTTGTTTTAAATAAAAAGACCTCAACATTTGTACTATCCTACATTCTGCTGACCTGATCTTAACTGGTCTCAGCCTCTCAGGACTACAGTTCAGGACCTTACAAATAATCGGACATTATTTATAGTCAAGAGAGGATCTGGTTGAAATACAGAAAATACATTAATTGGCAACCTGTTATAGTGTAAATGTAAATTGCTTTAATGTGTTACTGTTTGCATTCACATCAGAACATTTCAAAATGTATGAGCACTCATCCGGTTTCTAGGAGCTGATTGGTCCCAAAACTCTGACTTTCCCAAGGGCCACAATGTCCCTTTGGTACTATAGTGACCAGAAGAGGACACAGTATTGTAAGTGTGGTACACGTAAAACCAGTAACATACAAGTAAATACAAAAATAGGGCAATCATGTAGAAACTAGATCACCGTGACATACTGTACACGGACCTGTATGCACTTTTAAATTGTGACATACTGTACTGATACAGACAGGTTCCTCCATATATCTCCAGAATATTATATTACAATATCAATACAGAAAAAAATATTGAGCTTCATTTTCACTGTGTCATAATGAACAGGCCAGCACATTGTAACCAGGTTTAGAGAAGTGAATTTGCTCGAGTAACTATTACATTGAAACTTGTATTCGATTAACTATGGCTCCCAACTACAGCGGTACAAAGGGGGAGCACTGTATCATTAAACTGGTTGTTTGTAGTTGTCACTGGACATTTCTATGTTACTAGTAAACTCACTTGAAATTACCTTTAACAGGTCTGTGAGTCATCATTGTGGGTTTTCCCACAGCCTGTAAAAAGTCTGAGGGAGAAAGTGTCTGAATCTCTCAGTTAGAGAGGAAAGGGCGGGGGTCAAAGGCCTGATCCAGTACATTTTCATAAAGGAAAAAAAGAACATCTTTATACAAGACAAAGTTACACATTTTTACTTGATTTAAGGAAGATCGCCCGGCTCTCCAGGGCCTATTAGAGTCCAATCTGCTCAATATGAAAAGCAAGCCTCAGCAGATTGTTATATTATTTAGAGAAGAGAGTTAACCCCTGCGTGCCATGCCTGGAGTCTCTCCTCCTTGTTACAGTATGTCTGGGTCAGCGTTTTCCCCCAATATATAATTATAAGCTGCTATCCATCATATCTAGTAGAGTGCTTTTGTGACACATCAAAAATTACAGACCAAGCACTTTTACTAATAGAATAAATATTAATATCTCTTCAGTTACATTCTCATTTGAACTGGAATATTTAAATCTAAATGGACATGGGATGGGGGGATATACAAAAATCTGTGTTCAGAGAAGTTACATTTCTTGTTCTTTTTCAAGAAGTGCAGCTTGTTTATGTGTGGTGTTATGGAGAGGTGGCATTGCACCTGACTTGTCAGGGAGTCTCTATTGGTTTCCCTGTTAATGAGAGGCAAAGGCACAAGCCAACTGAAACCCATTGAAATGGCTTGTATCAATCTCTATGAGAATCAACCCCAGTGCATGCTTGTTTCTGAGCACTTCCACGATCCTGCATTAAAGTGGTTGCAGCTAACAAAATCCCAAACATTTTACCTGGTTTGCTGTTCCATTAGCTACATACAGTTGGTGTCAAATGAGCAGTTTTGAAGAAAAAAACAAACAAAAACATATTTTCATATTAAAACACTGCATATGGCATTACATTACATTCAAGAAAGTTCTCAGTGCCCATGCCTTATTCGGAAGATGTGTTTCACTTGCATTTATAGGGCAGTGTCTTCTGAGTCATGTTACTGGCTGAAAGCATGTCAGTCAATAGGTGAAATAGGTGGTTGGTTAATGACAGGAATGAAGCCATTGAAAGGATTTTATCATACAGGTGAAATAACCAAGGAAGTGCAACACTATTAAATACATGACACTTATATAACGGAAGGACGTGCACAGCAGGGAAGATTGATGAAAGTCGTTTGTGAGCGGCAAACACTTTTAAATTTCTGACGAACAAACAGCCAACTGCTTTAAGCACCCACAAATGCGCAGTCCCTTTAAAATGACCAGTAAATTCAAGTTTCACCGTTTTAAAAAACAATATTACAGCCCTAGAATTATATACAGCGTTATTATTAATGTACAAGGCCAACTTTTATTTGGTACCTTTTTTTAATGAAAAGAAGGAAAAGATTGATTGCATTTAGAGATCCCCATAGCAACAGTAATGTTTCATTCATTAAACAGAATTAGTCGGGTAGTTGTTGGTGTGTCTATGTACTGTGATCGTTTTGCAACTTTTGCTTTAAAATGTCGACTTTCAGATCTGAAGGGCTGACAACACTGAACAACACGGTACTTCACAATATCATATTCAACCCATCCAGGACCAGAGTGGAGACCCCTGATGGAGTGCACAGACAACAAAAGATTTACTTGCGTAGCCTACGGTATGTACTGTACTTTCTTCCTTTGCACAACTAAAATATACATCAACTTTTCTTGTGATATTCTTAAATTAAATTAAAGCACTGAAAGCAAAGGGAAGCTTAGGGTACAGACGAGTAAAAACATGGTAGCGACTGCAGAATTATCGTGCAAATGTAACGTGGTAAACTTCCATATATAGAAAGAGGCTTGTTTTATTCATGCTTTCTGTTTTGGGGGACTGTTTAGATCTATGTTGTTTTGTTTTTTTTTACTGTGCCAGGGTCTGTTTGCGCTACACATTATTACATTATAATGTTTACTTTACTTCTGGAAGGACTTTCTAAATCGCAGCAAATCTATTTATAATGAGATGCAAACTCCGATCCCTCCTGTATAATGAGCAGTCATTTATGCAGTGACTTTACGGTAGTTGTTCACGAAAAAGAGATGCTTCGTACATTGCATGCAGAAATTCTACGCAGTATTTACGAACACGTAAGCAATATTAGTACATAGAGCCCTCTGTGTTTACTGACTCTGGACTTCCATTATTACCTTGTAACACTCACCAGGAATACCATTATCTGTCTTAAAGAGTAAATGGTTAATTACGCATGGTATAAACAGAAAACACAATGGTTCTTCATGGGAAACTCAAATGATCAATTCGTGAGGAGACAACTTGGGGCTTCATCCCTCAGTGTTCATGTCTTCCCTCATTCATTGATTATGCTTTGTGTCATCCACTTTGAACCACTGTGTATCCTCTCTGTACTGAACATACCTTCTCCCCCAGCGGGCAGTATCCCTTCAGAAAGTCCTGGCACACCTCTGCTTTCCGGGAGACATAGACATGACTGTAGGGGCAGGTATTGTTGTTGCAGATCCCCTTCAAGAAATACGAACACACAGGCATCTGGAAAAAACAACAACAATTAATAGACTGGTTATAGAGTAGACCGGGGGCATTACTAGGCTGTTTTCTGTGCTATAGTAACACACTACTTATATCCATGTTGACTGATCCAACTTGCACCGTTTACATGGAGCGAGTATTCAGAGAATCCAGGGGATTCAGGATCCCCACAATTCAGAATCGGTTACACCGGTTACATAATATCAGTATTGGAATTCTGATTCAATTCTGCGTTTACATGATCGGTATTGGTATTCTGAAAACCCAGTACTGGTTACAAACTATGCATGTGTAATGTCTTTTAAACCCCCATTAGTTCTGGTAGACTTTATTTAGAGGCTATAATCATTTTTGCTAACTTTCCATTTTTTAAAATTTTATTTAATGAATATTCCTTTCATACCCTGTCCTTCCCTCATCCTTTCTACCACTCTCTTAAATACAGTGCTACCTCGTTACAACATGACCTCTTATAGAGCGGAATTGGTTATAATGTGGTAAGGTCGTGGCTCCCATTTTCCCCCATAATGCAATTTGACTCGCAAATGTGGGTGAACGTTCCAGATATACAGTACGAAGCATGGAAGACAGCAAAAAACTAAGATCTTTCTCTGTTAAAATGAAACTTGATGCAGTGGACAGAGTAAGAAAAGGTGAAATTCAAGCAGCAGTTATATCAAAAGATAAAAATGTTGCAGAATCTACATTGCATGGGTGGATAAAAGACGATGAAAAACAAAAGAGGTTTTCTTGATAAGACTCCAAAGAGGGCTGCTCTTGGAACAAAATGTGCTACACTAACGAATGAGACAAGCTGCTGTGTGAATGTGCTGCTGTGAGAGTGCAAGGACAGCTTGTTGTTTTTGGTGTGGCCCAGGCTAACAGGGGGCCGGGAATAATCATGTGTCTCTTTCCTTCATTTTCCACGGTACGCTACAATATTAATTTTGGCTTGTGGGCATTGAAAATCATTTAGAGAACAACAATGCCAATATTCGTTAGAAGGCAAAAAAACAAACAAACAAAAAAAACAACAAATAACACAGGTCTCCCAATTATGGACCCGACCACCGCATTATAATAGGGTAGCACTGTTTATCACTATTTCTAAACTTTCTACCATCAATGAGTGCCATTACGTTCAAGTAGTCTCATCGCTCCAGCAGTAGTGCTGCATGAACCGATTATTTGATTAGTCAAATCAAGCTCTCCACAGGTGAGGGTCATATCCTGGGTTTAAAAGGCATGCCGTATGCAGACAGGCTAAAAGAATTGAATCTATTCAGTCTTGAACAAAGAAGACTACGCGGCGATCCGATTCAAACATTCAAAATCCTAAAAGGTATAGACAATCTCGACCTAGGGGACTTTTTTGACCTGAAAAAAGAAACAAGGACCAGGGGTCACAAATAGAGATTAGATAAAGGGGCATTCAGAAAAGAAAATAGGAGGCTCTTTTTTACACAGAGAATGGTGAGGGTCTGGAACCAACTCCCCAGTAATGTTGTTGAAGCTGACACCCTGGGATCCTTCAAGAAGCTGCTTGATGAGATTCTGGGATCAATAAGCTACTAACAACCAAACGAGCAAGATGGGCTGAATGGCCTCCTCTCGTTTGTAAACTTTCTTATGTTGATTGGGATTGTGGATTGCTGTTCTCTACACAGTCTAAGAAAAGCAGCAATCATCATAAATCCAAGCAGTTGTTTCTTCACTGGTTTCCCTTTCAATGGCAAATTAGCCCAATCAACACCAGTGACCCTCACCTGATTGTCAGCACCTTATTTCTGTGGAGTAGTAACCCTTCTGCAGCTGAGCGTCACACACTGATAAATCAGCTGCTGCAGTGCTGTCTTTCCCCAAAGGGGGGGGCGGTAACAGGGCAACAGGGAGAGAGAGAGAAAGAGCAATAAAGAGCTTGTGGTAAAGACCAAGAGAAAAAACAAACCTGCCTTTTCCTTTTTAAATGAACCTTTCTCTGCATTCTGCTGATCGTTGGCCACTGGCAATAACATTAATATAAGGCAGCCAAGCGCTGCAGCCACATTAGGGATTGTTGAACACAGGAAAGTATGCAGAGCAGGGGAGATTAATGAAGCTTATCGGTGGGGGTGGTCTGTATAAAATGGTCTATTAGTGCAAGGAGCAGGAAAAGTGCTGATTCGTTCCAATTTCCTCAAGAGGGAACTAGCTACTCAAAAAGTAACCTACTGCCCCTCCAGCCTTTAGTCTCTAGCTAACCTGCCTCCGCTAACTCGTTTACTCAAATGACTCAAAACCACACTCTCGCCAGCTCCTTTGTTCTCCAACCAGGATCAGCAGGCTGTAGCCATCATGTGGCTGAGGATCCTTTACCCTGGACAGAGAACCAAGGTAAAGAAAGAAAATAAAAACAAATACACTAATTACTAATTTAGTTTAACCAAAAATATAACTGCGTTCACGTAGTGTTCCTGATTGCCGGATCTCCCTTTTTACGTGGAGCAGCACATACGGCAAGACGCGGTCATCGTTTGTTTTCTGATTTTGTTTTGTAAAGTGTTTTATCTTACATTTCTTTGTAACTGTCTTGGGTGTTCCTGTTGTGCTGGTATAACTTTGGCACAGCTGATGAAGTAACACCACCCTGACTTGAACCAGTGCTGGCTGCTCAGTGGTTGTGCACGGTACTGCACCTGCAGTGTTTAATCTTTAAATGAAACAAATGAAAACTGGGCACCTGACTATCTCTCTCGCTCTTAAGCGGGCTGCCAGACAGTTTTTTTCTTATTTTATTTTAGTTTGTCCAATTACTGTTTTAACCCCGATTTTCTCCCAATGTGGAATGCCCAATAGCTTTTCCCCTCACGGCTCTGGAGACCCAAAGTTTAAGCGGGTGTCCTCCGATTCCACGACCGTTCGCTTCCTTTTTCAACCAGGAACTTGAGAGCGTATGTCAGAAAGCTACCAACCTCTGGAGAACAAAGGCTAATCCTGCAGCGTCTGCCTTTGAGCTCACTGGGCGCCTGACCAAGAATGGTTCACCGTAGCGCGATGAGAACAGTCCCTGCTGGTTTTGCCTCCCTAACGAAGTCCCCAGCGAAGACTGGCCTGCTTCGCACAGCCAGGATGCAAACCTGCACTGTATTACTCACCCTGCGCACCACACGGCTGCACTTCGATTGGGTGAGCCACTTGGGGACCCCTTCTACACCTTTTCACAAGCCTACATATATTGATATAGCATTTTTGGCTTGATGTATAATTCTAATTTTAATTTGTATTGGCCTAGATAGAATGCTAGATATATATAGACAGATTGTGTTATTCAAATGCACTGTTTTTTAAATGAGAACAAAGTTAGGTTATAGCTAATGTTATTTTAATCTGTTGGTGTTTTTTAGGTGTCCTTTTCCGTTCCAATTATGGATTGTATTTAAGTTTGATTTTTTTGTTTTAGTTTTAAATGTGTAAAACAAAACAAAAACATTAAAACAATTCCCATGGTGCGCTAGCCAGTGTTTTAGGATGTGGTTCTCATTCTGTTATTAGATACGATTTTTAGCTGATAAGTTATCAAGCAAAACAAGTGATATAGTACATTTTAGAAGACATTTCTCTGACATCTTTTTGTCTACAACCTTATGGGGAAAGTACATTGAGTACATTGTGAGTCTACAGTACATTGAGTACAGAGTCTACAGTACATTGTGAATCTACAGTACATTGTCTACAGTACATTGAGAGTCTACAGTACATTGAGTACATGGAGTCTACAGTACATTGTGAGTCTACAGTACATAGAGTACATAGAGTCTACAGTACATTGAGTACATGGAGTCTACAGTACATTGTGAGTCTACAGTACATAGAGTACATAGAGTCTACAGTACATTGAGTACATGGAGTCTACAGTACATTGAGAGTCTACAGTACATAGAGTCTACAGTACATTGAGTATATGGAGTCTACAGTACATTGTGAGTCTACAGTACATTGAGTATATAGAGTCTACAGTACATTGAGAGTCTACAGTACATTGAGTACATAAGAGTCTACAGTACATTGAGAGTCTACAGTACATTGAGTACATACAGTCTACAGTACATTGTGGATTGAAATCTGGTGATTGTGAAGGCCATTCCAGAACTTTTATCTTCAAGAATTTCAGAGTTGATTTAGTTGTATTCTTTGGGTCGTTGTCATGTTGGAAGATAAAATCCAGTCCCTGAACTGCTAAAACACCCCCTTATTTAACTGTAGGTATAAGGCTTTCTTCATTAAAGGCTTTCCATTTTTTTCTCCAAACATACTCCATATTTCTTAGCATATTTAAGCCAGCTTGTTTTATACATTTGTTTTTAAAAGTGGTTTGCAGCAAGGTCTACATGCCTGCCTCTGTACAGTTCTTTCGTGCACTATTATGCCTGATGCTTCTAAATTCTTGCTGTTAATCTTGGATTTTTTTAGCTGCTCGTACAATTCTCCTACCTGCTGTACCCATAATTTTCTTTGGACGTCTACGTCTTTCAAGTATTTTAGTTGAATTTGTTCTGTGGTACGTCTTTATTGCTCGGATTCTGGATTTTGGTATTCCATATTTCTTTCATACTGCTCTGTAGCCATTTCGTTGTTGTAGTGTGCTAAGAGTGCTTTTCTCAAATGTGAATCCAACTCCTTTGCCTTGACCATCACTTGCTGTGTTGCCAAAATGTTCTTCAACAGATGTTGGAAATAATTACCTTGTTTTCTGGCTATTGACTTTATAATGGAGCTTAATTATTGTGTAATGGTGGTTTTCGATCAAAGAATATAGTTTTTAATTAGTTCTATTACAATTTTACAGACTTTCAAATGTACCTTTGAACAAATATTTGAAAGTGCTTAAGTACTTTTATTTATTTTTTTACTTTTTTTTTTTATAAAGATTGTTTGTAAAACTACCAGAAATTGTGTATTTTGGTCTTTGTCATATTAATTAGTGGCTACTGTTCACTAAATGCTTGTATTTAACATGTTTTCTTGAATGATCTTATATTAAGTGTAGGATGCCAATACTTTTGTCCCAGACTGTAAATAGGAATGAACTCATGTGTTAAATATAATTACCTTTTCCTTGGACACTTTGTGTGAGAATGGACATGACCCATCTGTTTGCTTGCACGTGCCTCTTAGAAACCTGCAACCAAAGAAGAGAGAGATTGTTAATTGTCATTTCCAGATCTCTGCACACAACATCCTTACAAAACTCCCCAATGTAGATTTAAACATTTCAAATCAAGGATTTTAAATCAGTGCACTATGAAAGTGCTTTATTTGCACAGTTTGTTTAAGGTAATCAGACAGTAAATACAGAATTTCTATTTTTGGTGGTTGCCTTTCCACTAGGAATTAAAATTTAGACTCTCACTCCTCACCTCCCTGCCACACGTAGTACAGACTCTTTACTAAAGTTAGCGACCAGGATGAGAGTGTGGTCTGTCTTGTAACAAGCACTTCAGGTCAGGAGTTCCTGGAGCTGAATAAAGAAAGGGCAGGAGCGGGATACTTGTAATGATCCTTTACTAATTGCTTACTGTACCTTTAAGCAATCCACTAGGCAGGACTCTGTGGAATATCTCTCAGTTGCAAGGAGGGCGGAGAGCTGTGTCACTTCACTGTGCATGGTGTGAAGCATTTGGCTACTATAAAATGTGCTCTTTCGCTTGTCTGGACTCTATACTGCACAAACTGATTATTGGGATTGAGCTCTCCACAAAAATCAGGTGCTGACAATCAAGTGAGGGTTACTGGTGTTGATCGGGCTAACAACTGAAGAAACAGCTGCTTTGAATTGTGATGACTGATGCTCTTCTCTGTGCAGAACAGCAACCCACACAAGCCAAGCAGCTGTTTCTCCAAGTGTTTCACTCGGAATGGTAAAATAGCACAATCAACACCAATGACCCCCACCTGTAGAGAGCTTGATCTGAATAAATCGGTCTGTGCACCTCAAGCCTTCTGGGTTAATATTGAATGCGCCAGCCTATCGTTACACATTGTACCTGGTGCAGACAGCCACCTTATCTGGGTCATGGATGAAGGGGCACTTCTCCCCGCGGTTACACTTCCCAAAGCGGTTGTAGTACATGCAGTATTCCCTTTTCTGTTGCTTCTTCAGTTTGGCTTGCCGGATAATCGCCAGGCTACGCTGCACTGCGCGACTGTAAAGGAAGGAACCAAAGGAAAGGTCTCAGGTAGAGAGATTAAACCAATGCAGACACATTCAGAGTCTCCTTGTAACGGCACAGTACCAAAAACATTTGTTCACGTTTATAGGATTATATTCAATTACAATCCCGAACGTCTGCAGGAGGCTAGGAGTGTATAGTTAAAGTTGCTGAAGATTGGTGCAATATCAAGGCAGTTATCGTGTTCACCATGTAGAGTGTGACACATGGACTGACGCACGATCAGCGAATCAACGGCCCCCATGTTTTAAACAGCCCCTTAAATATGCTATGACAGTGGTTCCCAACCTGTGGTCCATGAGGAAAACTCCAAGTGGCGTGCAAACAACCTGCAAAATTAGTTTAAGCAGTTCTTGCATAAACCCATTTCTACACAATCACACATTGTACCTCTAAAATATGTGTTACTAAGCAACACAACAAACAGCTTTAACCAAATTATATATAATAAGATATGTATGTAGTCTGCACCCCCCATCTATCGTGTTTTAATACAGGTGTTTATAATTTATATAAGTTCCCAGTGATGCAATACCAAACATCGCCTTCAAAGCCACCATAAACTGAAACCGCTTTCTATGTGAAACAAATACTAACTAAATAACTTACACATTATGAAGGCACATTTGTCTTGTCAAAATTACAGACTTTTTTTTTTTTTTTAGCTAGTAATAGTATTACGTGAATGCACATCTTTCTAATCTGTGCTCTAATTCTTCTGCTTGTTTTCACTGTTCAGGAAAAAATTAAATGTAATCTGTCTCCAGCCTTTTCACTCCACATCAAAGTAGCGCACTGCATTCAATATTCCTAACTCAGTTTGACTGACTAAATTACATTTTTTTTTAAAAGACACACAACAACAACAACATTAAAACAACACTTGTTGTACTTTTCAGTTTCAACAATATAAAATATGTGCTACAGTGTTGCCAGGGATATAGGAATATTCCGATTTCCATATTACAAGTTTTTGGAGTGGTTAGCTGCATAGTAACAGATGTTAATGTGCAACAAAAGAGAGGTTACATTTGTTGCTTGACTTGTGAACTGTACCGTAGTGTGAATGATGGATTTTAGGTTTCATTTCCAGGTTTAATATCTCACAAGACTAGATGTGAAAAGGAAATTCTCTTAACACTACCACTGCAAATACTGTGTACAGTCTGTTCTTGAGGCTGTCATTAACCAAAACAGGAGCTGACGAATTTCAGCCACCTTCTAAGAAAAGAAAGCCTCTGTGTCAAATACAATCCAGAATATTTAGCACTGGGATTTACATTTACTGGATCCGAGGACGACCCAAAGCCCCAGTGCGTTATTTGTCAAGAGGTTTTGTCAAATAAAGCTCTTAAACCTGCAAAATTGAGACGCCATTTGATTTATTTACAAAGCATTCAGAATGTGAAAAAAAGCACTTTTTTAAACAAAAGAACAGGGATCTGCGCCATCAGCAACTTTCAATGCGCAAAATGACAACATTGCTTGATGAACTGGTAGCGAAGATTCAACCCCAGGGATATCATTAAGTTAGGCAAGTTATATAAATACTTTACTTACACATATACACATAACAATTTGTTTAAAATGCTGTTGTAAAAAAATGCGTGGCAAGTGGTCTGTGGGAAAAATCCAAACACCAAGGCGGCTCCTACATTGAAAAAGGTTGGGAATGAGAACATGCAGTCAAACAATAATAACAATAATAATAATAATAATACAATTAAAATTACATTTATGATCCTGGGTAACACTTCACAATTACAGCAATTTATAAAGGCATGTATATCACTTACAACCCCCACCCACCCCCGGCACAGCTGTAAATCAGATTGGTATAATGGAAAGGTTGATGACCAAAATGTATATCAACAGTATGTACCGTACAGAACAGAATAATAAATGGCAAAGAACAGTTTAATGACAACTGGATAAGTGGTATAAAGAATCTTAACTTTCTTAAATAATGCTATTCCAAGTTTCATCACACCTGAATACTGTAAGCAGTGTTCCTGATATAATGAAAAATGTCAAGTGTGACATATGCAGTAAAGTATGTCCGCCTCCACTTTATCCCCGTCGCTTGGGATTTCATCCTGAGGGAGATAATAAGCCTGTTCACAGGAATGCAGTGAACAATGCATCACTAGACGACTGCAACACTTCATTCAAATGCAATAGGAAACAATACTTTTGTAATTACATCTGAATTCCCAAACTGCTTTAGCTGTGTGCCCAACACGGGCATCAATCCATTAATCTGCAGAGAATGTAACCTTTTTTTTTTTTTTTTAAAGGCGCTTTGAGTTCTTTTTTTCCAGTTCCCTAGCTTGACAGCAGGAAGAGCTAAACCAAGGCAACACTGACACATCTGTTACAAAAGCAATCACTAATTACTGTACAATTAAAGCAACTAATAAGAGCAATGAAAGTTGAAGAGTTCAGTCATTTACCGAGTGACTGCTGCAGGAACATTTCACTTGTGTTGCTTGATAACTTATAAGATAAACTGGCATCTAATAAACTAGAACGAACACTGACCAGATCACTATGAGAATTGTTTTAACGTTATTGATTTTCCGCTCGCTCTGGATGTAAACTGATTTGCGTGACTGGGATGCCTTTGCTCCTTTCTTTGAGGCTCCTGCCGTGAAACTTTTTCACCCCACCTTCCACCCATCAATGAGAACCCTTGGAAGTTGCAAGGCTACAGTTAATCGTGAAAGCTTTCTTCGCAATAAACCAAAATAAAACGAGCCTACTTAAAATGCTTGGGGTATAATAGGATAGTTGATTCCTGGCTATGAGGTACGATATTAAATTGTTTTGTCATTGCTGGAATACCTGTCTAAAAAAGGACAGGGTGGTCTGAAGATACATGGGGACATGTTGGTGTCGTCCATCATACGGGCAGATAGTTGATGGCTGGACGAGGGCAGTACCCAGTCAGGACCATACTACTACCACCATGCAGCTAAAAGCAATGGCAGGGGCTCTGGTCAGACCACAAAGCTAAGCTGAGTTGCTGATACTGTGTTAATTGCTGTTTCTGTTATAATAAGAGACTACTCATTATAAATCACTATGGCATTTTTTGTTGACAGTTTTCAATTATTATGAACATAGTGTTGTTTTTCAATATGAACAACAATGATTCTAAGCAGAGCTCTATGCTTTGCTGTATGTTCTGTGCATATCTGTATATAAGATGTACTTGAAATTTGACACATTGATGGGTTGATTTCTCATGTGTGGTTTATAATAACTACATTATGGCAATGGTATGGTAAATAAAAAATGTGTACTGGGTTGGACAGTGGGTTACTGCACTGCATTTTGAGTGTTCCTGGGTTCTTGTGATACTGAGTTATCATTTTTTCTGTAACCGTATTTGTCTGTACCAAGAGTGTGGAGAATCCTGTGATAAATGTGACCTTTCAACTCTGCTCGTCCCACCTAGATTCTCCAAGCTAACTGAAATCCAGGTCAGGCCGATACAGAGTAACTAAAACTGCAAAGACATTCCTATACACTGCCTGAACAGAGACCTCTGTTTATAAGCCGGCACTTTATACCAAAGAACACTCTCATTGCAGAGCAGATTGATCTACTCCTGGTTTCACTATGAGTAAGATGACACACCTGCGCTTGTTACCTATACACTGTGGTTAATCAAGCTTGTAGTATAACCTAGAATAGGGGAAATGACTATGAAACAGGAATCTTATTTTCATCCCTGATTACCACTTGATGGAATTCAGGTACGTCAGATCAGCTCTGGCTCTGTGCAAGATCTTTTCAGAGCAGTAAACTACATTACCCACCTGGCAATGTGTCTGGTGGTCAAGGCTCTGCCGAGGCTGCCGGGAAGGGACTGTCCTGGCCAATCAGTCACAGCAGTACACTTTCCTGTAAACACATGAGGAAATAAAGAAAGGGGTAAAACACTGTTTAAAGCAGTACTGGCTGTTTCATAACCAGCATTTGTTATACCAAAGTTTATTAGTTACTGACTTGACCATACTCCCTGCTTCCCTCCCTCTCAGCCCCTTCGCTCTAACCACTGGACCACACTGTTTCCCTTCAAGTCACTGGGCTCTAACTACTAGATCACACTGTCTGCCTTCCTTCCTCCGTCTCTTTGTCCCTCAGCTCTAACCGATAGACCACACCCTCCCTCCCTCCCTCTCAGTCCTGCAGCTCTAAGCACTAGACCTACATCCAAGTTCCCTAACTACCCTGCCTCTCAGCTCTAGCTGCAGAGGAGCGCTGCCTCTTTGTACATGAAGAGTGGCAGGCTCCAGGTGCTGTGAAGAATGCTCCAGCCTTTCCCCTGGCAGCCGGAGCGGGTAAGAGGATGATTGAGTGGGATTTGATAACGTGTTGTCGTGCCGCTTGGCTCAACAGAGCTGTCACTTGCTCTTGAATTCGACAGGCCCTGGCACATCTGTTCCACTGTGCTAGCATCCGTGATCCGAATTCAAGGTGGGGGGCGTCATTCGGCTGTCCCTCAAAGCACTCCAGCTCCCAAGAACCAGGCTCCAGTGACAACACTCACTCATCCCCAACATCTGGCCGACTGACAAGTTTACGCCGGCCCCTGACAGCTTTGTTTTATTTTATTACTATATAATAGAGGATTAAGCATGCTTCACAGCCGTCGGGATCCTGTTTATGTGTTTCTCTGTCGCATTCACCGCGGTTAAAGGAGCTGCCTGATTGACTCCTGACAAGAGAAGCCACTCGTCTCTTTCTCTCTGCCTCGCGAGTGGCAGCGCGAGAGAAACAACATGACAATTAAAAAAAGAAACAGAAGAGGAGGAGAAATAAAAAGCCCTTTATATAGCTCACATGTCTTAGTGGTGCAGAAGCTGGGGACAGACAAGTAAAATACCGACTTTTAGTGCAGGTATCTCTGTGTACAGAATAGGCATGGTGACATTAAAGATAGAGTTGGCCACTTTGAGTGGCTGCTGAGTAAAAAACACTGCAATTAATTTTAGCAGGGGTACCTTATGATGGACAACAGAGTTCTACAAACAGGGGCTTATAGGCTTCGGACAGTGAGTAGGAGACACTTCTTCACACAGAGAGTGGTGAGGGTATGGGATGGGTTACCTAGCCATGGTGATGATGCTGAAACATTGGGATCCTTCAGTCAAAGAGATCAATCAGCTACGAGGAACTGGGCGAGCACTGATAGGCTAAATGCTTGTAGCTTATTTGTACATTTTCTCATGTTCTGATGTTGATTTAGGTGCCCTCGTCAGGATAACATTTAAAACTGGATAATGCTGAGTTTACAGAGACACACAACTCCTCGTCCCTCCTTCCCACAGAATATACAGGGGTTCCTTGTTATTTCACAATTGCATAATTCACTAATGTGTTTGATTCACAGTTAGGTCATTGTGACAATAAATTCTACATGTGCTAGACTTGACAACAGAAGGGCCTTCACTGCCCTACACAGCTACTTGAGTGTAAAGTAAAGGGCACATCATTTTGAGCCATTTTACAGAATTCCAGTTTGTTTCTTAAGATGTCGAGAAGGCTTGTTTTCAAATGTCTTGTGTGTTCCCCTGATCTACTGTATAGCTACACTTTTATCTGTAACTTCTACTTTGAGAAGTCAAAACGTCATTGCGCTTATTAAGTTTCTTTCAGCATTTCGAAATGTAGCAATATTGAGAATAATTACGGATGATTGTTATATTGCATCTTGTTGTAAAGTGCCGATAGTATCTGGAGCATAAAGGGTTAACCCCGTCCCACACCCACCCCCCTTCCTCCCAGTCCTCTGTGTGTCTACCTGTTTTTGGCAGAGACTCCATCGGAATGTATGTTTGGCTACCCTTATTCTCTACTAACAAGCTTCCTGATGTTAAACGGATGCTTCCAGCTGGTGTTTTTTTAACCTGAACTTTTATCTTGTCTGCAGAACGGAACTGTATGAGATAATTTGTAACTGTGTACTTGGTTTGTGACTGGGGCCCGAGAGGACCCTGTGGTTTAGTGGGTTTTCAAGGTTAATTTCATTTGAATTAAAAGAAAAGGAAAAAAAAAAAAACAAGATTATGAACCACATGTTATACACAGCCATAGATACCAGCACCACTCGTGCGACTGGATGGGTGGTTAGCGCCAAGGACAGGGAGACACTAGTTTTAAAACTGAGTGTGATCAATGGGTTTGTGCTATGGGGGACAGACAATAGCACCAGGATTAATGGGCTCTTTAGTGTGACTGTCATTAGGAAGCAATTGCCTGATATTGTCTACTGATATTAGCAGCACTATGCTAACACTTATGAAAAGTAATGGATCCAAAGCAGGGATGTAAGGTTATGTCTAAATTTCCTAAATGTTTAAACTTTGACATATTTGGTCGGTAATCCACAATGTTGGCAGCCCATAACAAGAAGCACTAAACAAATGACTGCAACATTAATGTGTACAAGACTACATGTGTATATGCAATAGACTATGAATACATATTGAATAAATAACCGTGCACTGTAAAGTTAGAACTGTGTAAATACTAAGGACAACATGTTTATGTTTATGTTATGTTTAAACAAAATTTGAAATAAGACTCCTACTGCATCGCAGTTTCAACCATTCCAGGTTTTCATATGTGCTTAATTAGCCTCAGGTGTGTCTTATTAAAGAATGGATCAAACTGCTGTGCAATGGGAGTCTTATTTCCACCCTTGTAACGTCTGGATAGCATTTGAACATTTACACTGTAAACACCCCATAATACAAAGTACTGTAGTTGAAACAATAACACATGTATTAGAAAGGTTCCAGCTTTCTGAAGTCATTCCATTGCACACAAAATCATAATAAATAAAGCTACAGTCTATCGTGCACATAACCAGTAACGGTATGAAGGCTGCTGGTTGGCAGTCAAACAGCTTTTGCTCTGCAGTCGCAGTTCGTATATGTACACTGAGCACAGGAGTTGAGCACTTGATATTAGTCCCATGGAGTATGTAAGACGTTAGGCTGTAGCAAGTTATGTTTTTTTTTTTTATTCCACCCTCCTTTAGAAAACACAATCATCTTCTGAGAGAACAGGCGGATGAAGCGATCGGAGATTGCTTTGCAGAGCGCAGGCAGTAATAAGGTTTCGCATTATCCTGACCCCGACCCGGGGAAGTAATAAAACAGAACAAGTGAAACATATTAAAGCAAGCTTAGCAGGACCTGGACATGAAGCCCTCAGGGCAGTGTCTTATTACTGCAGGGCACGTTCACATGCAATTAGGAACAGCACTTGCTCGAGGCAGCACTGTGGATAAAGACACAGAGTGCCATTTTTTACATTCTGGAGAATACAGAGCAATTGAGTGTAAATATTAATAATGAGAGCAATACATTCTGGATGCACTTAAGGCTGAGAGAGGATGCCCAGAAGGCCAGAAGCTTTCGGCTTTCGTCTACAGAGAGTGGATGTTCTATGCACTGCTACAGTATGCAACGATTGCTACTAAATTATAATTAGGGCTTCCAATTTTCAGTTTTAACCGATATAAACCTATAACACTGGATACAAAAAAAATGAAATTTGTGTATACCCAATAAAACACAGGAAAAACTGGAAATGGTTACTCAATTCACATTGACTTCACCCCTTTCGCATTTAAAAAAATTAAATAAAACACCTTTCCCAGTGCAGTTGGGCAATGTCCTTCCTAACTTGTTTCTACCATTTATTCTTTCTGAATACTTCAAAGCCACCCCAACTACTGAGAGGCAGCAAATTCTACATTTCTATTGGAGACTCTGCTTGCGAGACTTAAAATGAGATTACAATTAGAAGGCTTGTTTGCAGGACTTAAAGCTATATTACAGTTATAGGGAGAATTTAAAACTGAATTGTAAATTATGAAAAATGTGAAAAAAATAAAAATAAAAATAAAAAAAAAAACACAGAAGGATGTGCCTGTGACCATAAGGATTTTGTTGTGGAAGACAGCAATGGAAAGAAGTACTGTCGAGTTACTATACATATTGTGACAGAAAAAAAAAAACACCCAAGCATTTTGGAAAGTAACTGAAAACAATAATTTCATACAGTATATAAAAAGCAAAAGCCCAGAAAAAAATAAAATAAATAAATATATAAAACTTGAAAATAGCTAAAAAATAAGCACCGAAAAATTTAATTAATAAAAAACAAAAAACAGAAGCCCTAATTATAATCTTGTGTAGTACAATCTTCCATCCAGCTACTATATGATTTTACTGGATAAGACCATGCAGGAACTGACAGAATCATACCAAAAAGAAATAATTGATTTCATCCCCAGCGGGGAGTAGCAAGACACAGTGAAAACATAGTAAAGCACAGGTAAGCAGATGAATGGTAAAACATTAAAAAACGAAGGAAACCCACGGTTAACGTAGAGTATAACCATGAGAAAAGCAGGGAGAAAACTGTAAAAATCGCAGTGTAAATTTACCCTGCTAATAAATAATGGAAGTATCGTACCTGTCCTGGGGCTCAGCTTGGCATTGAAGTCAGATGTGGAGGAGGTCTTGAAGAGCTTGTTTGCAGAAACTCTGTAGAGGGCGCCCCCAATCCAGCGCTGCTGCTGGGGCAGCTGCGGGGGACGCTGTCTGTACCCTGGCGAAGAGTGCCGTATCCGACTCTGCAGCAACGACCTGGCCAGGGAGAAAACACACATCTACTGAAAACTGTTCCAGGAACTCCAGAGGCTTCTCCAGTGCAGGTTAAACCCTATGTTGTATTCTTACACAACAAAAATGTACAAAAATTAAACCCTAAAACTCAAAGCCGTCGAATATAGATACAAGGTATGTTTTAACCAAGGAAATACATGCAAATGTACATAACAGGTTAAAAACATAGCTTGTTAGAGGACACACATGGGGCCATGTACTCCATAGGGTGCCGCAGGGATCTGTGCTTGAACCTGTTGTTTCTTATCTACATCAACGACCTCGTTCAGCAATAGTTAGCAAGCTTGTAAAGTTTTAAGTTGATGGAACTTAATCTTTTTTAGCCTATAACAAGGGGGGAGGGGACTTAATTAAAGTCTTTTAAACCTAACGAATACTTTAAGCACAACTCAGAAACCAGGACCAGAGGACACAGTTGGAAATTAAGTAGAGACTTGTGACAGAGAGTAGGAGACACTTAGGAGGGAGAGAGAGAGAGAGAGAGAGAGAGAGAGAGAGAGAGAGAGAGAGAGAGAGAGAGAGAGAGAGAGAGAGAGAGAATGTTGTATTACATTGTCAAGTTCTTCTTTGGCAAATGACATTACCACATATGGATTATCTCCTTTGAGAGAGAAACACCACTGTCTCCAAGATGTTGGGAGACGTATTAAGGTGATGGTGGTCTCCTTTTCTTTCAAATGGCACTCCTGTAATAGGAGGCATGAACTTTTGCTTCAAATCCGTTTCTAATTCCAGTTGAAATACTACAGCAAATTATCTCTCCTTCAGTGTGGACGCGGGCAGCCAATTTTCTCCAAATAGAAGTGACAATACAACAGAATTTATCGCCATAACCTTGACTTCAGAGGCTGAGTGGGAGTTAAGTTGGGGGTGGCGTGTGTGAGTGTGATTGTGAGTGTGTATGATCGTATATTTGTGTGAGTCTCTGTGTGTATACAAGTGTCTATTTGTGCGAGTCTGTGTTGTGTGTATGTATGTATAGGAGTGTCTACTATTTGTGTCTGTGTGTGAGCGAGTGTCTATGGTATTACCATGATATTTTTTTTTTATTGAGGTGTAAAAACTGACACACTTTAGAAGCAAACAATTAATAAAAGACTAACCTGCAGGAATAATGTATGTGACATTTCCCTTATAAAAGCACCCCACAGTAAAAGCATACAGTAGTAAAGCATAGTGAAAGCATGGTAAAGCACAGTAAAGGATTGTGAAAGCTTGGTAAAGCACAGCTAAGCCATATGTAAAAAAAAAAAAAAAAAACACATAGCAAATGTACGGAAAAGTGCGGGAAAACTGCAAATTTACTGTGGAAAACTTTTATAAATATTGAAGGAAAGTCAATTTCAACAAAACAAGATGAAAGATAGAAAGCAGCTAAAATGTCTCTTCTTCCAGTGCTATTGCATACTTGGTGCACCCAAAACTTTATTACATTTATTAAGGTGTTTCCATCATTATTTCCAATACTGTACATTAGGTTAGGACAATAAAAAGGTTATCGCGATGTTTCTGATTGAAGTCATGATTATTTGTCGTATTAAAAGTTAACTGACATTAAAAATAAATAAATAAATAAATAAATAAATAAATAAATAAATAAATAAAAAAATAAAGAAATAAATAAAAAAAGAATGAGCAGCGCTGTCCCTCTCTCTAGCTCCTCACTTCTAATTTGTCTTGGATTTCTACACAAAGAGATTCAATTTAATTGGGCAATTGGCCTTTAACCCAGTCCCTCCAATAGTGGTACTGCACGGAAATCAGGCAATAAAGCTGTGAGAGAAAAATAACAAATTTGAAATAAAAGGGAATTACAACGTGATTTAAGATAATCATGATAACTTTTATTCAAGAACAGTAAATTATCATTCAACACTACAGGACATCTTATTACTTTAGAAGTTTTCAACACTAGACTACGCTGCCTGCCTCCCAGTCATGAAGCTCTAGCCACTCGACCACACTGCCTCCCTCCTTGTCCTTCAGCTCTAACCACTAGAGTATTAATGGGTGAATAGCTAGAAATGTGTCTGAAATGCCTTCCACGCTACTTCTGCAGAGGAGAAGTCATCCCATTACCTGCTGCCCAGAGAGTCTATTAAATATGAATCACATTCTCACAGTAATTTAAATTTAATGAAGGGAGAAAAAAAAGATTAAAAGGGAGAAGTTGAATAGCTTCAATAAAACGACAAATTCCATCTCCCTCTTGGCGGACCCAAGAACGATTCCAGCTAGTTATCTGAACTGCAATTATATCTGTTACACTGACAGCATACCATATCTCCAACAGCCGGAAAATTAGATAAATATTATTATTACTACGAGACTTGGGGGATGCCTGCTGTGTCTTATGTGGGACTGTGCCAGCAGTTTCATCTGGGAAATGGGAAATCCCTTTTTAAAGGTGTTTAGATTAAAGCTGCACAACTGTGCATGTGTTGGAAGTGTGAAACCACAGGCTGGTTCGGGGGTGGGTTCTATTTAAATGATCTAAACACAGTCTCCCTTTAATTCATTATTATTATGCCAGCAGGCGTTTTCCCCCACAGAGATGATTTGTTTGACCCCATATGAACATCACTCAATACAGTGGACTCCCTCTGCTCCATATAAACATCCACGTCTGCAGTGAGACCTCTCTCTGTGTGTCAGTGCCTCACTCCTGTAGCACCAGCTCACAACGACTTCACATATGGTACGTTTAATGTTATACGCCACAAAAAAAGGACAACTGCAAAACTAACAGACGAACAACATTTCCAAGTAAAAAATAAATAAATAAATAAATAATAAAGTTTACTGTAACATGCTTCTTTCAAAACCAGACGTTTGAGACTTGCATAACGAATGGAAGAGCACAACCTGTAAGACTTATACAATTATCACTAATGGGACGCATTAATATTCCATAACTCTTATACCCCTTCTCCACTGGCACATCTGACCCATGAGGGCTCGGTATGGTACGGGTACGGGTGGTTTTCCACTGGGTATTTGTCGAGCCGAGCAAGAACCAAACCATGAAACTCCGTCTCACAAGACATCTGAATTCGGCTGTGAGCCGAGCCGAGCCAGGGGCGGGGTTAAGGATTTTCGTCATTACGTTGCGTCTGTCACTACACTCCACAAAGACAAACAACATGTCAGACAGCGAGTGTGATCAGAGAAAAGTACAGCCTTGGGACGCTGAGGAAGTGCAGGCTGTAGTTTCTCTGTGGGCAGATAGAAGTGTTCAAGATCTGCAGTCGTACGTCAGAAATGAGAAACTTTATGCACAAATTTCTGACGATTGAAGCAAATGGGCATAAAAGCGGGTACGGTACACTTAACTCGCATGCTCACAAACACAAAATTCTAACAAATTTCTCATCCTTTACCTTAATTATATCAATATAAAGAAAAAAAAATGTGCAAAATAAATTTATAAGCGTATTTACAAAAATATAAAACATCAACTATCTTTAAAACGGGATACCTTTGGCATATTATATTTTTAAAACCTTCTTTTTTCCCCTTCAACAGAACTAATGGAACTTTAGTAAGTTGATATAATCAGTAAAGGTTTGTGGATTATAAAGAAATTCCTAAAATTATTTACAAAATATAGCGATACAAGATACAGATGTACCACTGGTCTATTAATTTTTGAACACCATTTGTTTGGCAAACTGAGTTAATTAATAACAATAATTAAAAACAACTGTCTTTCATTGCGAGGCTGAAACGTCCAGTTGAAGGGTGGAGACCACTTCACCCAGTGACACAATGATGTGAATCAAAACTGATTTCAACACTGTCATAAGTGTTGTAAAACAGGGAAAACAGAACGAGACTGCTTGCAATTGGATCAAGACCAGGCTGGTTTAGTGTGAATTCTCGTCCAAATGAAGTTATTTTGGACATTTCACCTGTGCCTGCAAACGAACCCCATCATACTTCAATTCACACAAAACATGAAAACAAATTATTTGTCAAAGGGCGGTCGTAAAAGATACAATAGGAATTGGGGTTTAAGGTCATAGACATGGTCCAGTTTTATGAGAGATGGTATTAAGGATCCCCACTGTTTAGGAAGGAATACGGTCGCCTTTTGGGATATCGGTTATTGTGCGTCTGTGCTAAGGTGTGTTTTTACTAAAGGCCATCTTCTCCAATCCAAGTCAGTATCAATCAAAGAGAGACTCACTCAGAGTCTCTCCCGAACGACAAAATGGATCTCTGTACTATTGGTGAACAATTTTTGAGAAATTATTTGACAAGATGTGAATAGCCTTAGGGTTAAGAAAAAGAAAACACTTACCGTTGAACACTAAAGAAAACCTATTAGCTTTACTTTGGTTCTCAGAAAAAAATAAAAAGTATTAATCGTCTGTATTGACCAGCTATATTGAGTTATGAAAGACCTGTAAAAACAGCACTTAAGCACATTTAAGAGTGCAATATCTTTTAGTTGTTGGCACTGCAATTAGTATGTTTCTTTTATTGGCCCAGGAATCAATTTTAGACATACATACACACCTTCAGCAAATATCGCTTCGTAAATATGGTCGATACAATAGGGAGCGCTTTTTATAAGAAAATACACATTTATAGCCTATTTATGGACTATTTGTTTAGAAGGTAGTAATGAATATAGCACCCTCAGGACAACATTAGGTGGGTATATGCATTAAAACCAGCCTGTAAATTAACTCCCCCGCTTTACTGCGGATTTGGATTTGTGCTTTTAGTGTTCATTAAGGTGTGCTGGAAATTAGTTTAGAAAGGCTTGCATCGTACTTAACTAATATTGTTGAATTCTAAGACATTTAACTCACAGATCAATTGAGGCTGCTCTGACTGGGATTTTGCCTGAATATTTCATTCAGCTCAGCGATTTAAAACAACGTCTTTATTAGAGAATAATAAGAACAGCTGACATGAGAACGTATCGCAGCGTTTTCACTTGCTTGGTTTGGGCGCTCGGCCAAAGTTGGGTTTTAAAACTTTTAGTTGGGTTTTAAAAACTAAAATTACGTTTTTTCTGAAAAAAACAAAATCTTCCCTGGTTTACAGCACCTTTTAATACACCTGTCTCTGTCATCGAAGACCTCCTAAACCAAAGACTTTCAGTTGTGCCTGAAACTGACTGATTGGCTGGCATGAGAATGCAGCAAACAGCTTTTTTATAAATGGTTGGTCAGTCAATCAGTTATCCCCAGTTACTATCACGTTTTGGTTTTTAAAATACAACTAAGTAAGGTTTTGGTAGTTTCAAATGTGTTATCATAACAACAAAGTCCCAAGTCCCATATGCAAGTTCATAACCCCTCCGCTCCAAGCTTGTGCCATTAGAAGCCCACATTGTTATTTTTGCCTCTAGATCAATCCTCAGAGAATGCGCAATTGAAGAAATAGCCAGTTTGGATAGAACTATGTTGTAGTTTAACCTCACCAAAGTGGACATAGGCAATGCTCGAATGCATGACAAATGCAACTTCAAAAATCCAAAATCCCCGGATACCAACATATTTTGCTTGATGCTTGTAGATCTCATTAGCATCTATCCAAATATATCTTTGGGTGATTTTTTGGAGTTCCCCTATGCAAATTATTATGGCCTAAACTTGGTACAAATAGCAAAAATTCAAAATTTCAAGGGGGTTTAATGACCAGTGGTGGGACTTGAAACCAAAAGTTTTTCACAGAATTTGGAAGACTGGTTCCTGGTTCCACATCCTCTACAGGGTAAAGGGTTAGGCTGAAGTTCGAATAAAACTCGTTACCCCTCATCTTGCAATTTGCCAGAAGCTAGTAGGGTGCTCCTACTATTTTTTTCTGAAAATCCCTATTCATTACGAGTAGAACGAGGTGCTACACATGATGGTAGCATCTAAACTGAACCCAGGGTGATTGTTCTGGTCAAGGTCCCTTTCTCACTTTAGGTTGAACTTTGCAAGGTCACAGGTCAAAGGGGACATTTAAAAAAAAAAAAAAAATGGAATGGCTCTCATTTCTGAACTCAGCGTCTCTGAAAACCCCCAGGTGAATTTTTCTAGGAAAATCTGAGACGGAAGGGCCACGGCACTGGTTGAGTTGGCATGGAATGACCCTATTGCACTTTAGGAATATCAGGCTTAATTTGGTAAGCTATAAGATAATCTAACTAAAGGTTTCTCTGTTTTCTTTTTTCTTTCATTCTAAATGTGTAGCAAAAAACCAAAGTTTTTTTTGCACGTGTTCTTTCAAGTGTGTTGCATATGAAAAAGGTAGACATATAGGTAGGTATACTAAATATATAGCTAAGGATATTTTTCTATAAGACATTAATTCAAAAGGGATGTAATTTTAGTAAAAGCATTTGGAATAACTAATAGCCATTAGTATCACGTAAGTTCCTGTGAACAACGTTACTGATTCCAAAGAATATTCAAACCCATTATGTGACTAAGTGATTAATCTCAGACGATAGTATCCACGCATACAGGTATATTTATTTGTACAACTCTTAATTCTGGTTGTGAAAACAAAGGTTTCAAGCGAATGCTATTCCAGGGTGGTACACATTTGGTAGGCCAACATGATATTAATCAGTTACATTTCCCCATTTCCTATGTGTAAATTATATAGAGTAAAGCTAGTCTTACTCATTGTGGGATGAACTTTCAGTAGACATAGCTGGGATAATTCTAATGTCCATTAGAACTACAGGTAGTTTTGACAAAACATTTTCACACCTTTAGCAATCTATATTAAAACTATATCCAATAATTTAACTGATTTATGTAATACAATATCCAAATCATATACAACTGTGCATTGCTAAATATTTCTGATAACCTTGCAGATCACACCCATGACTGCAGCTCATCAGCACACTACTCAGTAGCTTCATTATAAACCACTAGGCTAAGAAAGTTTACAAACTTTCCTGAACAACTTATTTGTTCATTAAGAGAACTCACTCTCTAAGACAGTATCCATGTAACAAGTCATAACGCCTCTGGCAATGAAAGCTGTCATGCTTTCAGGAACAAATTGCTTGCTCACCAAGAGAACTAAATCTCCACAGAGAATTAAGTAATCATTGTATAGATCCATGCATATCGTAATGTTACATTACATTGTTTTGCACACGTCAGTCTCACAACTAAACTATCTAGAATATCAGTTGTGCAGTGATAGGTTACTTATCATTAAAGCATCCTTCTCTGTATTGTTCAGTACATTACATACAATAATTTTCAGAAAATTATTAATTGGTTAATTTCTACTTTTTTATTACTTCTAGGAATTTAATCATGTTTACTTCATTCACTATTCAATCCATTTTGAAATATAAGTCAATTACTCAGGATCAGGTCAGGCTGACTGGCTGCCAACTCTTGTGGGCTTGGTAAATGCTTATCCCATGTCTCAATTTTACCTGTGGGCTTTTGACTCTATTTAGTGCGGCTATTACTCCCATCGTGGAGATATGATCGCACTAAACTTGAGGGAGGGTCTCCTCTTCCTCCGTGGGTTGCTAGCATAGGGTCCTCCCTGTTGGCTGCTTGCGAGGCACAGCTTTGCCGGTGTTTCCACACGATCTGTGCCATTTTTCGAATTTCTTGGCTCCTTGTGCAGCCATAATCTACAAGTAGCATAATGGTTTTCCCTGTCTGTGGGGAAACAGGTTAGCAACAATCCATCTTTTAAAGAAAATATCATCCATCCACTCTGTGAAAGTTCACATATATCTGAATGCATACATGCCTGCAAATATAAACACGTGTGCGAAGTCATGAACACATGCACGCAAAAAGCAGCATGTACACAAACAACTCATATCTCTTGGCAGAGACCAGTTTTATTTCTATCTTTCTAAAAAAAAAAATTAAGTACACTATTACAATAGCAGAGCAATTATCGGTGGTTCCACATCCTGTTTAAATCAATATTAAAGCACTAAAAGTGATTAGCCCTGGCCTGCCTGTGCCCCGGTAAAGTAGATAGACATTATTAACAGACAGCGTAGAAATCCTCTCTCCTCTCCTGTATGCAGAGCAGCAAGTGAATCCAGAGTGCAATGAATGGGGAAGGTTCCTTCAGAAGGGGGGGTGGGGGGCTCCCAATTTACAACCTTCTGCCTATGCTTTACAGCTTTCTTAATTCAGCTCCTGCTACTGTTAATGTAGTTAATGTTGAGATTATATCTATTTTCTGGTGGCAGGCTGAGATTTACGCTGGCTATTTTTCCAGTACTCCCAATTAAGTGCTGACTGGGGAAACAGGACAGGATCTTAAGAGATATGTCACCTCAAATAATACCTTCTCCCGGGGGCTAGGTACTTGGGGTTTCCCCTCTACCCCTTGTCTGTTTTAAGGGGGGTTGTTTTGGGAGATCTCGCTGGGGTTGTACAGCATTCTTGCCTTTCTCACGTCTCTCCCTCTTCATCAGAAGAGCGTTAAAACCCAGCAACAACTAGAAAAACACTCAGTGGTAAATTGGGAGTCACGGTAGGCACTCCCAGCCTAGTTAGAATAAAGAATGGAGGAATACTATTGCGACGACCGAACTTTATGGAAAATCTAGGGTATTGCCACAGCTATCACAATGCACTTTTAACATCACATACAAAACAACATTTTAATAAAAATCGGTGGGCATATTAGGATACTTAATGTCGACAAATGTAAAATGCAAGTCACAAAAATCTGAGATCCAATTATCAAATGGTTGGTACAAAACTAGAACTGACCAAGAGAAAGGCCTTGGTGTTGCCATAGACACCAGACAGGGAAGCAATCAAAAAGGCAAAAAGCAACTAGTATTGGCTTAAATGATAAATACACAATTCACACAAAAAGGTTAACATTTAGCCTAATGAGGATCAGCAGTCTTAGCTGCAATGATTTTAACATAATAACAAAACTTGTAACCTGCCCTGTGCGTATTAGTAAAGCTGCAGTTGGGGTGAGTATGTACACCAGCATTACAGTTTAGGTACATGTTATTCTACACCGCAATTACCATAATTACGGTATACAGCGGTTAACGCTACGTTTGTGTTCCTACTGTATGAACAAAGTGAAGGAAGAGGCAGTTTTCATATACACATTTTTATTCAATGTCTTGCACAAACAATATTGGTACTCCTCAGTTTTCTCACCCAGCCTCACACAAACATTCCACCCACTTCTACCTTGATGTCAATCACCATCACGACCGCCATTTTGCTTTTGCATTTTTCTACTGCAAACATCAAAAATGTTCTATTGCAAATACGCTTCTAAACCAAGCAATGATACTTGCAGCCTTAGCAAAGTGTCAGAGGAAGATCTTTTTGTGAACTGATTACACTGTATTTTGATAATGGTTTTGAAAGAAACCGTCAATGACACAGAATACAAGTTTGAATGTCTCAATAGCAGAGACAAGCGACTGCAGTGGGAGAGCCTACTTATTCTCGTCATTTACAGTATGCCAACTTTTTCAGGTAAATTAAGAATTTTTTTTTTTGTACAAACTCCACGTGTAATAATCATTAGTACAGCATTGTATGCTGACCTGTGCAATGCCAATGAACTGTAGATATAAATACCATAACATACGTCTTAATATTAAAATACATTTTTAATGGTGTTGCTACATGTATTTTATTTACCCTGTGCCAAAAATAAACAACTCATCTCTGCTCTTAAATAATTAGTAAATCTTTGTGTTTTAAGCACCCATTATTTCCTAATACTGTTTAGCATCAGCTAAACTAAGTAATTTATGTATTTATACATTAGAATTTTTCTAACAAACTGCAGCCCCACGTTGTTTTGAGCAAGTGATAGATCTAAATAATAGAATAATACATATGGATAAATGAACGTTAAACGTAAAATTGCTATGCCTTTTTTCAGCTTTCGTGGTATAGCAAAATATAAAATGTTAAAGTTTAAATCGTTCTGTGAATGGAAGTGTTACCTTCCTACCAGATATTAAGGTTACCATAACATCCTGTGCACATTTTATACCGGCTTTGAGCTCACTGTGTGCCTAGCCAGCAGGGTTCAATGTAGCGCGATGAGGAAAACAGTCCCTGCCGGTTTTGCCACCGTAACCCAGAGGAGCACCAGTGCAAACGTGGCACTGCCTGCGTAGGTCTCCAGCGAACACCTGCCTACTTCGCCAGGACGCGAACCTGCGCTGTGGGGCTCGCCCTGCGCACCAGGTGATACACTCGGGGACCCCAATTATTTTACTTTTTGACTATCTTTCGAACTTTTTTTTTTTTGTTCAGTCCTTTTCCGTTGTTTAGTGTGTTTTCAACATCATCCATAACTATTAAAACACTCAATAGTGCTGAATTTAGATACTAAAAGAAACCTACATTCAATGACAAAAATAAAATACTTCTCAAAACATTTCATTGAATTTAAGTTCCTTTAATTCTGACACTGTGAACAAGCGTGTGTGTGTATGCACAACTGTTCAGACGCCCCAGGAATTTTCCATATAAACCTGCAGGTCCATCTCTTCAACAACCCATCTTGCTTGCTGCAGGTTAAAATGAGATGAAAGAAGAAGAAAAGGGCAGGAGGGGGGGAAAGGGACAGGAGGGGAGGGGGAAGGTGGCAATATTTTATATAAATCGGAGAGGTTTAAATTGAAAAGCCCCAGCTGAATCGATATTTACTGCATCCTACTAAATGTATAGTAATAAGTCACTAAAGCCCCCTCACTGTTTCATAAAATAAAAATTATAGAAATGAACAAGGGCACGGCGCGGCTGTTACATTAACTTTTACAGCAGGGGAACTTGTAACCAGTCCTTTCTATAAAAGGGAGGCTTGCTGCAGGCTATTGAGGGTCAGCGGAGCAGCATGTACAACATCAGGTGGCTCACTGTCAATTAGGAGAGGCACTCTCTTCTCTTTTCTGTCTCTATAGCATAACCCTCATTATCGGAACATCTCTTATCTGAACAGCCCCTTGTTAACCTATCCTGTTGTGTGCTGTGCTCTTTTGCCCTGGTGTCATAAAAAATCTCTGCTATTTACATAACAGTGCAGTGCTGTGTGTTATATATTTACAGGTAAAGGGGGTTGCATTGTATCTTTTAGTTTGGATTCTAGACGTTTTACTGTGCATTTTAGTGCTGGGACAAATACTGGAATATTGAAACAAACACTGCTTGAAATGTATTCGGTTGAAAAAAAAATACATGGTTTGTATTCGTACATCTAACAATTTATAAATGACTGTATCAAAAATATATCATGCAAAAATAACTGCATGAATGACATCTGAAATAAATATCCCACTTTACAGAATATATATTAAATATATGAATCCATGGTCAAACCCTAATACCACACATCTAAGATCCACTTGCGGCCAAGTTTCAGCCTCCTGGCAGAGGCAACCAGGTTTTTGGCTAAAATGTCCTAGTACTGGGTAGAGTTCATGATGCCGTTGACCTTAACAAGGGCCCCAGGACCAGTGAAAGCAAAACAGCCCCATAACATCAAAGATCCACCACCATATTTTACAGTAGATATGACGTTCTTTTCTGCACACGTATCCTTCTTTCGACGCCAAACCCACCGCTGGTGTGCGTGGCCAGAGCTCTATTTTCGTCTCATCTGACCATAGTACCCGGTTCCAATCGAAGTGCCAATGCCGTTTAGCCAAACTCCAGGCGCTTACGTTTGTTGGCTGCTCTCAGTAAAGGCTTTTTTCTGGCAACCCTTCCAAATAGCCTATTGGCATGGAGGTGGCGTCTAATTGTAGATTTGGAGACTTGGTGACCCCAAGATGCAACCAAGTTCTGTAATTCTCCAACTGTGGCTCTTGGATTTCCCTTTGCCTCCCGAACCATCTGCCTTACTGTGCGTGGGGGCAAGATACACTTGCGTCCTCTTCCAGGCAAGTTTACCACTGTTCCAGTGGTTTTGAACCTCTTAATTATTGCCCAAATAGTGGTAAGTGGTATATTTTGTTTTTTAGCTATTGTTTTGTACCCATTGCCTGATTTATGAAGGTCAACAACCATTTGTCTCTTTTCATTTGTGAGTTCTTTGCCTTTCCCCATGGTGATGGATGACAAATGGATTTCATATGCTTGTTACCTCATTTTTATACCCCAATGAAACAGGAAGCCATGGAAGGCCACAATACAGTTCCTTAAGGCTGAGATGCACTTAAAGAAGTAGAATGTCAATGCAGATTTAATTTTGTTTGATTTTATTTATAAGAATCTTTAGGGGTGCCAATAATTCTGACACCTATCTTTTTGAGAAAAATGTTATTACTTGTTCATAAAAAACTTTTTTTTCTCTGAGCAATTGTATTAGAATAAAAGAATATGGTTTTCCCATATATTTGCGCATAAACTATAGCTCATTACCTGTGTTGTTTATTTTATACAGTCTTTTTTGCTCATCTTTATCAAGGGTGCCAATAATTTTGGAGGTGACTGTATATATATATATATATATATATATATATACACACACACACACACACACACACACACACACACACACACAGTTGTCCCGTGTTATACCACCCCCCTTTATAACGCCACCCTCGCATACCGCCAGCTATTCTCTCTGAACAAAGAAGAAGAAGAATTAATAATAATAATTTTTATATAGCGCCTTTCATAGTGGACCACCAAAACAGCACCCTTTACAAGATCTCCTGGTTAAAAGCCCGTTTCTTTAACCACTGGACCACAGCCTCGAAATGTCATGAACACTCCCGCTGCCAAAGCAAAACAGAAAGTACAAAATGGCGAGTCAACCCTACATTTAACACCAAAGCAAAAGAAAAAAATCTGCCTGTATGCATCTGAAAATAATAAAGCAAGTGAGCAAGACATCGCAAATGTTCTCGCCTAAGTGAGGCATATACTGTTAATCGAAGGCATATACTGTTAATTGGAGGAATTCTAATGGATAAAAACAAATGGCTTACCTTGCTGGAACGGGTCGATTTGTTTAACCTGAAAAAGGCTTGACACAGTCTAAAATAAGTGACTTTTATAAACCACAGTAAATGTTAAAAAAAAGGATGGTAAGAGGTTTTTTTGCTAACATGCAAGTTTTGCAAACATGAAGGCTGGCTTAAACTAAAAGCATCAGTTTTGTAAACAGCAGAATAGTTTTTTTTTTTTTTTTTTCAACTGTTTAAAAAAAAAAAACTGTATGCCTGTACATATTCAATGTTTTTTTGTTTGTTTGTTTTTTAACTGCTTAAAAAAGAATGCTGTTGAGCTTAGATTGCTTTGTGAAATAAATAGATGGCATCGTTCAATGGGGGATTGAGCAGGCTTACAGTCATGCCACATTTTTCTGTCCCCTCCGACCTCTCCTCACTCTCTGTTAACACCAGTGAATTTCATGCTGTCCAACTAACCTCTCCCTGTCAACTCCTGCTAATTGTACTGTACCGTCCCCCTGGACCTCTCGCTCACTTTCTCGATGAACTCGACTATCTACTCTCCTCCCTCCCCTCTCTGTCTACCCCAACTGTCCTGTTAGGTGATTTCAAAATCCATCTCTCCAACCCCAGCCACTCTGCCGGATTCCTCCCTCTCCTTCACTCCTTCAACTTTTGTCTCTCTCCATCCCCCCCTACCCACAAAGCTGGCCATCAACTGGACCTCACCTTCTCCAGGGCCTGCTACCCCTCCACCCTCTCTGTCACCCCCTGGACCTCTCTGATCACTATTTCATCTCTTTCTCTGTCTCTCCCCTCTCTCCCTGCTCCTCCTACCTGCTCTGTCACCTCTCGCCATAACCTCCGCTCTCTCTCCCCCTCTGTCCTTGCCTCCACCGCTCTCTCTCACCTCCCTCCTATCGACTCCTTCTCCCAACTCTCTGTAGACTCTGCTACCTCCACCCTCTTCTCCTCCCTCACCTCCTCCCTCGACTCCCTCTGTCCCCTCCCCAACCCAACCCTGGCTCTCCTCTGTGCTCCGCTCAGCAAGAACCAGAAATGGAAGAGAACCAAACTCTCTGCTGCCCTAGACCTCTACTGCTCTCTCCTCTCCTCCTCCTCCTCTACTTAGTATATAGTAAAAAATGTAGAGGACAAATCCAAGGAGATTATAAGGAGGTTGTATAATGCATTGGTGAGACCACACGTGGAATTCTGGTCACCACAGTAACAAACGGACATTGTGGCCCTTGAAAGAGCACAGCGAATAACAACCAAATTAATCCCAGCAGGGCTTAAAAAAGGCACTGCACAGAAACCTGTAGCAGAGTACAGAGTTGGAAACTAAGTGGAAAGAGACTTAGGGCAGAGGGTAGAAGACACATCTTTGGTATGGTACTGTATATGAGCTGACATGACAACATTTTTCGATCAATCAGCTACTAGGAACCGGACAAGCGTTATGCTTTTATGTTCTAATTCCTATGCTGTGAATACAGTTGGTCTGATGAATGATTATGTGCATATCTGTAGAGTGCAATGTGTATTCAAAGTTCAGAGGAGTAGAAACAGGGAAATTACAACAGGAACAAAAAGGTAAGCATTTTCTTACATGTACACTACCGTTCAAAAGTTTGGGGTCACTTAGAAATTTCCTTGTTTTCGAAAGAAAAGCAAATTTTTTGTCTATTAAAATAACATCAAATTGATCAGAAATACAGTGTAGACATTGCTAATGTTGTAAATGACTATTGTAGCTGGAAACGGCTGATTTGTAATGGAATATCTACATAGGCCTACAGAGGCCCATTATCAGCAACCATCAGTCCTGTGTTCCAATGGCACGTTGTGTTTGCTAATCCAAGTTTATCATTTTAAAAGGCTAATTGATCATTAGAAAACCCTTTTGCAATTATGTTAGCACAGTTGAAAACTGTTGTGCTGATTAAAGAAGCAATAAAACTGGCCTTCTTTAGACTAGTTGAGTATCTGGAGCATCAGCAATTGTGGGTTCGATTACAGGCTCAAAATGGCCAGAAACAAAGAACTTTCTTCTGAAACTCGTCAGTCTATTCTTGTTCTGAGAAATGAAGGCTATTCCATGCGAGAAATTGCCAAGAAACTGAAGATCTCGTACAACGCTGTGTACTACTCCCTTCACAGAATAGCGCAAACTGGCTCTAACCAGAATAGAAAGAGGAGTGGGAGGCCCCGGTGCACAACTGAGCAAGAGGACAAATACATTAGAGTGTCTAGTTTGAGAAACAGACGCCTCACAGGTCCTCAACTGGCAGAACACCAGTCTCAACGTCAACAGTGAAGAGGCGACTCCGGGATGCTGGCCTTCTAGGCAGAGTTGCAAAGAAAAAGCCATATCTCAGACTGGCCAATAAAAAGAAAAGATTAAGATGGGCAAAAGAACACAGACACTGGACAGAGGAAGATTGGAAAAAAGTGTTATGGACAGACAAATCTAAGTTTGAGGTGTTCGGATCACAAAGATGAACATTCGTGAGACGCAGACCAAATGAAAAGATGCTGGAGGAGTGCTTGACGCCATCTGTCAAGCATGGTGGAGGCAATGTGATGGTCTGGGGGTGCTTTGGTGGTGGTAAAGTGGGAGATTTGTACAGGGTAAAAGGGATCTTGAAGAAGGAAGGCTATCACTCCATTTTGCATCGCCATGCCATACCCTGTGGACGGCGCTTGATTGGAGCCATTTTCCTCCTACAACAGGACAATGACCCAAAGCACAGCTCCAAACTATGTAAGAACTATTTAGGGAAGAAGCAGTCAGCTAGTATTCTGTCTATAATGGAGTGGCCAGCACAGTCACCGGATCTCAACCCTATTGAGCTGTTGTGGGAGCAGCTTGACCGTATGGTACGTAAGAAGTGCCCATCAAGCCAATCCAACTTGTGGGAGATGCTTCAGGAAGCATGGGGTGAAATCTTTTCAGATTACCTCAACAAATTGACAACTAGAATGCCAAAGGTCTGCAAGGCTGTAATTGCTGCAAATGGAGGATTCTTTGACGAAAGCAAAGTTTGAAGGACACAATTATTATTTCAATTAAAAATCATTATTTCTAACCTTGTCAATGACTATATTTCCTATTCATTTTGCTATATTTCCTATTCAAACTCATTTCATGTATGTTTTCATGGAAAACAAGGAAATTTCTAAGTGACCCCAAACTTTTGAACGGTAGTGTACATTATAATTTGGAACAAAAGTAATTTGTAAGGGAAGTGATCTTTAATTTCCCTGGAAAAGAAAACAGGCAATGAGAGAGGGATGGAGAGAAAGAGAGACAGAGAGAGGGAATGAGGCGGGAGATGGAGAGAGAGACTAATGATACAGGGAGAGGAAGAGCCCACTATAAATCTCAGCCTCATTCACACTGATCCCGAGCTCTTATTAAGTAAATTAATTTAACTCGATCCCGACTCCAGATCAGCTTGATTAAGTAAGGGGGAAATTGCATTAAGAACGGCCGTGTTCGCCAGATATAAGAATGAAGCAAAACTACATTCACTTAGCACTGTAAATTAAACTAGAAAACTGCCAGTGTAAATTTCAAGTTATCTACAGAGTCAAGATGATCTTCATAAATTCCAGAAATGGCCCTCTCGCCTACTATAAATCTCTATGAAATAAAGAGAGTATATATTATTACGAATAGAGCAAAATGAAATGAATGAATCTCCCTCCAGTGTCACCGCAGCTTTGTCTAAAAATAGCTATTTAAACTGCTCTGAGAAATGAGCTTACACTGGTCACAACCCAGGCAGAAATTTTATTTCAACAGCAATTTTATTTCAACAAGAAAAGATTACAGTATTTGTTAGGCTTTACCTATTTACTACATCCTGTCCCTTATAAAAGTTCCCCACAGTAAATTTGCACCATAAATTTTGCAGTTTCCCCAATGTCTTTACCCATGGTTATACAATGCATTTTCTGTTTTTATGAATTAAAAGTATTTTTTTATGAAACTGTTGTTGATGAAACCATCAATAGTCCACAACTATTTAAAAACTTGATTTTATTAATAAAAACAGACTTTGAATAACTCGCTTTGTGAATAGAGCATTATATTTAGGGCTAAAACACCCCCTATTCAAAAAAATTTAATCAGTGGATAGCCAATAAACACAGGAAACCACCAGAAAAACTGTGGAAATGGTTAATCAATTCAAGTTGACTTCACCCCTTTCCCATTCAAAAATAAAACCTACTACAAATTTAAAAAATACATTTCCCAGCACATGTCCCGCCTTCCTGACTTGCATCTATCATTGATTCGTTCTGAATACTTTAAACCCGCCCCAGCTACTGAGTGACAGCACATTCCTACATTTCCATTGGAAACGCCGCTTGCAAGATTTAAAACAAGATTACAATTAGGAATGAAGGGTTGTTAGCAGGATTTAAAGCTGTATTACAAGTTAAGACACAAAGGATTTAAAACAGAATTACAAATTGTGGCGAAATGTAAAAAAAATGCCGAGACACACAAAACCCCCAGAAGGATGTGCCCGTGACCATAAGGATTTCGTTGTGCAAGTACTGTCGAGTTACTACTATACATATTTTGACATAAAAAAATAACCTCAAGCATTTTGGAAAGTACCTGAAAACACTAATTTCATACAGTATATTAAAAATGAAAGCCTGAAAAAAACGATTTACATAAAACTCAGAAAGTAAGCACTGAAAAATGAAATGAATAAACACAGAAAAACAGAAGCCCTAATTATATTACCAATAAAAAACATTTCAACTTCAACCCATTTTCTTTAACAAATTGAGATTCGTAAAATTTTTACATCCAACTAAACCCAGGTCCCTGGATGAAGAATGTTTTCATAACGCTGTTTACTGTCTAAATACTGTTTCATTACTGTATGTGCGCAAGCTTGCAGTATACGAAAGTGTTCCAAAAGCATTACTGTAAAAAGATCCATCACCGGTAAAAAAAAACCAGCACCCCAGCAAATCATCTGGTAAAGATAAGAGAGAAACCTTCTGTTCAGAATTGTGTGTTGTCTATTTAGGACTTAATTTATGCATCATTTTTGCACAATATATTTTTGATCACTTCTGTAATATGAACAAATACAAACACTGACATTTATCTTTTTTTTTTTAAGCAAACTAAAAAATAAAAAAACACATTCAAAACAATGTTTTTTGAATATGTGAGGATGAGATTTAAAGTGGTGGCAGTCGGATAGAGCTGGCCTAGGACAGCAGCATCTTACTGTAAGTGCCTGGCTTCCTTGAGATGGTCATTTAGCTTAGAGGTTAAAAACCGTCAATTTACATCAAACAGACACCATGAAATCCATCTGATTAGGACTGTGGCCATCTGGGCTGATAATAGTGGCCTCAGCACCTGCAATGCTTGCTACACCCCTCCCAGTACAGAAAGAAAACAATATCCCAGTATGATGGTTAATGAACACCTGCATAACTGTATTTATTGCTACAATTAGGGCCCACGCTACAGCTATCAGTGAATAAAACAGCAGGCAGTAACAAGTACGCTTATATTCACACATGCAGATATTTGCTGCCAGTTTCATTAGATTCCTCTGCCTGCCTCAGCTCTTTAAAACCCTGACAGGCACTTCTTTATTGTAATGCGCCTTGTAAACGATTGTATTACCCTTCTCTTCAATCTGACGCGATTTAGCATGCCTCTTATGTATGAAAATGCACCGTACTTGAATGTTGCCTCCAATATTGAATGTTGCCTCCAGTAACACAGAGCTGTGCATATGGTTTTCTTGGATGTGTGCACACATTTTTCATGTCATGCACATCCATTCATTATGTAGGTCACAAATGTGTAGTTTTGAAAGATACACATGTTATAGTAAAGATATCTTTCTGCAGACCATGCTTTCTGATAGTCTTGCACTTCCATGACAACGTGGAGGGTGAAATTGTTCCAGGGCTTTCTTTCCCGTCAGTAACCAACCAGCTGCTTCACTTATTGGCTGTAGCCAGTTAGATGTTTGACACCGAAGAGACTGCTGAGATGAAATGATCAAAGAAGCGCAAGTGTAACAAACTTCGTGGAAGGGAAGGCAAGCAAACCGAGAACTTTCTTTAGATAGCAATGTTTTTAAATGAAATGCATGTTGAAACGGCACAGTCTGATGTATATAGTGAATGGAAGTGCACAATGTAATATTTAAGTATTTTGTTAGCTACAGCAAACTTACTGTATAACCCATGAGCAAAATACAGATCCTGAGATGCATTCTGCAGTTACGGTTGGACAAAAACTTGTATTTGCTGTGGGGAGCTCTGAATTGTTTGCAAAGTCGCTATTGTGACATCACACTGCTAACAGCTGGCCACTGAAACATGAAAAATCAGAGAGTCAGGTACCTGGTGGTGCTGATCCTGCGCCCCCTCCAGGTGTGTGCAGTAGAGCTGCGTGGTGCTGGGGAGCTCCCAGCTGCATCGTGCTTCACTATCTTGTACCGCGTCCTGATCACTCTGTGTGGGGGGTGATGGGCAGGACCTGGAACCAGGAGGGGACAGTCAGTTACTGAGTCACAATATTTTAATACCGTCCGAAAACTTCAAGCTGACTGTTCAGTTTTATTTGCTGATATGATATTACAAGAGCAGCTTCAAATATGAAATGCTAAGTTATCCTAACAAATATGTTGCTCTTGTTTGGAATCTCTTTGTACTGATATCAATGAAAGTTTTTTTTACGTCAATATATTCTGGTGATTTCTTAAAACTCAGAAGTTTAACACAGTTCGCAATTCTACCTTATCTCCAGCTGGTACACCAGTCAGAGGGGTCTGGTGAGTGCAACCATTAACACCCCTCCCCCCCTCCCAAAAAACACTCTGCCCCTCGTGGATGTGAGAAATAAAACTGTGGTGCTTCTTACGTCAGAGGGACAAGTCAGTCAGTTACTGATGGGAGAGAGGATTGAGGGGTGAGGAGGAGAAATTACAAGATGTCACCCTTCACAATAGTAATCACATTAAAGTGCTATTCAAAAGGCAGAATTCACTATGACTGTACAATATAGGCAAACTATTAAAATGGAAGTGTGCTTAAAAAAATTAAAAAAAAACAACAACTGACATATGTCACTACTGCTATTCATTGTAAAATGCTTTACCATACCTCTCTAGCTGTTACAATGCCTACCTATGCTTTACAATGCTGTCACCACACTTTATTACACTGCACTATGATTTTACTGTGGTAAACATTTATAAGGGGTATATAGTACTTTAAACAATAACATGAATGCCTGGAGGGTTCTTAATTACCAGAGATGAAAATGTCTCTGTTTTCTATATTAAAAGCCATTTTAGACATTGCAAAACCAGTTCAATGCAGAAGTACCTGCCACACACACATGCTTTTGATTAGTATAAGAGGAGAACATTTGTTCATGAAGCCGGAAAGAACATCCAGAACCTATTAGTCTATTCTGATGCTTTTAGCAGTCTCTACTTTGTTATGGCAGTTCCATACCACATGGTTATACAGCAGATATAGTTAAATATATATATATATATATATATATATATATATATATATATATATATATATATATATATATATATATATATATGCTAAAGAATGCTCATTTTAATGACAATTTCCACATGATATGAAGACATTTTAGATGATTGTATCGCATTATTACCCATGTCTACTGTATATTATGTCAAAATATGAATAGTAAAACTATTTGAATATTTTCACTCAATGTGTGTTCAAACTGCTTGCATACTGACCGAGAGACCTACATTTCTGTTGTATGTTGTATTACAAAGCAGGCAAAGTGCTGTACAAGAAAGACACTGAGAAAAACTCTGTCAAAACATATGTCATTGAACTTAAGCTTCTTTAAGTGTTTCTATCATTAGATTAACTATGATATATAAAAAACAGTAGCAACTCATCATATCTAGTGTCACAATCACCTTGATTAATACCAGCTTCCTATTTTACACCCAGGAACTCAAGAGCGGATGTCAGCAAGCTACCGGCCTCTGGTGGACAACGACCAACCCTGCAGGGTTTGTTGTAGCAGGATGAGGAGAAACAGTTCCTGCTGGTTTTGCCTTCCTAACCCACGACAGGACCAGAGCTAATGTGACGCTCCCTGTGGAATCCCCACCGAAGACCGGAGTATTTTCTTTTTACAATTCAATTCTGTACACACAACTACACAAATACATATTACAGTAATTAATGAAACAGTGATGGAGGACCTCTTAAGGCTACAAACATCCGCCATATGTTACATGCTGTAAATGTGTTCAATTCTAAAGTATAAACATGTAGGAAATCAGCCGGAAACTAACACCACCCCAGTCTTAAATCACCATGTGAGTCTGAGTACTTTCCTCAATTTGCCTTCGTTAGCTATATATTAAAGCCGTTCTGCCTGGCTGTAGTACAAGCAGCAGGTATTCTGTGCATCTAACCGTGTTATTTCCTTTAAACCTTTGCTTAATTCTCTTCATTACTATCTCCCCAGGCTGTCATTTTTCTCCAGGCCCATCTATTCCCAGCTGCATGAAGATCTGTTATTACAACCCCCTCCCCCTTCCCCCCACATCCCAATCCCAAGTCGTTATCAGTGTGACACACACTGTCGCAGTGCTACACAGGTCAATGCTTAATGACTAATCGATCTCATTAGATTTTCTAATTAAAAACTTTACTACCGCGTTGGTGGGGGGTGAAGAGAGTGAAAAGTGCTTGCACACTACAGGGATGGTATATGAAGAGTGTTTATCAGCTGGATCCCTGAGTCTACACTGGACAGCAGCCTTGATGCTGAAACTTGCAACTTTCCAATTAAAGGTGTGTGTCATTTAAAGGGGTATGGTTCTTAACTTCCAAACAGAGGGTTTCATGTTCTTACTGTATGAAAGCGTTGACTGCAGCCCTGCACAAAAGACACATGGTGTGCCTGAACGGTGTCTGAATGATGGTTCTGATAAGATCACCAAGGCTAATGTTAATGGATTACAACTGCAACTGCACACTTCACAATAGCTATATGAACTTTAAAACACACAAAAACACGACGACGTGAACTGCTTCGGCATTAGACATTAAAATGTGATGTCATTATTGTGCTGCAACCACGAAAACAGAATGAATGCAGAGCTCTCAGAAGAATTCTTAACGTAAACAAAATACAAACTAAGTGACATGTCAACTATCAGTTTCTGAAGTCGGCTGTCACTTTTCTATTTTACTATCTGGTGCTACCCCTACTGTATATTGCAGACGATATTGTCTGGAAGGTGTTTATTAGTCAGTCCACTGTTTTATACTTCATCGCTGTCAAGATTATTAAAAAAGAACCCATGCTGTTAAAGTCACTTGTTAACACTAAGATTAATCTCCACGTCTCGCTATGTACACCTACAGTACAGACAATTACCTTAAAATGAAAGAGTATGTAAATTTTTTTCACCCTTCCCTTTGCTTTTTATTATGTTTTCAGTGTTTTTTATGGCAATTGCTGAAATGCTGTGTGTTTTTGCTGTTGATGTTTTGTAATGTAGGCTAGAAAAGCCACCTAAAAGGGCAAAAGGTGGCATGATCCAAAGATCCGTTATATGGTGCTGGCTCTTACTTCTATACAGATACTTCTATGTCGTCAATAAATAAATAAATAAATATACTCCACTCTGCCAGGCAAAAAGTGCTGAGCAGATTCCAGCAAAATCTCTCTCTCTCTCACGTTAAGAGCCTAGCAGTCCAGCTAAAGAGACTAAATGCTTCTCTGCAGCTTTAAGGTAATGAGCACACGGTTCCTCCAGTGGAATGATTAGAAATGTGTTTCCAGGGGCACAGTCAATTTGTCCCACAGAGACGGTGACGGAGAGAGGCTTGATAAATCCCCCTCCCCCTCCCCCTCCCTCTTCTGCTGCCAGGGGTGCTCCGTCTAACAAGCTTTACATGTAAAAATGAGTGGAATAACAAAGTACGAATTTTTATCAGGCTAATAAATCATTCTTATTTTTATTTCTCTTTTTTTTTTAAACTCAGATTCATTACCATACAGGCATGTTTTCTTTTTTTAATGCATCATTCATATGTATATATATTACAGAACATGTAAAATTCCTGCAGGGGCTTTATTTTATTTATTTAAATGGTGATGGTATTTAAATTTAATAGACACAATTGTCTTTGACTAAACCACTGTATTTGGTAACGATACCTGCCTTGACTTCGCACCAATCTTCACCAACCTTTTACAATACACTTCTAGCCTCAGATGTTTTGGATAGGCTATAATCTGATAAACTCGCATTTATACGGACATGCTTAACCTTACATTTACTGTGCGCTTACTGACGATAATGAGGACCCCTTTGTATGTGCATGCGCTGGTTTAGAAGTCTGGTTCGACTGAATAAATAAAATCGTGTGTGAAACTTTAACAGGCTAAACAAACCAACAGACAGTTGAGAACAGATTAATGAATATCAAATGTAATCCATCCAAAGGCTTTAAATAACTCATGAGCTGCAGTACGCCTTTCAAAGTTATTTTGATAAGACCCCCATGCTTTGGATGCACTGTGGGGACTAATTTATCAATGTTAAAAGTACATGTAGATATCCAATCCAAGACAGGGATGTTTCAACTCAGCACAACCCGATAACGTGAGGGGCAGACCATCAGCAACTGAGAGCCTAATTGGTGAGGAACTCCCTTGTGGATTTATAATTAAGATGTAAAAAAAAAAAATGAACGGTGCGGGAGAAATAATTTGTCCAATTCAGGCAGTTAGTTTCATACGGTTTACCCTTGTCAGTTTGGGGAACAATATTCCCATGAAGAGACTCCTTTCTGTATTAAAAAAAAAAACAAAAAAAACACAGCAGCCTTTATAAATCACTTACAATTTTACTTTTCCCAACGACTGAAAATAAATAATTATATATATATATATATATATATATATATATATATATATATATATATATATATATTTTTTTTTACAAGTTTCAGTTCATGACAACACTTTGTCTTCCTAATAACTGAAGAGTGTGGCACTGATAAGTGCACCTCATTTAGCTCTGCTTCTTCTAAACCTCCCCCTCCCTCTCTCCTCTCTCTTTAACGCCACTCCTTACCACACTGCCTTTCATTTGTCAGCAGTGCACACTCCTGAATCAGGCAGAGAATTTATCTTTGACAAACATTTACCGATTATCAAATCACAGCCGTGGACCTCAGACGTGTTTTTCAGCGGGGTGGGGGTGGGGATTAGCTTGCTTGCTCACTTGAAGTCATTTTTTGTTTTAAGCAGCCATCTGTATTGCGGTCGAAGCTATTTGGGCGGCTTGGCGGATGACAAATAAGGCTTGTCAAAGACGCCGTGTTTGCAAGCCTCTTGAAAACTTAGCACTATGTTGTTCCACTTTACCTGGTGTTTAATGACAGTCCTGTCAAGCAGGGAAGGGGGTAAGAGGAGGGAGGGGGGGTCAAGGCAGATGCAGAGGTAATGCCCCCCACCCCCCACATCGGAGCAATGGGCGTCTCGTCTGTCAAAGACCTATTACAGGAATGATTGAGATTCCATTCCACTCAAAGTCACTCAACCAACACAAGCCGCTAGTTTTTATAATTATTGCAGTGGAGCCATCGATTCCAGGCTGACACTTAACCTATCTATATGAAATGAGAACGGTTTGCAAAGAGACACTCACTATACATTTACTGAACACATTTCTTTTTTTTTTTCTTTTAACTGACGGCGTTGCTAAAGTAGTTTTTTCTTTTAAAATAAAGCACAAACAGGTCTAGTATTAAAACCACTATCTATTCATACGGCTATTTATTCATTCATTAAGGTCTCTGAGGTTAAGACATTAATCCTACAGCATATGAGTAGACTGCAATTAAATAAAGTAAATAGGCAGCTGTACCAGTACAAACTTTATTACAAAACACACCACAGATAACTTGCCACTTTGGCCATGTCAGCAGCAACAGCATCGGACAAACCTAGCCCTCCGATTGCCTGGAAAGGATTCATAGTTCATAGTTACAGCACACAGGTGTAGATCAAATTAGCCTCATCACATATATTAGGTTTTATACTTTAAAATGGAAAGATTCCATGCACTTTGATTGCCTGAGATAGAGGGATCTTACCCCTAGTATATGGACTTAGAATGTTTGTAACCATTCACAAAAATGAATCAAAACAACATCACTCCACCAGCTTTTCTGGAGGGGGAAAGTTGGCCAGCTCTTAGGCAGTCCTGACTGTGTCTGCTATCCACTTGGACAGCTGCTGCTTAGACTGGGCTTGACCATGGGACTAGCCCCATAGCAGACAAAATTGTTCGGACTGCCTCCAACTTTTCATCCTGTCAACGTAGTACGCCAGGGCCCAATCTGGGCACAGCACATGGAGCTGTCGCTCTGTCAGACTGGAAAGAAGGTGGATGGAAAGCCTCCAATTCCAGACTGGTTGACATGGAATGCCGAGATAGTCTTCGGCAAAAATGCGTGATTGGTATGGAGCGTGACCTTTGTCCTGGCCTCTCTAAAAATTAAAGTAAAGCCTCAGGTTGAGCCGGTTCCAAACATCACCTGTTCCAGTCTTTAAGGCTGCTGGGTTGTAGGACGCCAGGTTTGCCGCTGGTTTACGTACTGGAGGTAGTTGCTTGGGAAGCAGATGAACCAGCTCCTTGGTGTAGCTGCCTACGTGCAACTACCAGCGCGGCCAGGTTTCTACCTACAGCCTGTCCGTTGATCTTGGACACACGGAGCAGGTTCTTTTTCACCAGACGCAGCTCATCCAGCTGTTGTGGTGAGGGACTGTAATTCTCAGAAAGTGACCAAAGCAAATGCGACTGGTAGGCTACTAGGGTGTTGTTGTCGTTCCTTAGCCGTGTGACGAACGCTGGCTGAATAGGCTTTCGAGGATCACCTCAGAGACCCGGCACTGCTTGCTAGGGCAGGTGGCGTCCATGGATGGGAGCGCTAAATTCGGCGCCTGGACCAAGGCGGCAATAGAAGCCTCAACCAGTGGAAAATAGGCCAGGCCCAGCTTCTCTGCATTATGCACCCTAACAAGGACGTCCATTGACCGGGAAACAGAAGGAGCTGTTGCCGGATGGTCCCAGGATTTCAAAAAGAAAATCCACTGCCTTGTTTCCCCTGCTGTAGGCCAGGGCACCTGCAAAATTGCAGTGACCCTCTTGATCAGCGGTAGAAGCTCTGCCGACAGGGAGAGCTTAACCGCAGGGGACATGCTGTCAGACTCCACATTCTCAGACAGGAACAGAAGCTCCTAGTCGCCCACCTCCCCAGAGGCAGCGACAGACAATATGTCCTCCTGCGGCCAATCTGTGCTCATAGCCCCCTGGGGTCTCAGGGGGACAGGCGATGCCAATGTTCCCGTAGTTTTTCCATCTGCTCAGAGTCTGCCGATCACCTGGAACAGCTACTCTTCATCTTCCGTGGGGGAGGGGAAGGAGAAGCAGAACTTGAGGAGGATGAGGAAGACCGTGAGGACGGTTTCCTGCCTGGGCTACTTTCTCGGGTGCGTCGTCCACTCTCCCTTGGCACAGAGCCATGGGGTGAGAACGCAGCCACCTCTCTAAGAGAGGGTGATAGGGAAGAGTGGTGAGCAGGAGTAAAGGATGCAGAACGCTCCTTAGAGCTGCGGGATAACTGTTTCTTAAGCATGGGCTTGGAAAAAGGGGCTCAAAACTCGCAGAAGCTGCGATTATCCAGTTCCTCCTTGGCATGTTCTGGCCCCAGGCAGGAAGAGCACCTGTAGGCAGACTGGCCTTGCATGTCTCACAGGGATAGAACCCGGGCATGATGCGAGGAGCAGGTAATGCAGTTTACAGTTGCTGCCTCACTCTGCTTATAGATATCGACCGGGGGGGTCAAGACCCGAGTGGGACCAGTTTGGTACCAGACCGGTGACCTCAGCACCAGTCGGTTGTGGGCTGGAACCGAGTCGGTATCTGAAGTCCCAGTTTGGTTCGGTACCGGTTCGGTGGCTTTAGCACCGGTCGGTACAGGTACGGTACTGGGTCGGAACAGGGTCAGTAACTAACACCGGGTCGGTACAAGGACAGAACCAGGATGGTGCCGGGAGTTCGCTAATGACTCGATATCTTTACCAATGGTTTGGTACCAGGTCGGTCACAGGACGGTACTGGTACCGGTACGATAACCTTGGTCCCGGTACGGTACCGGGTTGGGAGTGGAGCGGGATCGGTGACCTTGGTACTGGTTCGGTATGGGTCCACCGGTTTGCAGGCACCACAGGTGGCAACGTACAGGGATGCCCACCTGTAAAAGCCACTGGCAAACCCACTCAGTCAGTACCACACACAAGACTGGAGGGAAGCCCACTTGTTAGCAAGAACTAACAGCCTTCACAATGGTGATGCTAAAAAGTCGTCACCAAAACAGCATCAAGGTACTGTGGTTGAGATTGCAAGCAACCACAACCGAAGCAAGTATCTACTGTAAATAGCAAGATTTGGTGCAGTTTCATTGATAAACTCAAATAATGCTATGAACTATATGTTATAAAAATGTAATTATTTAATCGATTATCCAGTATTTATATCGATGAATGGAAATTATATATATATATATATATATATATATATATATATATATATACAGTACTGTGCAAAAGTTTTAGGCAGGTGTGAAAAAATGCTGTAAAGTAAGAATGCTTTCAAAAATAGACATGTTAATAGATTATATTTATCAATTAACTAAATGCAAAGTGAGTGAACAGAAGAAAAATCTAAATCAAATCCATATTTGGTGTGACCACCCTTTGCCTTCAAAAAGCAGCAATTCTTCTAGGTACACTTGCACAAAGTCAGGGATTTTGTAGGCATATAGTCAGGTGTATGATTAAACAATTATACCAAACAGGTGCTAATGATCATCAATTCAATATGTAGGTTGAAACACAATCATTAACTGAAACAGAAACAGCTGTGTAGGAGGAATAAAACTGGGTGAGGAACAGCCAAACTCAGCTAACAAGGTGAGGTTGCTGAAGACAGTTTACTGTCAAAAGTCATACACCATGGCAAGACTGAGCACAGCAACAAGACACAAGGTAGTTATACTGCATCAGCAAGGTCTCTCCCAGGCAGAAATTTCAAGGCAGACAGGGGTTTCCAGATGTGCTGTCCAGGCTCTTTTGAGGAAGCACAAAGAAACGGGCAACGTTGAGGACCGTAGACACAGTGGTCGGCCAAGGAAACTTACTGCAGCAGATGAAAGACACATCATGCTTACTTCCCTTCATAATCGGAAGATGTCCAGCAGTGCCATCAGCTCAGAACTGGCAGAAAACAGTGGGACCCTGGTACACCCATCTACTGTCGGAGAAGTCTGGTCAGAAGTGGCCTTCATGGATGACTTGCGGCCGAAAAGCTATACCTCCGGCGTGGAAACAAGGCCAGCGACTCAACTATGCACGAAAACACAGGAACTGGGGTGCAGAAAAATGGCAGCAGGTGCTCTGGACTGATGAGTCAAAATTTGAAATATTTGGCTGTAGCAGAAGGCAGTTTGTTAGCCGAAGGGCTGGAGAGCGTAAACTGAATGAGTGTCTGCAGGCAACAGTGAAGCATGGTGGAGGTTCCTTGCAAGTTTGGGGCTGCATTTCTGCAAATGGAGTTGGGGATTTGGTCAGAATTAATGGTCTTCTCAATGCTGAGAAGTACAGGCAGATACTTATCCATCATGCAATACCATCAGGGAGGCATCTGATTGGCCCCAAATTTATTCTGCAGCATGACAACGACCCCAAACATTCAGCGAAAGTCATTAAGAACTATCTTCAGCGTAAAGAAGAACAAGTAGTCCTGGAAGTGATGGTATGGCCCCACAGAGCCCTGATCTCAACATCATCGAGTCTGTCTGGGATTACATGAAGAGAGAGAAGCAACTGAGGCTGCCTAAATCCACAGAAGAACTGTGGTTAGTTCTCCAAGATGTTTGGGCCAACCTACCTGCCGAGTTCCTTCAAAAACTGTGTGCAAGTGTACCTAGAAGAATTGATGCTTGATGCTGTTTTGAAGGCAAAGGGTGGTCACACCAAATATGGATTTGATTTAGATTTTTCTTCTGTTCACTCACTTTGCATTTAGTTAATTGATAAATATAATCTATTAACATGTCTATTTTTGAAAGCATTCTTACTTTACAGCATTTTTTCACACCTGCCTAAAACTTTTGCACAGTACTGTATATATATATATATATATATATATATATATATATATATATATATATATATATATATATATATATATATATGATTTAATCGTAGCAGCCCTACGCCACTTTGGGCATTACCAGGCATTATGGACCATTTAGTTGCAATAGCACCCTTAACTTTGTCTTGGGCACCACTACCCAAATGGTCCACAATGCCTGGCAATGCCCTGTGTGTGTCAGGTCTTATTGCTTACGCAATGTTGTGTGCTCTTCTTTAAGCCTAGTAAGACATATCGAGGCACACAGTTGTACTGAGGTGTTTTAAGGCAGTTGGCTCAATTAGTAACTTTATTGTCAGGTTTAGGTTGCAGATATGAGACACTTACTACTGTTTTTAGATTTGTTCTGGAGTCCTTTAAATGCTGTAAGGACTTCAACATCACATAAACATTAACAATGACAACTGTTGAAATATTTGTCTAAAAACTTTTTTGTATTCTCTTTGGTACTGTCGGCTACAAACGGATCCCTGTATCTCACTGGTCTGAGTGACCACTAAACACAGTATCCAGGCAAAATGGATCTTGTGACGTCTGTTCAAAAACAGATTAACACTGTAATATTTCAATAATGGGATACATAGAGGATTCACCATGAACATTCACAAAGGACTGTAATTAATTCCATGAATAAGGACAGCCTAATAACTCGGGTGAGCCCTCGGAGGAGTGGAGCACGTTGTTATCCACATGGTGAAAAACCCCAGGTGAATTGACCAAGCAACACTAAATGAAAGCATGGCTTGCAAACAGATAGTTACTTTAACCAGGTATAGTTCTAAATAAATACATTTGTTCTAAAATAGAAAAAAAGGTTCTTCATAGAACAAATGGAAATACACAAAAGGTGAGATTTGTGGAATTATTTTCATAGCTCCAAACATATATATATAGCTTTACAAGAGAACAGCCTTCTTTGAGAACCATTGTTCTAACTGTTCTATTGTATGTATTTCTTCAGGGCTAACTCTGCATTCAAATAAAGAAAATGCTTTATATAATATAAAACATACACACTGCAGTGCTAAATATGCTATGGGAAAGGGATCCTGCACTTTTAGATACCATGTTTTCTAAACTGAGTGACAAGAAACTACACAGCTGCTCTCAGTATCCTCTTAGGATTATCAAATAATGTCATCGCTTGGGGAACGACACAACAGCTCTAATCTTTTCTCCAAATTTGACAAGTAATTCCAACTAGCAACACTGATGTTTGATAAATTCTCATTTTACCCTGCTCCTCTGTCAACTAATAAATCTTTTTATTGACAGTGCTAGTTTTTTTTCTTAATTCTCTCTCAACTATAGTGCCAGCGACAAGCGCACTGCCAGTGACAAATAGTGCCGAGACAAAGGCGGAGGCAATGGCTGGAGTGGTTGTACTGGGTTGAATTGGTTTCAATGGGGGAGTGCTGAAATTTAGGTAAAATTGATCCCTAGATAACTGTTCAAAAACGGATCATCACAGTAAGGCTCAATGTTTCAATAATGCGATATAAAGAGATTCCACGAATGAGGCTAGCCTACTAACCCGGACCAGCCCCCGAAGGTGAAGAGTGGGTTGCTTACTATTCTCATGGGTGTAATAACCACAGAATTACTTTGCTTAGGTCAAGCTCCACGTAGGCTTAGCAACATGGCCCAATCTGGAACTGCTGTTGGATTTGATTGAATTCAAGGCAGATCCCAAAATGAGATCCGATAAAACATTTACAAAATGATTTCCACTGAGCACTGAGCATGAAAAGTTATTCACTGCAAGATGTCTCAATGCCTGTTGTATATGAAGTCTTCCTACCCTTCCCAGGTCACAACTGATGCGTAGTATTTACCTGTTCATCATTATCCATCTTCAGTATATGCTACTCAGTCTAAAGGAATAAGCTATGAACTGAATTTATTTAGTCCAAAGCAAAGAAGAATTAAGGTGACTCAATCTTAGGAGCTGACAAAGTGAACTAACCAACAATTTGAGTCCAGCACAAAAACCAGGACCAGAGGACACACAGTTAGAAATTAAGTGGAGAATTAGGACAGAGTGTAGGAGACACTTCTTTACACAGAGTGGTGAGGGTATGGAATGGGTTACCTGATTGTTTCTGCTAAATCACTGGGATCCTTTCAGACCTGACCTGACAATGTTTTCTGATGAACCAGTTGCTAGAGAACCGGTTGAGCACTGATAGGACGAATGGGCTCCTCTTGTTTGTCATTTTTCATATATTCCTATTCTATTTTGTGACATTTCTGAATCATTCATCCTACAAAATAATAGGTTTCTGAGGGATTCAGCTTCTAAAAATTCACAAACTGATCTCAAGCATAAAAGTTAAATGTCCTTTCTTATTGTTATGCGGTATCATAAGTTGGGCTTTAATGCTTGAAGAAAAAAAAAAAAAAAACATATATATTAAAGTTTTAATGTGGTGAAAAAACTCCCACAAAACATGCATGTTTTCAGAAAGTTCTATTTAATAAAAAGCAAAGATAAAATCTGGAGAAATTGGAATGGTGGTTTACAACATTCAGGCTGGTTTTTAAAAAACGTTTACAAATAGAATATTAAAATGGACATTCGCCCCAAGTCAGACAAAACTGAAAACAGCAAAGCTGGGGAAATAGGACCTTAGTGTGGCTGTAACTCAGTGCATCATTCAACACTATTGTGTTGTGTTATTTCTAATGTATACATCATTCATCCAAACTCCTTCTGATGCGTCATTGGAAGGAGTTGAAAAGACAAGATAAAAGTCAAAATTATATTTATCATACTGGAAAATTGCTTTACTGATGTTTTTAGAATCAAATCAGCACGTAATGTACTTGCGTTGGTGGTTTGCATTTAGATTTCATGCATCATTAGTTTTTTTTGTTATTTTTTATTATTGCCAATGCATACTATAGTAGCTTTGCATTTTGGTTTGCTGCATTGGACTCTGGTGTGGCCTTCTGGCATCAAACATTTCAGTTTCATGCAAAATTTTCATACAACTCAATTTTAAGAAAGACATGTTTGTTAGTCTTTTTGCCTTTTATCTGTAATAAATCATAAAAATACCATACGTGATACACGACGGCTGCAGAGTTAACAAACGGATATCAACAATCATTCTACCATCTAAGGGAATTTTTCCAGGGGGAAACAAACTGTTCCCAGCTACTAAGCCAAATGATAAATGCCATCTGTGAGCTCCATTACAAACAAAGCCGATGTCATGTGCTTTGGCACATTTGCCACGTCGTATCAGCTGAAGAAGCTTTCCCCGGCTGTACAGGACGTGTAGTTCGTGGAATTCGACTACCTGAGGCTGAGAGGGAGTCAGGAGGCAGTGCAGGACTGCAGGCAGGCCTTAAGAAGATAAAGAGGAATCTGTATTAACTCTTTCACTGCCTTTCTGCTTTAGAACACTGTGCTGCCAGCCTGCTCAACCAAGATGGCCGCCAACATTCTAAAAGAGACCTGCAAAAAAAGCTCTTTTTTTCCTGTCTTCTCCCTGTCAAAATATTACACAAATATTTCTCTCCAAACAAAATACAAACAAGACTTCATTACTTTGACATGTATTTTTATGAATGTGCAACATTTTACCTAGCAACGAGCATTTGATTGGACAGAAAATGAAAAAAAAAAAAAAACACGCAATAACAACAACGACAATCAATGCGTTTCTGGTGACTATAGTCGCCGCAGGCAGTATAGAATGCTCAGCGGGTGGGCGACTTCAGTCGCCGCGGGCAACGTCTTGAGAAAAAAAGAAAAGCCACGGTGGCCTAAGGGCTTTATACTGAGGCCTGGAGAGGGGAGGGATAGGCTTGCACGTCTTGGACTTCACGAAGGGAGCTGTAGACAGAGAGAGACAGCCCAGATGGGGAAGGTGGCCTTCACTTCTGATCATCTTCTGTGTATCCGTTTCATCTTTGGAAGCCTGAACTAGATTCCTCCCTGAGGCGTACCACCCAGAGAGCCCTCCGAGCATGTGTTCCGTTTCGCAATTCCAAAACACCTCTCCTGAAAATAAACAGCTGCGACCCACTTTAATTAGCCTCAAAACTCTACGGCTCTCAATAGTTTTGGTCCGGCCTTGACCGCGGCTTTTCCTTAATTATTATTATTATTATTATTTATTTCTTAGCAGACGCCCTTATCCAGGGCAACTTACAATTGTAAGCAAATACATTTCAAGTGTTACAGTACAGGTAATACAATAAGAGCAAGATAAATACAATGACAAGTTCAAGCAAGTACAAGTGTGACAAAATACAATTCAATACAGCAGATAAGTGACAGTGATAGTTACATCAAGATATGATTAAATACCAAATACTACAGTTTAAACATATGGCGGGTTACAGTACTCTGAAGTACAGGATTAAATGCAGTAAAGTAGGGGCAGGTAAGAGTAAGTAAAGCAAATTTAAGGAAGGGTGAAAGTGTCCCAGGGGAAACAGAGGAGTTCTACAGGTGCTGTCTGAAGAGGTGAGTCTTAAGGAGGCGCCGGAATGTGGTCAGGGACTGGGCGGTCCTGACATCTGTAGGTAGGTCATTCCACCACTGCGGAGCGAGGGTGGAGAAGGAGCGGGCTCTGGAGGCAGGGGAGTGTAGAGGAGGTAGAGCCAGTCTTCTAGTGCCGGCGGAGCGGAGAGGTCGAGTGGGGGTGTAGGGAGAGATGAGGGTCTGGAGGTAGCTGGGTGCAGTCTGGTCAAGGCATCTGTAGGCTAGTACAAGAGTCTTGAACTGGATGCGGGCGGTGATCGGTAGCCAGTGGAGTGAGAAAACCAACTACTGCTGTTCTACATGGCTATGGGTGTGGGGGGGAATGCGATCTTCAGTCAAAGGCTCATTTAAAAGATTGTTATTGTTTAAGTACTAGACTTGCAGTTTTGTGTTTGTTTTGTTTTTGAACACTAAAACACTATGTAGTCTAGCCAAATGATAGGAATTTCTGGATCTTCTTGACGTTACAGGTCATGGCATGTTGTGTTCACAATATGCAGCAGGGATGGAAATGAGACTCCTATTGCATAAGTTTCACCCATTCCAGATTTTATTACAAGGTTGATTTGGAAGTCTTATTTCCATCCCTGTGCAGGTCCAGATATGATACATATCACAATACCCAGGTTACAATACAATTGCCCCAATGGACTACTTTGTATGATGTGTAAGAATGTAAAATGATCATGCACTTAAAAGATCAAATGAATAGAGTGTACTACCTTTAAATTAAATTATGAATTGCTTTTGACAAGATGCTGCCATTATAGATACCGTTGATGCGTTATTAAAACATGGGAAGCCGCTGGGAATTAACAGTACATACAGTTGGGAGTTAGCAAAGCTGTTAAAAATGGAACTCCCTGGCATGCAAGAGAACTGAATTTAGACATGACGAAGGATGCTCACTTCCTAAATGTTATAAAAATAACTTAATGATATGCTTGGGTCTGACAGGCAGCTAGTGCCCGCTGGCAAAGCCTGTACCAAGGATACAGTGCATGCCCAATTTCATACCAGGTTGTGTACACAAAGAGAGATTGGAATAAGCTGTGATAATTAAAAAAAACAATGAAAACAAATTCCCAACCTCTCTTTGAAGATCCAGATGCAGAATGCATCATTCAGGTGTTGCAGATACTGGCTTTTAGGAGGGAAACTCAAACACAGAATAGCTTACACAGAAACAATGAATGTGCTTTCGCTTTCAACTGAGGGTACAGTAAACTGTAAAGACACTGGGGTCCATTCAATTACTGCAAAACGGTGGTGAAACTAAATTCTGTCACTGTTCAAGTCTTTATCAGAATTGTGAACAGTGGATGATAGTGTGCGCGACTCTCTTTAGTACATTTTTGTCTTTAAGGGTTAAGTAAAATGGCAGGTTGGTCTCTAAACTGTATTAGATCTATTGAATAGACCTCACTTTCTCAAGGCGTATAAAAAAAATCAAAAACAGTTAAATGGTTCATTTTTATTGTACAGCACCAGTAATGGAACTACATAGAGAATCATCAAAAACAGCTGTGGGATGAATGTGAAGACTCAAACTGTACTGTCTCTATACAGCAGCTACTTAAAAGTTACTGAATGTGGCAGACATACTAAGTCAATGTCAAGCATGCAGTTTACATGTAACCCAGCAAATATTAAGCGAGTATCTCATATAGTCTTGGAGATACTGTATGAGGCTACAAAGGGGCTTTGTTAAAATACTGCTATGGGTGCAGGGATTCATTGTGTATCGCTGACTCGTGATATTTTCTTTACATAATATACAGTATCGTAACAGAGGTATCACTTGTATTGTGATTCAAGACCAAAAGCACAACACAGCTAATTGTAGATCACCAAATGGTACTTGAATAAATAACAAGTATGTTTTTATTACTGCTGGGGCGAACACAGGATTTTCATACTCGGATATTCGCTCAATTTAAATATTCGTTCAGATATTAATTCGTTTTCAAAAGGTAATAGAAGACATTATATTGCTTAGAACGCAGGCAGAGACAGCATAGCAGCAGGTGGAGGGGGGGCGTGGCCCCTGTGTGTGTGACTTTATTTTACAGCAAGATGTTACAACATGTAACACGTTAAAGTAGAAATATCCCAGGAGTAAAGAATACGTTGTGTAGGCCTTATTTTACTCTAGTTTAATTAACTACAAAACAATTCAAGTTAAACATTGTTCTGTTTATTCCCAAAATAAATAATACATAAAGTTGACAATGCATTATTTCTTTTTTACTTACTTTTTTTTTTCATTCCTTGCCATTTCCGTTTCTTAGCAGTAAACAGTGGCAATAGACACGTTTTCATAAAATAATAACATGAGGTTTACTTGTGCCTTTTCATAGCTGAACAAGCAAACGAAAACTGAAATTTATCTTTAAACACTTCAAATAAAACAAACATTGAGATGGCGTTGTAAAATGAAGGGGGGAAAAAAACTCACCGTTTTGGTTCTCGTTTATTACATTCCACATAATAGAAAGTCGCAACAAAAAATATATAACAGTCTATATAAAAATCACTACACAACATTTCCAGCAAGCTGGGCACTGTTTAAACAGAGCATTATAGAAGGAGGTGCTTGCCCTTCTGTCCCATGAAATTCTGACTCGCTCTAAAGCAGCACAACGCGTTTTTGACCCAGATGGCCTTCCATAGAGATCACTATGTGTGTGCACTCATAATCTGGTTTGTTTACTTTTTGCAATCTAAAACTTTTAAATAGAAGCTCAAGGGCTGCTGTGTTTGCTATGTGTTTAATATATATATATATATATATATATATATATATATATATATATATATATATATATATATATATATATATATATATATATATATATATATATATATATATATATATATATATATATATATATATATATATATATATATATAATCTCTCATATCATTCTGAGCTCTTTTAATCTCTCATTTCATTCTGAGCTCTTTGTCATTTGCCATTTTTTAAACTGTTGTGCAACTTCTGGTGAGGACAGTAAATAAGTGCAAAGTATTTTGGTAATTTCTAGCAGATACAAACATCTGATTTTTGTATCTGAATACTATTTGTCCCAGCACTAGTTTTTACAGTTAATATGAATACATACCCTGTCTAGCTAATTTAATTTTTGTCTTAACAAAACAGTCCATCATTAAATGACCATTTGATCTTATTATGCCTGTGGCAAAGTGCCCCCCCTGTGTGTATTTTGTGTTACGTGTTGTGTGTAAATGTTGGTGTATAGTCATCGGTACACGGGATATAAACGGGTCTGTGTTTCACTTGTGATTTAAAAATGTAGATTTATATTTAGGCACGGAGGGCACAAATCACTTCACGTGCTAGTTAAAATGTAATGTGTGGTCACGGGAGTGCACTTAATTAATTCACGTGCAGTTGTACCGAGATTCCAATTGAATGATTGACTAGCAATCGAAGTCTCGGTACAACTGCATAAAACAGCATGTTTTCACTCACTCGGGTTGGGTGTTCGAGTGGAGAACGGAGAGAGAGAAGAGAGAGAAATATTTACAAACAATTGCTATCGCGTGCTGGTAGGACCAGCACGATACTTGTTTGTTTACTCACCGTGTTTGTGTGTCTGTCCGTCCACCGTTTGTTTAGTGTTAGTTCGTTTTGTTTATGTCTGTTTATTTTGGCGAAAGTGCCGTGTCCTGTGTTTTTGTTACAACCGTTTATTTTTCTGTTTGATTATTAAACACTGAGCGCGATCACGCGCTCAGCTTCACCAAAAACCCCAAGTCTCTGTCTGTACTGTGTTTCCTGGCTCTGCCGTGACGTCACCGCTCAGTCGTCTTTGTCACAATGCCTCATACAGATGTATCGATACATGGATCGTGATACAAACTGTATTACGTGCTGTATCGTTCATGACATTAGTGCACTGTTACACCCCTAATTACTGCCACATTTTCATGTACGATACAGATGATCAAACACAACCAAGAAAATATAGTTGTGCACTGAGCAGTACCTCAAAGCATTCTAATCCCATTTCAAGCTTAGTTGCCCCTAGCTTACTTAGGCTTTTGATATGTGTATGGCGTGGGGGGGTGGCTAAACGCATGTGTACAGAAGAATGCGCCTTGTCGGTGGGATCGGAGGATGCATACTGACCTGTAGTTCGCATTTAAAAAATAAATAATTTGACAGGTTGAAATAACCAGAGCCTGGTGTTTTTAGAGTATTTAGAGTTGATGAGTTGATGACCTGATTCTTGCGGACAGTTTTAGTTGCCTGGGATAAAGCACCTGCTAGTCCTACCCCAAATGGGACAACTCTGGAATGAGTGCTCTGCCCTGTCCAGCTGCACGGTGCCATGTGTGACAGTGTGAGGAGTCGGGTTTCCCCAGCGGTCGTGAGATTCTCAGGCTCTTTTGCCATTGAAATGCACAGATCCCCTCTCCTGTTGTGCGATTAAGCCCTGCTGCACCAACCTGTCAAAGAATTCCTGCTGGCAGAGCCACGAAAACAAAAGGTCCTCAACAAGTTTTTTGTTTAGAGCCATCTCCCCAGATCTCAGTATCTTTTTCTACTGAGCTAGACTGCCCGAGGCATGCTGGATTCCTCTGGTTTTTGGGATGGTTAAACAGCAAGAACAGTATGCTTCAAATATGATTCCCTGTTAAAGGGTTACTGGTTATGTTTACAACACAACACATGCATCACTACAATATCTTTTTCAACATCATTTCGAAAATGGAGGGAGCCCCAACTGAAAACTGTGAAAAAGGTTAAATCGCAAATCAAAAAATATGCACTGAACTGCAGTGAATGATAATGTTTGAGTGTATATATATATATATATATATATATATATATATAGACACACACATATATGCACACCCCTTTAACACAGTAATACACTTTCTTTAGGATTGTAAGAAATACATACTGGTGTGCCTCGTCACAGCACAGCATAATGAATGAATGCCAGTGACAAACATATCCCTAGTCATGGCTGTACAATACAATATGTATAGCTATCAGGAACATAAAATAAGTAAACTAACCATGACCGACATCCAGTGCACTGGAAACAAGGCTCAGACCAATCACAACTTGTTTACTGGATTATGCACTGAAAATACTGTCATCAAGTAAAAACACCTTACAGATCACAGTGGAGATGAAGAGTGTCAGGGTACTCCACTGGCATTCTTCTAAAGTACCTCCTATAAAAGTTTATAACTGTTATTTTGCAGTTTTCCCAGGCATTTTCTCTTGGATATTCTTACCATAGTTTGCCATGGTTGTTATTAACCAGACCTCCCTGGGCTGTTCAAAGCTCATCATGCTTTCACTATTCTTTATTTTGCTATGCTTTTATCACAGTAAAACTTATATAAAAGGACCCTTGCCACTCTAGAAAGCTTCTTAAAATGTGCCTCAGTCAGAACTCCAGCTCAGATGAAACTTGGTGCACCTATTAGAGCAGGGTGAGGGTGAGGGATTGCAATGGGACCAGATTAAAACTGGTTGGAAAGTGAAAGCGTCGTCCTATGTGCTGCTCTTTCTTTTTTCATCCTCTACTGAGGGGGAGCATTTCCAGCTCATTACTTTACAATGCACAGCATACCTCCAGTGTTTTCATTCAGTCTGCTGTACTGCATGCACTTTGGCATTCCATTATAGACTGCATTTCATTCACACGGAGACGGATTGCTCGGCCCCCCAACGGTCAATGCCCAAGCCCACAGACAGGCTTTGTTATGATTTTTATCCAGAGACCCTTTATTGCTGTTTAGAACAGCTACCTTTTGGTAATCCATGCAGCAGACTTATTGGAACTGAATTTAATGTGCATTAAACTAAAATGAATCATCTTCATTTCTTATTTTCACACCAAGTGGCAGATTTGACAAGTTTCACTTGACTTATCAACACAAGCCAACCACTTTTTGCCTCCACAACTACATGGTAAACTAAAGGAGAAGTTCATTCAGCCAAGCTTGGAGTGCAACCCAATCCCTGATAGGGAAACCAAGCTACACTTACTAAACAAGTTAAAGGACATTTCTGGTATGATAAATCAAGTGACTGTAAATGTACTAAGTGCATTTAAAGAGTTCAGGATTTGGTAGGGATGTTAAATTCTGTTTAATTCCCTAAATGTTTAAACTTTAGGATTAAACACGTTTAAACTTAGACATACGTGGTCCATTGCAAAAGATTTAAAGTAACGTCATAACTGTGGATGATCCAGTGGTTAGTACGAATGAGAGACAGCAGGATAGTATCAATTGCAATGAAGTGCTTCCAGATACACTGCAGGTTAGGTTTAATGATGTTCTCAATTGCAATGAACACAATGCATCAGTCTTCTGTCCATTGAGGATTGCAAAACAAGGTATTAAGTTAGTCCAGTGATTCTTTAGACTAAGAGCTGTACTAACTTGTTACTCATATAAACAGAACTCCCTTTCAACATATTAAACAAAGCAGTGACTTTTCATTTGAATAAAGTATTGAGTTAAACACAATTCTGAAAGGTGTAAATCTAATAAAGTACCAGTACATTGATATTAATTTAAATTCCACCCATTGAAACTGCCGATACAAAAATAAATAAATAAATAAATAAATAAATAAATAAATAAATAAATAAATAAATAATAAATAACTGTACAGGATTAAAAGGCTACACAAAGATTTTTGCAAAAAGCCTGTCTGCTTGATTTTTTTTGATAACTCCAAAAAAAAAAAAAAAATCTTTATAATATATGTTTGGTAGAACTGTTACTCTCTAGCTATTCCTTAGCGTATGTTTATATTTGTTAAAACATTTTCTGAGGTTTATAGAATAAAGAAAAATAAAATACAGCTTTAAAAATATAGCTGAAGTATGAAGTACAAGAATTCAGTGCTCCTCTTACTCTTCTGCCCCCTCGTCCACTCAATGGCATTTTCCAGTTCATGAAGAAGAAATGATCAGTTTAACCCTGAGGTTAAGTTGGGGATCAATGGATCACAAATTTTGTTTCCTGTATTTGTTTACTGCAATAGGTACTAAGAGCTTCAGAGCTGCATTTGACTAGTACTTAGCAGAGTACAGAACTAAGAACTTCTTGTCAATCTGTATTCCTGTTGTAATATCCTTCCAAAGCTTTTGTTTAAATGTGTAATACAGGGATGGAAATAAGACTTCTGTTTCATAGTAGTTTTCATATGTGCTTGATTAACCCCAGTGTATAGGTAAATTCAGGTGTGCCTTATTAAAATGCATAGTAACTGATGTGCAATGCAAGTCATATTTCCACCCCTTTTCTATCAATACATGACAAATATGACTTTCCGGGCTCGAAGAGGAGAACGCTCAAACTGAGCGACCAATACAATGCACACATCCTGGCTTCTAAGCATCAACCATTCAATCCCCTCCCCTTCTATAGTCTGCGTGATCCTGCAGGGTCTACGCCAATAAAGTGTCACCACGGTGCAAAACCGCCAGGTTCACTGCAGGGATTCTCACCCATATAGTGGAGCTAGCACTGCCTGTAACAAACTGCGACTTCCAGAGAGACTGACAGCCCAATGGGTCTGTAACCCTACTATCTCCCCAGATCTCAGTATCTTTTTCTACTGAGCTGGACTGCCCGAGGAATGCAAGATTCCTCTGGTTTTTGGGGATGGGTTGTTATTTTTCCCTGTTAAAGTGTTACTGAACATGCTTTTGAGTTTACAACACAACACAACACAACACACTGCTTACCGTGGCTGCCTGCTGTGTTGCGTACATCACTGGAACACATTTTTCAACATAAAATCGTGGTTGTTTTTATATTTTACTTTCCCAGATTTTTCTTTCATAAAATATGAAATAAATAAAAGATGAAAAATATATATTTTTTAAAAACTGCATGTTTATGTCCTGGGTTTATTATAATAATGAAGTAATTCAGATCTGTTAGGATTTATATTAAAACAATTCCTGTTGTTACTGTAAGATTTGTTCTCCCTGACCAAGACTGTGCAGTTATTTAGTCTGTAGCGTGTTTCTAGGGACTAATTGTTAAAAATCCTCCCCCCGCCCCCTCTGCTGCAAGAACTCCCTATACAATAATACCACAGTGCCATAAATTGCTCAATAACAAAGTTAAAAAGAAACCATTGCAAGAGTAAGGTCTGAGACTTGCAGCACAGCACAGGATCAGCTTTAATATTGCTTCCAATGATGTATGAAGAGCTCCCCCTGCAGGGCACATAGGGAACAGCACCAGTGGTAAAGTAAGACAGTCACAGCTGGCTGGGGTCCACAGCCCCTTACAGCAAGCAGCAATGTACTGTGGGTAAAAATAGCTTTGTGCTATTGAAGCGATGGACCTCTGTGCCAGAACTACAGGGGTCTGATGGAATGAAGATCCGCTTTAAATTAAAAGTACACTGGTGCCTGTACTGTAGCAAACAACTACAGGAGGCTGTGTGGTCCAGTGGTTAAAGAAACAGGCTACCAGGAGGTCCCCGGTTCAAATCCCACCTCAGCCACTGACTCATTGTGTGACCCTGAGCAAGTCACTTAACCTCCTTGTGCTCCGTCTTTCGGGTGAGACGTAGTTGTAAGTGACTCTGCAGCTGATGCATAGTTCACACACCCTAGTCTCTAAGTCGCCTTGGATAAAGGTGTCTGCTAAATAAACAAATAATAATAATAATAATAATAATAATAACAACAACTTTTTTTTAGGGAAGGATAGAAAGCAGACTGGGTAACTTGGCCCAACATGGCACCGCTGCAATGGAAGAACTGTGCCCTGGCCAGGACTGACCCTGTCTACAGGCCCAGGAACAACGTACGCCATCTGTGTGCACGTATTCCACTTGTTTGGAAAATGTGTCCTTAATATTGGGGTTATTCATTATTCATACATCTGCTATGATACGGGGGAAAAATTGGTCAACACTGATTTACGAGCAATGATTTGTAAATAAATGTGTTGAAAAAGATATTATTTTGACTTGACATTTTTTCAATGTCTTCCTGACCCTTAAATGAAATTTAATTTTACATTAACGTTACAATAACAGAAAACTGCATGTCATTCATTACTACATGTCATTCATTACTTCAGCTGACTATCATGAGCATGATCGATCACTTGTTTTAATCTTACAGTTAGAAAAGGTTCAGCTGTGTGTTAAAGTGCTCAAATAAATAAATAAATAAATAAATACAGCTGAAATTAGTTGGAACATTCCCCCCCCCCCCAATGTCATGTTATGATCTGAATATGAATCTACTGGCAAATACCATCCACAATGCAGTTACACTGTTAGACACGTAATTAAAGCTGTGCAGTTACACTAAGGTAGGCCACATGTAAATATTCCAATATTCCCTCATTAAGAAGAGGATGCAATTGTAACTATTTATTTGTTCAACTTCCCCTTGTCCTTTTGTGATGTTTGCAACTACAGTATGTTGAGTGATTCTGGGTTCTGATGACTCAATACTGAATTACTGTCACTGTTCTCTATATCTGTCTTTACTGGCTTGTTAGATTGTCTGAAACAATGCGATGGTCTAGCACTGAACAGTTTTCCTCATTCCATTCAAACCATGTGACAATAACCTTTCAACTTGACCATATATATATATATATATATATATATATATATATATATATATATATATATATATATATATATATATATATATATATATATATATATGTATATAATGAGAGAGAGAGAGAGAGAGAGGTGGGGTGAGACAGGGCTGCAGTCTGAGCCCAACACTGTTCAATATCTAAATTAACGAGTTTGCCACAGTGTTGTGGCAGTCTGCAGTCCCTGGCCTCACTCTACATGGCAAATAAATTAAATTCCTGCTCTATGCAGATGACCTGGTCCTGCTGTCCCCCAAAGAGCAGGGTCTGCAGCAGAGCCTGTCATTGCTACAGCAGTACTGTCACACCTGGGCACTGACAGTAAATCTGGACAAAACCAGACTTATGGTCTTCCAGAAGAAAGCCAGATCACAGGGAAACAGGAACCGCATCAATCTGGGAACCACCACCCTGGAACACACCACTAGCTACGTTTACCTGGGTATGACCATCAGTGCGTCAGGGAGCTTCAATATGGCTATAAACGCATTGAGGGAAAAAGTTCACAGAGCCTACTATGCCATAAAGAAAATACTTTACAAAAAATACCACCCCAATAAAGATAAAAGTTAAGATAAAACTTTCCATTTAGAATTTTGTAAAAACATTTTACACATACATAGAAACTCCCCCAACCATGCTTGTCAGGCTGAGCCACACTCCTCAGAGAGAGACCCCCTGAGACAACTAGCAAAGAAACACTAGCTTGGCAACAGTTCCAATGACAAAATTACTGCAATAACATTTAAACAAACTGATCTCAATAATGAAATGACATACATTGAACAATGGCATAATGAAACAAAATTAATTAACAAATTAGAATGCTATGGGGCCCTGAACAGGGACTTTACCCTGGCACAGTACCTTGTCAGGGTAAAAGATGCCAAACAAAGACAAACCCTAACTAAGTACAGACTCAGTGACCACATCCTGGCCATCGAAACAGGCCGCCATAAAAGAAAGAGCTGGCTGGCTAGACAGACAGGCTGTGCAGTCACTTTGAAAAGTCAAAACTTCCTGCTATCCTGCTCCAAATACTGCCAAATAAGAGACACATACCTCCCTAAATTCTTGTGTCGGTTGACCCAGTTTCCACACCTACCTGACAGATGGGGGGAGGTGGGGGAGTTATATTGTTTACATTCTGTTAATAAGGAGGGAGGGGGGAGGGATTGAAATTGTGTGTTATTAGCATTATATTTTATTTTATGTAACGTGTGTTGAAATGCTTTGGCGACACTGGATCACTCTTGCCATGCTAATAAACCCAGAGAGAGAGAGAGAGAGAGAGAGAGAGAGAGAGAGAGAGAGAGAAAAAGAGAGAAAATGAGAGAGAGTCTAGGCTGGGCCAGGAGAGTTGAACGGTCATGTTTGAAGCCTGTTCCGTGCCAGTCAGTTAGAATTCTCCAGACAAGCTCAAAGTAAGTTCAAAGCCGGTTAGACAGATATAGAGGAAAATGTCAACAAAACTAAATGAAGGCAACAGAACCCACAACCACTCTGGAGGATTGAAAAACCTCATAAAAAGGGGAAAGGTAGAACAACTACTCAATTGAATCTATTTGTTCTTGCTTGTGTAGTATTCTTCACTTTATTTCATTTCCTCTTGGTATAACCAGACTATAACCTGCTTGCTACTGAGAATGTTCCTTTTTCATTATTATTATTTAAGATATTTAGATGGAATAATGATCACAGAGATGACAAATCATCAAATTCACAAGACTCGTTTGCAGCAACAGCTAAGTATATTCCAAGAGAGGAAGTCACTGTCCATAAAACCATTCCCATTCTCAGTCCAAGTCCCATTCCCAGCTCTCCCTCTATCAGGGTCAAATGTATCATCGCTCCTTAGGGATCACTGAGCTAGAGAGGCAGTTACTGGTCCATTACTTTTTGTTTCTGCTTTAACATACTGACCTTTGGGTAGTAGTATTCATGTGCTAGAGACAGGAACTTTTCCCTCAGCATTGAAGAAGCTTGTAGAACGACAGTACAGTACAACCATATTTTCTGATGTGTAAAACATTAAGTAATGGTCACTAGACCCACCCCTAAAGCCAATGATAAAGACTTATTTGTCAATTATTTTTTTTTATGATGTACTGTATATCTATTGGTAAAGCTTATTGATATACATTCTGCATTTTGCACCATTTCAGTGAAAGTGAAAACAATACAGTCAACATTAAAAAGTTTTGGGGGCAATCAGCTACTGTAATAGGAACCGGGTGAGCACCGATGCGTCCAATAGCCTCATCTTGTTTGTGAATGTATTCTTAGTGTAGCTTATCTAACCAGAGAGAAACAACAACTCACAAATTAAAGACTGCTGTCAACCCAAGTTGTTTTAGTACAAGTTTACTACACAAATGCCAGTGTAGTATGTGTTCTGCAGGCTGCAAAAGTGGAAAATCTTCCTGTTCAAGCAACAAGCATTGCACTTCAGTTTATCAAGGTGGTAATCATATGAACTGCTGTTTATCTGCTTTAAAAACGTATGTTTATTTGCATAACAGGCTTTCAGTTTGCTCCTGAAAAGCAGATTCGACATTTTTAAACTGATGTTTGTTTGTCTTGAACCCACTTTATTCTCATTGAGACTTCTAGTAAATGTATTTAATCAAATAAATAATACATTAATGAATTAATCTGATCAGGGTCGGGGTTGGGAAGGTTTTAAGACTTCAGAATAATAAAACAGAAGCCAGCGACGGGAGAAATCAATAGGAATAAAGTGGAATTAGCAGTGATCTTAAACTCCTTTAACAACTGCGGCAGCTTAACAGAACTATCATCAATAATTAAATACACCACAATTGCCTGTCTCAGGAGCGATCACCGTGGGAGAGTGGGGGAGAGAGAAAGAGACAGATAAGAAAAAAAAATAAATGCTTGGCAATTTATAGTTATTGCATCTGGCTGAAGATTTCTTTTTCCAAATTCCTTTGATTCACTTATCTTTAAAATAACAAATTACATTTGAAAAAAGCACCTGTGCGGATGTTCAGAATAGCTCCCTCTGGCTGCTTTGTGGAAGGGAGATGAGAAGGGGAGGAGGGATTGAGCTGGAGCCACGATGCAAGTCACAGCTGGGAGCCCCAAGCCAAATAGTTTTTGGCCTGGGGGCTGTCGAAACCTTAACTGCTCCCGTGGGGTCAAAGGGGGGGCGAGAGCTAAGATAGCTCTCACGCAACAAGAATAGACCTCGGGCTAAGGTTACAGAGCAGACCCAGCCTGCTGGACTGAAATTGAAACTGGAAAGAGAAAATTAAGAGTGGGGATTGGCTTTCACAGCCAAGGATCAGGGCCAAAGGGGCAAGACAAACCTCGCTGTTACCCAGCCCCCTCCTCCCTTCAAACCCAACCTTAAAACTACAGCTGGCCTTCTCAGTGACTGGCAGTTAATTGGGAATTGTCATCACTTGTTGGAGCCACTTGCTGTGAGACGGGAAGACAACAAGTTGGGTCAGAAGGATAAAAATATCAGCCTTCTGGAATCAGACTGACACATTGTAGCAATAGGTAAAAATGCTCAGTAAAACTGAAGGAAAAGAGATGTTAGAACAGTACCCTCATCATCGGAAGTCCTGCACAGTCGCATTAAACATCTTCAAAGCCTTTAAAAAAAAAAGATTAAATAAACAAAATCAGTAAAAAAAAAAAACCACCACCACACACCACCTGCCCTGAAAAGTTAATTACAATTTTACAGTAAACATGTTTAATTACTTTCAACAGCTTTCATAAGTCCAGTTAAGAGAACATATTTATAACAAATCGTCTGTTTCAAAATAATGCACACACTTTATTATGTCCGTTTAATAATTACATGTAATTTCCGACTCCGTCACCAGTTTTCTGATACAATGTTACAATTTATCTGAATATCTGTCACAGCCCGTGGTTTTTTTATTTATTTTTTATTTATTTTTATTCTTTTTATTCTCTCTGATGCCAAATCAGTCTAGCTTACTCTGTGCAGTTACACAGCGCTTCCTCCAGTTTCACGTAAATGCAGCCAAAACAATACGAAGGAGACAAGCTAGGGTAATGTAACAGTTCATCATCATTAAACAGTTTTAGATACTGCAATGTATTATTATTTTTTTATTTTTTTATTTGATCTTTTGTTGCATTTGTGCATTTTCATTTGCAAGTGAACTGTGACATTAGGACCTTATCGAGCCCTATATTCTGCAATTTTGAATGCTGACTTGGGATACTGTTTTAAATCTGGAAACTGTGTTGCTGTTTTTTTTTTGTTTTGTTTTGTTTTTTTTAATCAACGTGTTACAAAAACTGGTTTGTTCATAAATATGTCTGCTGTACACTTTTGAAGAAATTAGCTAAGCAGTAATAACAGAATAAGGCATATCAACCAACAAGGTTTTTAAAAACATGTTTTGTTTTTCTTAATCTTTTGGTTTTGCTAAATTGCACAGCATTTTACGTTTTACGCCTTTCAACCAATTTCAACCATTTTTAAAAACATGTTTTGTTTTGTTTTGTTTAATCTTTTGGTTTTGCTAAATTGCACAGCATTTTACGTTTTACGCATTTTACGTTTTATGCAGTTCTGTGCGTGGATAACATTTTGATTTCATTTTGCTGTCACGTCGTTAGTGGGAAATTTTACATACCGCTACAATACGTATGGATTTAAAAGTGTGTACTCTATTACATTTAACGTGTTGTCTCTTTAGTTTTAGCAAGTGATATTTTAAGAATCATATCGTTCTGAATTAAAATACTACTTCTGTTGAAAATATAGTACTGTACCAACAAAACCAACACAGTACATATAAATGGAAGCCTTCTTATATTAAAACACAGTCCTTTCAGATATGTATTTTTTGTGTTCCCTGAAAAACGGACAAGGGTTGGAACGGGCCAAAACGAAATAATCAGATATCCCTCACACGCGTTTAACCGTCACTGAAGTCAAAATTTCTTGTCGAAATGTATTTTGTTTTATCCTTGAGTTCTACTAGAATGCAGCCGTATCTGTCCTCTAAGCATTTGCTATGCCATCAGTATGGTTAACCAGGTTATGTTTTATCGGTGCAAATTAAATGGTACGAAATTATCCTCATGTCTTTAGTTGTTTACTGAGATTTCGGTAATTAACAAATCATACACCTATAAAGACAGCGATTAAAAAAATTTAAAAAAAGGAGTAACGTGTGCCACAATATCGATGAATCCTGCATTGTATGACCTTATAAATTATAAAGTTATAACCACAACCAAGCTGTTTTGAAAATGAAAGCTAATTCCAACACAAAGGTGTTGTGGGCTAGTCACTTCACAACTGCAATAAATACAAATGTATTTATTAAACACAATGGTTTTTAACACAGCACCACTCTACACACATTAAATGCAGCAGCAGCTCTACAGCACTCTTGCGATGACAAGTCAGTTCTGAAAAGATTGAATAAACCATTTGAATTTGAGTTTGATGATGATATAGTTATCAGGTTACAAAACAGTACTGTATCAGTTTTGAATCAGTTAGCAACGAATAGCTATCTGTGCCAAAAAGGTGTTCTTTTAAGCAAAATTCCTGGAGCATTTACAATGGGAAAATTCCACTTCCCCACAAGGTTGTTCCCTATACCGAAGTGGTCTCTTCGGAGGTGTTCCTATACATGGAGACAACTGTAGTATTTATCTGTGACGCACACTGCTCTATCACTAAGGGTAAATCATAACGTTATCCCTTCACAATCAGCCCATCTGCAGTACTGACAGCATAAGATTCAGATTCAAATTACAATTTTTGTAAGAAAATACATTAAAAAAAGATTTTTGCATTTTGATAATACTTTGGAAACTACATATTTCTTGAACTGCATCCAAAGTAGAACATTGTTGCTCCTGTAGTTTAAGGCATTCTGAAGAGTATTTGGTTTTAAAATGTAATAATAATAATAATAATAATAATAATAATAATAATAATAATAATAGGTGGGGGCAAATGTAACATGTAACAAGACAGCAAGTGAAATACGCAACACTGTAAATGCAATTCAAAAACAGAGTTCTGTTCCAATGTAAATAAGGGGACAGCTGTCTATTTTCTGCCCTATGCCAGTCAGGAGAGTTTGTTTATGAGCATGTTCACTTGAAATCATGCACAGTACAGTTTACTGACACACTGGCACTGCCCACAAAACATGCGTTCCTAGCAAAGTATTATTTTGTTTTTTTTCTTACAATGTATTTAAGCAAGGAAACCATGTATTTTTGGAAGGAACCCAAACCGGGGGACAATAGCCATCACAAAATAGCAGTTGTTTCAACATCCATTCGTTTTTAATTAGCGGGTAGGGATGGCGAAAGCACCACTCCAGTGTGGAAGAAGTTTAAGTGCTGCCATGTTGGGACTGCCCCCCGAGTTTACTGCTTGATGTCACAGCTGCTCCCCGTGCACTGAACGGAAAGTATTTCAACTGCTCCGGTATGACAGGCTGGTGTCTCTCTCTAGCAGCAGGAAACACCATGGATGTTTACTACCCAGTGTAATTATGAAGAGCTGACAGTTTAATAGGTGAAGGAGCTGAAGGCATGAGATCCTGATCCGCAGCAGGGTTACTGGGTTGCCACATGAGAATGTTTAGGAGCGTTAGCCGGCTCCAAACATTACTGTGATGAGAAACCACAAAACAAAGAACGAGCACATTCGGTCCGACTAACTTATGTGCGGTACCGAGTGTTTGTAGGTGTGCTTTTATACTGCGTTAGCAGATGATACTTTTTTTTTTAAGGAGAGATGTTATAAAGTTGAATATTTTGCATGATCTGTATATCATTATTTTTTAATGCAGTGTATTCATAAGAGCATTTTAACAATTCAAAAATGGTAATGAAATAGACCACTGTGGTTTTTTTTGTTTTTTTTAAAACATATTTACAGTGCTCCCTTGTTATTTCATTATTCTATGATTCACAAATGTGGTGAACTCACAGTGTTAGGTGACATCTGCACTGCATGGCTGCGGTGCAAGGTGACAGTAAATTATACAAGTCCTATATTGTACTGTAGAAGGGCCCTTCACTAATTCACGGTTTACAGTATTGCACTTTTTCAATGTGTAAAGCAGATAGCGAAACTCTAGTCAGGTTTAAAGTGTATTTTGATTTACTAAATACAGTTTGATATTCATGTAGACTGTTCTAGTCTGAAAATTTCATAAATACTATACTTTATTTAATGCACCAAAACAGACTTTAACTGACAATTAAAGCAATGAGAACATGAACTTCCAAACTACTGTAGCTTTGTCTTTTTTTGTAATATTACATTTCAGCACCTTATTTTTACACAATTTAGTGAGGAGTGGGGTGGGGGAATTAGTGCTGGCACTCTATAGAAAAAGACTTGAAAGAACTACAGCTTTACATTACAGTCCATGCAAGACAGTCGAATATTACTGTAGGCATAGGCAATAACAGGTGAGGTGATATCTAGGTCATTATCTAGACCCCTACATGCATCAAGTTTAACTTATGTGTGCCTACTTAGAAATCTTGGGAACCATGTATCTGAATTAATTTTACAACAGATAGACACAGACAGACACCCACCCACTCTCCCACCCAGAGTGCCTGGCTGTCCGTCTGGCCCACCTGTTGGTGTTTAGGGCATGAGAAACGAGCCCAGAATGATCTGAATTCCATGTCCTGCCAGCTGGGGCAGAGACAGGCCCAGATAATGAGAACTCTGCAGTCGAGGGGATTATGTCACCAGAGCTCCAAACACATTTAAAGGAATGAAATTCCAGCATTCCCCAGGGCTCGGCCACAATGGACTTTCTCCCTCCTCTGCGGATCAAGTTTTCTTAACAACAGGGAGACAGCGTTGTTAACAATGTTACTGTAAATATAGCTGGGAGGGGTGCTAGATTCCATTTAATTTCATAAAAGTCTAAAACTTCAGGACTGAACATGTTTAAACATTAACCCTTTGTTGCATTCCATCCAGTTTACTTCAGGCAATCAATGAAGTCAGCAAGGCTGGGTTTTATTTCAGTGTTAATAGTGAGATGTGACCTGTTTTGATCTGGTTTGCTGTTTAAGTTTTGAAGCATGCAACATGGGGTAAACATACTGGGAAATTTGACCATGTGTGTACAACACTTATATGAATATCAAAAATAATTTGAATAAATAACCTTACACTGCACACAAACTACTGTACAGCTAACCTCTATATTTCACATGCATATCTTTGACAATGGTAAAACGTTTAGGCTCAGTTTCGTACAATGCTTAACACTTGGAAAACGTTTGAAACATGTAAGCTCTAAACTATTACTACCTGCGATTGAAATGCAGATATAGTACATAAAAATTCTTAGACAAATTAATTATTTCATCAGAGCAGTTGGTTTTTTGAAGACACTAAAAATGACTGACAATCAAAACACTTTATATATGTTTTATAGTAAACATATTTGACAGTCTTCATGTTTTAATAGTTTCACAAATCGATGGATTGTGCATGTCCAATAAATAACTAATATCGCTTCTCTTCAAATCTAGTAAAAAAAAGAATGTATTTTTTTAATATAGCATTTAAATCTAAAATAAACGTAAATATGGTAACTAGCAAACTAGGTTAGCAACACTAAAATTGAAAGAAAAAAAAATTACATTTTTTGCCAGGGTAAGTTGGTCTTAAAATGCTTCTAAACAGTAAACTTCACTTTAAAAAAAACAGCCCAACAATGAAGTACATGCTTGACTATGAAGTGTTAAATTACATAATGATTTTTTCTAATTCGCTAATACCTTAGAGACTATGGTGGGGGTTTTCTTGTTTTTTTTCATATTTTATTTTTTTGGAACTGCATTTAAAATGTCAGGTTTATTTATTCAGAAAGCAGTATCACTTATTTGCTAATTTACAAAAAATGCATATACCAGTATTAAAACCTTATATTCAAATGAATAGTCTGTGCGTTGCCAGAAGCTCTCAGGCAGCCATTTCTGGGTTTGCGTGGCTCTCTATAAATATACCTGGAGTGTCTTTCTAGACACAGAACGAACATAGGAAAGATAAATAAATAAAAAACTGCTTGTCAGACGGGCAAAGTATAATGACAAATCTTGTTGTCCCGGGCATAGGCGATATGAAATGCACACCCCTGTACTTCTTTACAAAGAGAGTGGTGAGGGTATGGACACCTCTCCCTCCCCCGCACCTCCTCCTGCTCCAACCCCTACACCCACTGCATCCCCTACTAACTCACCCTCCTTCTCCACCTTCTTGCCCCTCTCAGACTCTGACCTCTCCTCCCTGCTCCAGGGTCACAAACCCACCACGTGTGCCCTGGACCCCTCCCCACTCACCTCTTTCAAGCTGCTGCTCCTGCTCTACTTCCCTTCATCTCCTCCCTTCTCAACACCTCTCTACTTTCTGGTCTCTTTCCTCTGCCTTCAAAAAGCCTCTATCACTCCCATCCTCAAAAACCTACCCTCGACCCCACCTCCCTCCAGAGCTACCGTCCTGTCTCCCTCCTACCCTTCCTCTCCAAAACCCTCAAGCGGACTGTACACCGCCAGCTCTCTGCTTTCCTGTCCAACCACTCTCTGCTCGACCCTCTCCAATCTGGCTTCCGCTCTGCTCACTCCACTGAAACCGCCCTCCTGTCTGTCACCAACTCACTTAAGTCAACCTCCACACCTCACCCTCTCTTAACAGGAGTCCCCCAAGGGTCAGTCTTGGGTCCTCTCCTGTTCTCTCTCTACACCCGCTCTCTGGGCCCCCTCATCGCATCCTATGGTTTCTCATACCATTTCTCTGCTGATGATGCTCAGATTTTCCTCTCCTTCCCCACCTCTGACTCCACCATCTCCTCGCGTATCTCTACCTGTCTGTCTGCTATTTCCTCCTGGATGCACTCGCATCACCTCAAACTCAACCTCTCTAAATCTGACCTCCTTTTCTTTCCCTCCTCCTCCCCCTCCTCTGATCTCTCTATCTCTGTTCCTCTGGAATCTATCACACTCTCTCCTCTTCCTCCACTAAGAACCTCGGAGTCACCCTGGACCCCTGCCTCTCTTATTCCCAGCACATCTCCACTCTGGCACGACTTGCCGATTCTTCCTGAGCAACATCCGAAGAATCCGACCCTTCCTCACCAACTATGCCACCCAGCTCCTGGTCCAGGCCTTGGTACTCTCCCGCCTAGACTACTGCAACTCCCTCCTGGCTGGCCTCCCTGCGTCCACCACCCGTCCGCTCCAGCTCATCCAGAACTCCGCTGCCCGCCTGGTGTTCTCTCTGCCTCGCTTCTCCCATGCAACTCCACTACTCCGCTGGCTACCGATCACCGCTCACATCCAGTTCAAGACTCTTGTACTAGCCTACAGATGCCTTGACCAGACTGCACCCAGCTACCTCCAGACCCTCATCTCTCCCTACACCCCCACTCGACCTCTCCGCTCCGCCGGCACTAGAAGACTGGCTCTACCTCCTCTCGCCACCTGCCTCCAGAGCCGCTCCTTCTCCACCCTCGCTCCGCAGTGGTGGAATGACCTACCTACAGATGTGTCAGGACCGCCCAGTCCCTGACCACATTCAGCCTCCTTAAGACTCACCTCTTCAGACAGCACCTGTAGAACTCCTCTGTTTCTCCCCTGGGACACTTTCACCCTTCCTTAAATATGCTTTACTTACTCTTATCTGCCCCCTATTTTACTGCATTTAATCCTGTACTTCAGAGTACTGTAATCTGCCAAGTGTTTAAACTGTAGTATTTGGTATTTAATCATATCTTGATGTAACTATCACTGTCACTTTAATCTGCTGTATTATTGAATTGTATTTTGTCACACTTGTACTTGCTTGAACTAGTCATTGTATTTATCTTGCTCTTATTGTATTATTACCTGTACTGTAACACTTGAAATGTATTTGCTTACGATTTTAAGTCGCCCTGGATAAGGGCGTCTGCTAAGAAATAAATAATAATAATAATAATAATAATAATAATAATAATAATAATAATGGAACCTTGGGATCCTCGATGAAGATTTGAGATCAACTGCTAGAAACCAGACAAGCACTCTTAGGCCAAATAATATTATTTATTTATTAGCAGACACCCTTATCCAGGGCGACTTACAATTGTTACAAGATATCACATTATACATTATTTCACATTGTACATATATCACATTATTTTTACATACAATTACCCATTTAAACAGTTGGGTTTTTACTGGAGCAATCTAGAAAAAGTACCTTGCTCAAGGGTACAGCAGCAGTGTCCCTCACCGGGGATTAAACCCACGACCCTCCAGTCAGGAGTCCAGAGCCCTAACCACTACTACACACTCTCAAATAGCCTCTCATCTGTAAATGTTCTTAAATCAAGCTCACATACACCTATAAAAATGAGACATTATTTTTGGTCAATCACAGGTAAATGCGCATAAAGAAATAATAACATTTAATAAAGACATACAGCAGCTAATCTCTAGTTTATAAACTCAGTAAAACCTGAAACGTCAGATGAACGCAACATGGTGCTGCAAAAGGCAGAATAATGTTGGTGAGGGGAGAGTTGATGGGAGGGAGCGAGCGAGCATGGCAGGGAAGCGTGCCAGTTTCAAACTGTTCAGAAACTTGAGACCCAGAGCTGTTAAGCAGAAGACAAATTACATAAGCACAGTGCTATATATCTCAAGTGGGTTTACAGTTCTGTATAAACCACTTACAAATATACCATGAACTGCGGTGTACACATGTCATGGTATTAAAGAAGCTTTTTGAGAACACCCTTGCTGTGAAAACTGCTTAAATGGCTGAATTAATTCCTGTGCTTTTTTTTTAAATCCCAGCTATGTCTGAAGACAACGCGTGTCCGCCCTCCACGTTAATAAATATAGTTGGTGAACTGGATGTCATGACTTCCCCCTGTCCGTCTCACAGGCAGCCACTGAGTCCTTAACAACTCATTTTGTTGTTGACAGAGTTTGTGCAGGACACAGCAGGCAGTGGTAATTTTGGGAACGAACTAATGCTGCACTTCAGTCCGTTTCATCCCTATCCACTACCTCCAAGTGCCCACTACCCGTATTTGCCCAAACGTGGTGTTGAATGCTTCCTCAGCAGCTGTCAGCTGTCCGGACGAGTAGGGTTTCATAAGCCAGGGAAGTAGTATAAGCAGCATCACAGACTACATATAAGGACACACCCTGATCTTCTATATGCTGTATTGCCTGAATGAAAGGGAAATGTATACAACGTCTCTGTCGGTTTTCAGCCATGGGGATCTGCAATACCTGTGTTGGTCAGTTTCATATAACTCCCAGTTCATTTTTAATGAATTAGTCAGAAGATAAATTAGTTGAAACAGGATTCAACACTAATGACATGCAACCCCGCAAATGACATTTAAAAAATAATTTGGGGAAGAGCAGTAAAACACATTATTAACCAACCAAGCACAAGGTACTTTGCTTTATTACAACAGCTCAGATTCACTCGTTTACCAGTTCTCTGCGCATGGAAACCACATTTTCACAAAATGTCACTAGTAATCTTCAAAAACAGTAAGAGTACTTTACGCATAGCAAATTTACATATCAACCCACCTTTCCCATTCATTTGCATGACGTCGAGTGAAAAGCCTGGTTTACTCAAGTAAAATAAACTAAGCGAATGGAAACCCAGAAAAGCAATTTACACAAGACATTTCTCGAGCTAAAAAAAAAAATGCATGGAAATTCCATGATTGTTAGTAACTCTAGCTGCTTCCATTGGACTCAGATTGCCAGAAAATGATCCAGCTCATTGTTTGCAGAGGGATTAACATGTACAGTGATGGCCAAACGTTTTGCATCACCCATTTGGCCATGGCTGTACTTTGCACTTCCTCCGTGATTGGAGCCAGCTCATCGAATGGTTTGATTGTCTAAATTGCTGCCAGGGGTCTACTGGATCAGTACTTGATTAGTGAATTGGTGGCGTGTCGAGTGCTAGACTCTGTTTGGGAACAAACACACTTTATCAACAGGAAATAAAAGCCACTTGCATTCACAATTTTGCCCTACCAAGTAGTACATCTAATACACCCCACATGCACACACATACAGGTGAGAATGTACAAAATCATCTATAAAAAATAAAAATGAAAGATTTGAAGGAGGAAAGTTCCAGGGAAAGACAGTAGTCAGATATTATTTTAAGCCCTGCTAAAAATGCTACAAGTTAAAAGGTTTGCTTTCAAAATACCTTGGGCTATATCATTTTAGCCTGTTGTCTCAGTTTTTAAAGCTTTTGCTTCAATAACATTTGAAATATAATTAACATAATATAAAAATAAGTAAAGTATAAAGGGAGTTCATCTTTAAATGAAATTAAATAATAGGCAAGTGAATTTCTTTGCAGTGTGTTTTGAGTGTGAGCCTGCATCCCTTACAAGTGAATCAGCAGCAGCAGCAGCAGCAGCAGAATAGTCTTGGAGCTGTGTCCTGGCAGCCACCCAAAGGCACCCCGATGCCAATATCCTGACAGTCACTTGGTGCAACTGATAAAAACTCTGCTCCATGCCCAGAATGTGAACTTTAGTAAATGAGCCATCCAAATTCTTTAAACATTTATGCACCTTCTGGGTTCTGAGGGGTGCAAGCGGGCAGGGAGCCGAGTGATTTATGACTGAAGTCAATCTACATGCTAACTGACAGGAGTCAGTAATAAAGCACTGACCTCTCTAGCCCCTCTGAACCAAGTCTCGGTAGCGAGATGGGCCTGAAGCAAACGCGAACACGAACACCGAGATAAGCCACAGGACCAAATAAAGACATTGCAGCTCTCTCTGGAGGGCCAAGCTGTTCAGCACATGTCAGGGGGAGGTTTACTGTGGTGGGGTGCACACAGGTTGCAGGGGCTGACAAACCCCCCCCCCCTAACAAATAAGCGTGTCGGCTTTGCCTGGGAGGTCACAGGTCATAAAAAGTCATCATTTTATCAACGATTAATAAAAAAAATGAACAATATTTAAACCAGGTGCGTTGCTACACAGCCTCTTGTAACAAATGCTGCTAAGATATAACTTTCATTAGACCAACTAATTACAAGCCATACATAATGAGTGCCTGTGACCTAGTTTACGATTCTCTCTACGTTCATACAGTATCAGGTTTCATCACAATCGCACAACATGTTCCCTAGATCTAAAAATGTATGTGTGAGATGCGTACAGTACAAGGGCCTCCACTATGTCATGCCTGTCTCTGCAGATACTGGCATTCCCAGCTTGAGATGAAAATCAGTTGTGGGGTGCTTACACCCCATCACCGCACAAGCACAGTTTAATCTGCTAAGTGGAAAACAGGGCTGCAGTCCCCACTGCTGCCTCCAAGACAAAGCTCTGGGAGTCATTGGTGACTAACTTACAAACATAACATGTGCCACTGTTTAATTTCTGAGAGAAATTCATAGTTGTAATTGAATGTACTTTATAATATGACATTTCAAATCTTAAAACTTTGAGACTTGAGATGCTGTGATGTTAATCAAGAGTCTCTTCCACCTTCCTTCCCCCATAACATTCTAGATCTACTTTAAAAGGACTAGATATTAGTAACAGAGGGTCGCAAAGATGTAAAATTAGGGAATGGTTTAGATTACCTGCTGTGCTGACCTGCCAGTCAGGTCTAAACAGACCAAGCTGATTCTTATCTGTTAATTAAGAATGTCTGTCTGAAAGACAATATACAATTTTCGACAACTGCCAAAGAACAGTGTGAAGCTTTCAGATTGTGTCAAAATCTGTGTGAAAGCAGACATTCCTCTGTACAAAGTGGATCAACCGGCAGTTCAAGATTCTTTTTCAGCAACACATTCGAGAGTTGGTGCTATTTCAAAGTCAGACCAATTGGAGCTGGAGTGCTGCAGCTCTATTTTAACAATAGCCGTCCGGATGACGAAGACTAACTCAGAGTTGAACTAATATTATTTTATTTGTATTTTTTTTACAACAGGGAACTATTTGTAATAATTGAAGTTAAAAAAAAGTTTATTTTATTGATTAATGGTGCTGGTAAGCTTGTAACTTTAGAATTTGAAAACAGTAACAATTTGTATTTATTTATTTAGCAGGTGCAGTTATCCAAAGCGACTTACACGCGTTACACTAATATAAGGTTACAGTTCAAGAATAAAGTAATAAACTAAAACACAACACAGAGACACAACAAGTGTAACAATAAATACTTCCTGTGTTAACTGTTACCCAACTGTTTGTGTGTCTTATAACATGGAAGGAAAAACACATTTTTAGTATTTTATTTTACCCAAGTGAATAACACTTTTTTATTTTATTTATTTAGTTATTTTTTAAATCGAGAATTTCATTTTTTTAGTGCAGAAAACTAGGATCCCTGTTAATGAAAAAAAATTGCTTGTGTAAAAGGAACTGTCATTCAAATTCTGTAAGCCAACGAAAGGACTGATTTTGGTCAGGGATTAGCTTCCTGTTTTACCTGGAAGTGATTGGATCAAAGTAAACTCCTCTTTGGGTGCTATATTTAAAGCAAAACAAGCATGAACTCACGATTTTGGATCTGGACTCTCATATCACCATGAAGTAACCACTGAGCCTTTGCTTGGAACTGGGACCCATTCAAGCGTCGCCCCTATCTTCATCCTTTCCTCTACATCCTGCAACTCTACGTGTTACGAGAAGACCACCTGCATTTCAACAAACATGACACAAAATGCAGTCTTCATTCCAACCAACACAACAGACGCTGCTTAACCCCGTCACTGTGTGTAATGCGCACGAATCCTGCGTGCACGTAACCAAACAGAAGTCTGCATGCTGATGAAAATGTTTGTTTAAATTGTATTCCTGCTTGTGTGTATACTTAATTCTGGTACCATGATTTCTAACTTCATATTCTTATTACTTTTGTGAGCCTTAATAATCTTCATTTGTATATGTCGAGTTTCTTTTTGCCTGTTATGAGTACTAAAGTAAGCATTTATGATTCATTTTGAGATCCTTAAACCTATATATTTTAACTTTTAATGTTAGTATATTGCCTTAGTTATTTGACTAAGTTATTTGACTAAGTTATTTGGTTAATCTCTTGATATTGACACTGAAAAGCATATGTTTATAACAGCCTCTTTTACTATTTTTACTATGAAAGGTGCTATATAAAACAGACAGATTGATTGATTTTGTTCATAGTTCTTTTCATATATTTGAAAAATCAAATAATGGAATTGTAAATATAATTATGAGAAATATGCAATTTGACAAACACTAGTTTTATATTTAAATATGAAATCACATAATGGAGGCATCACCCTGTATATTAAGAAATTAATATGAACTAATATGTTTGTATATTATTTATTATTATTTATTTTCTTAGCAGACACCCTTATCCAGGAATGACTTACAATTGTTACAAGATATCACATTATTTTTTGCACATTATTTTTTACATACAATTACCCATCTATACAGTTGGAGCAATCTAGGTAAAGTACCTTGCTCAAGGGTACAGCAGCAGTGTCCCCCACCTGGGATTGAACCCACAACCCTCCGGTCAAGAGTCCAGGGCCCTAACCACTACTCCACACTGCTGCCCAGTGTTACCATTTATAGTGGGAGGTGGCCTAGGATATTGAGGTATTAATGTTAAATATTATATTTTAATAAATATGCTTGACAAATTGTAATATACATTAACATGTACAGTTGACCCAGTCTCCAACACATAACTAGGGCTGTGGCTTTTGGACCATATATGAACACCCTGGAGTGTGTTATTGCACTTGTAAAATGGCACTCCTCTCAAAGTGAATTGGTTGTCAAGGGAATTGACCAAAGTTTCAAGCTGTACTGGTATGGCGACATATCTGAACAGGCTGAAACACTTGCTCACCAATGTGATTGCTCCCTTGCCTTTTTATAATGAATGAATCAATTAAATCAATTTTGCAGTGGTTTCAGAGAGGGTTTTAGAAATGTGTTTGTCTCCATTTTCAAAGTGCTGTTTACTGTAGCACAACAATCTTAAAACAACATACCTCAAAGTGATTATAGTTAACAAATGAATTCCATAAAATTGTATCTGCTTCCATTAGCTACATGGGACATGGGTCTCAGATGTGCAGTTTTGAAAGAATGTATTGTACTGCACGTTTGAGAACTATGCAGCGAATCGAAGTGCAAAGACTTGAAAGACTTATGGAATTGTTTTGTTAGCTGCAACCTCTTTAAAGCTTTGTTAATAGAGCCCGACCCTATATTCCCCAACACACACAATACACAATTTACATTTAAGGCTTTCGCCCAGCCACACTAGCCAAAATGGTTAAAGACAGCTAGCCAGCGGGCAAGGAGTAAACAGTTTTAACGGTTTCACAGCACTATAGGAGTGTTGCAAATGCTCCGATGAGTTCCAGGCCTCCTGAATGCAATGAGTCACCAGATACACTTGAGCAGTGCTATTTACAGGCAGAACTGCAGCATCAAACATGGGCTCTTCTCATTGTGTGCTCATGATTCATGCTGGGTTTTATTTTTCAATTTAATTTACCTTCAAATTAAAGTTGTGAAGAAAATAAATTCCCTAAATCTTACCTGTCATGAACTTCCATTAGCTACATAGGTCTCAAATGCACAGCTCTGAAAGAAAACACATTAGAGCAAACATGCATTTTCATTTAAAATCATGAAAGATTTTAAATGAAAGAGGTTTCTTTATGAACTACACATCTGAGACCTAGAATATGAACAGAGGTGCAGTCACTTTGTTAGCAACAATCACTTTAAAGAATGTGGATAAAAAGGTGATTTAAACTGATATTTCTCAACTTATGAATCACACACCATCTTAGAATTTTTTATTTTTTTTATTTACTTATTTTTTTTTTTTTTACCTGGAGCCACCCGTCATAATATCAAGAACTGTAAATCAAACAATCAAAGTGAATTATTTGCCAAAACTACAGTACGTCTTATCCTGTGTACAGGTTGTCATCCTGTGCATAGAACACCACACCTAATTCCAATGTTCAAACATCAAAACAAAACAGTACAAATACCGTACCTAGTACTTTTTGTAAAATGGATCATCCTATTAAGCTCATTCTTTCTTAATTTTGCTAAACATAACACTAGTTTCTCAGAATATTACCAAAATCACTACAAACTTTTAAAAAAAGTTTCTCCGGATTTTGCTTTTAATAGTCTGTCATTAGCCAGTACATCACCACAGACGACACACTGAGGACGAGGTTCATCTGCAGTGCAAAGAAAGGTGAATTCAATTTCCAAGTAACTTTCTTCATATTTCCAAACTTTTCGTTTTCTGCACGCACTACAAATCAATCCATTTTCTGTACTGAACAAGAATACAATGCCGCGGGAACTGGACGATCACCGATTCTTAAACACAAAATCAGCCATGATTGAGTCTCTGTTTTATTAAGTACCGATAACAGGTCAAATTAAAACATTATTAAAAAAAAAACAAATAAAAAAACACAACAGTTGAGTTTGTAAAAGTTGATATTTAGACATGTGTAATTTTGTTTTTATTTCTATAATTAATGTATTTATAACACTCACCACACCCCACAGAAATTTTACATGTGCCTCCCCCAGTTGAGAACCACTGTTGTAAAGCATGATCAAATCCACTACTGGGGTCATCTCATGCCAACTCAACCACTGCCTTTGCCCGTCCATCTCAGATTTTCCTAGTAAAATTCACCTGGGGGTTTTCAGACACGCCGAGTTCAGAAATGAGAGCCATTATTTATTTATTTTTTTTAATTTCCCCTTTGACCTGTGACCTAAAGTGAGAAAGGGACCTTGACCAGAAAAATCACCCTGGGTGCAATTTAGATGCTACCATCATGTGTAGCACCTCGTTCTACTCGTATTGAACAGGGCTTTTCAGAACAAAAATACTAGCAGCACTCTACTCACTTCTGGCAAATTGCAAGACGACGGGTAACTGACGAGTTTTATTAGAACTTCAGCCTAACCCTTTACCCTTTACGGGATGTGGGTCCTAAAATCTTAGTATTGCTGTAAGAACCAGTCTTCCAAATTCTGTGAAAAACTTTTGGTTTCAAGTCCCACCACTGGTCATTAAACCCCGTTGAAATTTGAAATGTTGCTATTTGTAACAAGTTTAGGCTGTAATAACTTGCGTGGGGGGAGTCCAAAAAATCTACAAGCATCAAGCAAAATGTGTTGGTATCCGGGGATTTGGGATTTTTGAAGTTGCATTTGCTATGCATTCGAGCATTGCCTATGGCCACTTTGGTGAGGTTAAAGTACAACATAGTTATATCCAAACTGGCTATTTCTTCAATTGTGCATTCTCTGAGGATTGAGCTAGAGGAAAAAGTAACAATGTGGGCTTCTAATGGCACTAGCTTGGAGTGGAGGGGTTATGAACTTGCATATGGGACTTGGGACTTTGTTGTTATGATGACAAATTTTGAAACTACCAAAACCTTACTTAGTAATAAAGCAAATAACAATTGCATTTATCATTTCAGCACATCATTGAAAAAAAAAACTCAACTCAGTTTAAGCTTCATAGCCACAAACCTTCAGTTCAGTATCCCACAAAGGGCTTTCTGCATTGTCAATGTGAGGCTAAAGGGGAGAGTGAGACTAATTTGATTATTAGACTCATCTTCTACACCTGTGTGAGCTTCAGCTGCTGACAGTTGTCTATAGTGGCTCACAACTGCTTGTGCGCAATTGTTATCAGCAGTCAGAACTACACAGGAAGCAAGGAGCTGTCTATCAGCTCACTCACTCACTCTCCACAAGGTGGCAGGGACCAACACCCCCTGCCTAACTGCAGGAGAGTCGACTTTTGTGTGCCATTGCCATTTGAAACTAGTGCTGGTGAGGACCCACATCCCCTACAGGGTAAAGGGTTAGGCTGAAGTTTGAATAAAACTCGTCAGTTACCCCTCGTCTTGCAATTTGCCAGAAGTGAGTAGGATGCTCCTACTATTTTTTTCTGAAAAACCCTATTCATTACGAGTAGAACGAGGTGCTACACATGATGGTAGCGTCTAAATTGCACCCAGGGTGATTTTTCTGGTCAAGGTCCCTTTCTCACTTTAGGTTGACCTTTGCAAGGTCACAGGTCGAAGGGGAAATTAAAAAAAAAAAATAATGGCTATTATTTCTGAACTCAGCATGTCTGAAAACCCCCAGGTGAATTTTTCTAGGAAAATCTGAGGCAACAAAATGTCCCTTTTCTGGTTGAGTTGGTGTGGAATGACCCACTGCTATGATTTCCTGATTAAAACATTAATCCAGCAATAGCTTCAAACCCAATATCCTTGACAGAATATCTACCCTTGCTTCCATCCCCCCAAATAGACTACCGAATCTCCCCCAAAATGAAAAAGTATCTAACACCAAATCCTCTACCCACAGACAAATAAACGGGACTTTCTATCAGGAGTGAAGAAGCGGAAAATACAACATGGGAAACATACTTCTTACATTATTTATGTTTCTGTTCTCAAATGTTTTGTACAAACCTTATTTATACCACAAGCCTGGGTATATCTAGCGTGGGATACATTGCTAAAAAAAAAACTTGATTCCAATCACATCTAATCTGATCAAAATGTTGGATGATCATGTAGAAAAAAAGTTTAATGAAAAAAGGTACATTTTCCTTGTCATATGCTTTAAGTTTACCACAGTATCTCTGTCACTAAATGTACAATGAGGGTTAATCAGAGGTTATTATGGTGTATTTGTGTGTGGGCGTGTGTTTGGGAACAATAAAACACAGGGATTTGGGTAGCACGCTGTTCTCCATATAAACAAAAGCAAGACAGACTGTTGCTGTTGATGCTGAACAAGCCACTTTCCAATTCAATTACAGCGTTTATCTGCTTCATGATGTTATTTGTGTGCTGGAGCTAACACTCGTTGGATTCACTGCACCCCTAACTGCTCACTTACATTTATGCACTCTTTAAATTAAATTGAAGATAACCAAATGAACGAAAAAAACAGATAGAAATAAAGAAACACTGCGTCGTTGGGAAGAATCGATTTCTTCAAATTGACAATTTCTCTTCTTTCTTTCTCTCTCATCTTTAGTACGTTCCCTATCATTAGTAATTTAATTTGCTCTTTATTAGCTCCTGTTATCTGCCGCGCAATACACAGACAGCTCTGACACCTCTCTCACAGATAAGTGTTTAAAATCCCTTCCTTGATTAATTCTGCCAGTTAAAAGCGTTCAAGGGAGGGGAGGGGAAATAAAAAAAGAAATGGCCCGTTTCTTCAGCTATCACAAAAAAGCCTAATGTTGATTGTGATGGAATTTCTAATGTGTGGAAAAATTCATTGAGTGCAGCAATTATGCTTCGATAGGAACTCAAAACGAATGGGGGGGGGGGGAGTTGTAAAACTGGGATAGCTTCCAGCACATTGTATTCTGCTGTTATTTAAAACAATCCAATTTGCAAAGGATAATTATATAGTAGCTTCTTTTTTATCTGCCATTTTAAATGAATGCCGGGGTCTGATACTGCATCTGTGCAGGCTTTGTACAGCTGCAAAGTACTTGATAGCGCCCCTTGTTCCCATCAAGGGTGAAATGGGCACTCAATTACTCAGGTGAATCCCTTCGTAAACTGGGAGGGACAAGACCGTCCCCTACTGGAGAAACGGAAAACATTCTCTACTTAACAACAAAGACTAGTGATATGCAGTTCATGATCAAAGGTAGAATGGAAAACTTTCCAACTGTTGCATTGTTTCTGTTGTTCAGCACATCATTGAAAAAAAAAAAAAACTTTAAACTCAGTTTAAGCTTCATAGCCACAAACCTTCAGTTCAGTATCCCACAAGGGCTTTCTGCATTGTCAATGTGAGGCTAAAGGGAAGAGTGAGACTAATTTGATTATTAGACTCATCTTCTACACCTATGTGAGCTTCAGCTGCTGACAATTGTCTATAATGGCTCACAACTGCTTGTGCGCAATTGTTATCAGCAGTCAGAACTACACAGGAAGCAATGCGCTGTCTATCAGCTCACTCACTCACTCTCCACAAGGTGGCAGGGACCAACACCCCCTGCCTAACTGCAGGAGAGTCGACTTTTGTGTGCCATTGTCCTTTTGCAGTTAATTCACCGATTTAGAAGACACAAAACTTCCATGAAAACATCCTGGTTCGGTTCACACAAGAGATGCCTCAAACAAAATTACGTTGGTTCTACATACAGATCAGTTGTATTTCAATCTGAAAAATGTGCATTGAAAACTAGTCAACTTCAACTGTGGGCCAAAAACCCGTTCAGACTGTTTAACTAGGTTTCAAAAAAACACCAGTGAGAGGTTCTGCTCCAGTAACACAGTAAAAGCTGCAGACAAAATCCTAAACCGGTAAGAAAAATTGTAATCATTAATATAAAAACATATTGAACAAGCACAAAATAGTTTGGGTTAGGCCAAATGCTAGCTGACTTTTACCTACGGCGATCAGATTATGTCACAATATACTCTTTCAATGTGTGTGCATTTTTCAAAAGATGTGTTACTACCTTCTAATGCTAACTTAGCTTCAGAAAAAGATGCACCTTATTGCTAAATTGCAGATCAGGGTATTTAACACCTACAGTAACTGTGGAATGTGTTGAAGTTTCATTTCCTACAAATCTCTTTATTCAAGTAGCAGTATGGTTAACCGTTAATGAAGTCAGAACCTCTCACAGCCTGGGGTGTGAAAAGTAAAGCTTTGAAACCAGACTTTCTTAATCCTGCAGAAAAATAAAAATTCTGCACATGGGATAGGATTTTCAAGTAAAAAAACAAAGAGTGAAAAATGATGGGTTATTGATTTGTTTTTGTAGATATTCTAACGATGAAATACATATTCATATTCAATACATATTCAAATAAATTCCAAGGGTGTGGAAAAAATAAAATAAGACAACAAAATAAAACTCAAATCCGATGAGCCAAAGCCAAATAAACACCCAGAACTGGTAAAAACATGTGATTAAAATTATATAGGCCTATTGCTGCTTTTAATGTGCTGCTAGTAATAAACACAGATTCAGTTATAATGCTGAAGTCGGGAGCTGTAAGGACAGTGCTATTGTGTTCCACCATAGAACGAGAATACAAGTGCTAGATGAATGGTATTATGGTGCAAACAGCAGCCACAACCACACTGCCTTATAACCGGTCCATAGTATAAAAGAGGCGAGTACTGTAAACAGAATGTCAAAGCCATCTTCCACGCGCTACATCTATAACATTCAAACCAAACCACACACTACTTTTTTTAATAGGCACTTTTCCATGTAAGCGATTGCATGGGCAAAGAGACTGCACTAGCCTTGCATCCCTCTAATTGAGGCTGCCCGGTGGGGCTCCCGAGTGGCTCATCCAGTAAAAGCACTCGTTAGAGTGCAGGATGCGCTCTATAGCCTAGACGTCGTCAGTTCGAGTGCAGGCTATTCCACAGCCGACCGTGGACGGGAGCTCCCAGGGGTGGTGCTCAATTGGCCGGCGTCGTCCGGGGAGGGAGGGTTAGGTCGGCCGGGGTGTCTTCGGCTCACCGCGCACCAGCGACCCCTGTAGTCTGGCCGGGTGCCTGCGAGCTTGCCTAGAAGCTGCCCAGAGCTGCGTTGTCCTCCGACGCTGTAGCTCTGAGGCGGCTGCACGGTGAGTCTACAGAGTGTAAAGAAGCGGGCGGCTGACGGCACACACTTCGGAGGACAGCGTGTGTTAATCTTCGCCCCTCCCAAGTCAGCGCAGGGGTGGTAGCGGTGAGCTGAGCCTAAAAATAATTGGGCATTTCAAATTGGGGAGAAAACAATAATAATAATTGGCAACGACTAAATTTAAAAAAAAAAAAAAATTTAATTGAGGCTGCCCTTATAAAAGTTTTCCACACTAAATCTGTATGGTAATTTTGCAGTTTTCCCCTGCATTTCCCATTGTTATACTATGCATTGATTACCAATGTTTTAGCTTTCACTATTCGTTCTTAAACTTTGCCATGCTTTCACTTTGGTAAACTTTTCTAAGAGTCGCATTGGTTACATTAAATGCTGGGGATACTAACAAAAACAATGTAAATGCATGGCAAAATGAATGCTCCTCCAGCACGGGCGACCTATACTATATCCCGGGATAAGTGTGGCCAAACAGTCTATCAATCCACAGTGATGACTGAGCGCCAGACCTGCTTCAAAGGGAGGTACAACTAGGGATATCAGATTCAGCTTAATTTCCTAAACGTTGAAACTTAAGCATATTGGCAGTTGGAAAGGCGTTACGTTTTTATGATTCACTAACAACATTAACGTCGACTACATGTGTACTGTATATGGAAAAAAAAAAAAAAAAACTTACACTGCTCACATCCTACTGTATAAACAGGTGACCTCTATAGGAGACTTGCGTATGTTTAACAATGAAACTTTTAAACTTTCACATTTTTTAACATCCCTAGGGCTCTTGATGTAATCTACCTGCTTTTGTAACGACACGAGAAATGATTTTTACGAAGGTTAGACAGCTACACATGCTGCAGGACGTGTCATTTTCCCTGGTACCTACCTTGCCTGGCTGAGCCGTGGGTGCCCGCGCTGGGAAGCCGGCGCAGTTTGTGCCTGCCAATGGGTATCAGTCCCCTGGCCTGCAGTCTCTTCCCTGGGACCTGGCCTCGCCTCCGCAGAGAGAACCGCGTCTTCACAGTCAGGGAGCCAGGGCTGCTCCTCCTCTCCCCCACCGAGCTGCAGCAACAAACAGCCAGGTCAGACTCGGAGCCCCCTTACCAGACCTGGGGTCAACTACAATGACAATGACAATGACAATGACAGAACAATTGTTTGAAGAAATTGCAATTCCAATGCTAATTTGCTCAATTGCAATGAGTTACAATTATGCTGCAGTAACTGCAATTATAATCACAATTACACTAAAACGTAACATAAATAGATCCACACATTAACATGTCTGTTTATTCTACAAAGCAGGAACCACAGGTACAAATACAGAAACATACTATATACCGTTTGTTCAAACAAATGTGGCCACTAAAATTGGTTGGAAATACGAGAAGAATGTTCGCTCCATGCAAAACACAAAACTGTGAATGATTAAGCTTGGAAAGATTTGTAATTAAACATAGTGGCATCCATTTCTTAGAGCTCTCATTTTCCTATATGAAAGACGGATACATTGTGTTAAACCTGTATTTGATACTCTTTCCTTACTACCAGCTTCAAATAAACTACCATTAAATCCAATTCACCATAATGGGAAAATGTGAGACCCAGGAAATTATGCCAGTACATAACAGGTAAGAGTCACTGGAATTATTTTGTCAGCGCCAATATTGTTTTTTAAGACCATTTATTAGGTAATACTGACCTCTGGTGATGTGCATTTGTAATTACAAAAATGTCTTCCCATGTTAGACTGTCAAAAAATCTTTTATTGATCTAAATTAGGGGTTTTCAACCGGGGGGTACGCGTACACCTGGGGGTACTTAAGGGTCACAGGGGGTATGTAGGACGACTCAGAAATGCACAAATAAAAATTAAATGATTTTTTTAACAGTAGTATCTCTAAACCACTGTGCATAAATATTACATTTTTGTCTACAGCTCAAAGCTAACTGCAGATAAAATTTTAAAAAAACACAGGCTATATCACGTCCGTACTTACGCATGCATGATTTCGATTGAGTGGACAGGATTTCCATTAGGGTGGGTGAAGCAGGCATCTGTCGATTGTTCCTATGGAGAGCGCTCTGTGCTGCTCATGAACTCTGCTGTTTTCAACTTGTTGTATAACTGAATACTAATTATTATTATTATTATTATTATTATTATTATTATTATTATTATTTAGTCATTTAGAAGACGCTTTTATCCAAAGCGACTTACAGAGACTTGGGAGTGAACCTCCTGGTAATAAGCCCCTTTCTTTAACCACTGGACCACCAAGACTTCTAATCAGGGAAGCACAATCTTTCTGCATTTTTAAGAAGTACAGTATATATAAATGTTCCAGTAAATATAATTATTAATGATAACACTCATACTTTGATGGTTTTTCTTTTATTTATTAGGCCCGGCTGCATTTTAGTAACAGCAATAGTGTCTGGTTGAATTTGTTTTCAGTGTTTGATGAAATGGATACATTATTTACTTGCAAAACAAAGGAAGAAAGCACAAGAGTCTACAGAAAATGCAAAGCGACAGAAAGTTATACCGAATCCCTTTGGATAATTATTATGTTCGCTTTAATAAAAATGTGTATCGTTGTTCGTAGTTATTATAGTTTTATCTTGAGGTAAACATTTTAAATGGCACATAATTATGCAGAAATGGGAAGTAAACGTTAACGTAAAAAATATTTACAATGCACACACACACCATTTTGTATTATTTATACTAACCTTGCCAAACAGAAAGCGAATATGACTGTTTCCAAAGAAATTACAAAATACTTGTCTTTTTAATGCTGTGCATCGAATGCTTGTAATGAAGAGTTAAGAATTAAGCCCACTGTTTGTTATTCTGTCCTTTACCAGCAGTTTGTCACCCAAACTGTTGTGACAAATTATTTATTAAATAAACAGGGAGGGAAAGAAATGTATTAAGCAGATTATTGTCCATTTTATTGCAACTGTTGTGCCATTCAGTAGAGCAAAAATTGTAACGGGGTACTTGAGCTGAAATCTCCAGACAGAAGGGGTATAGTTTCAAAAGAAGGTTGAAATCCCCTGATCTAAATCATTGAAAGAAGGCAACTTTGTGGGAAAAAAAATCATCATCTATATCAGTGTATGTGTGCGTTTAGAGTAGGTTTCTTTTTAAAAGTACAGAAAATACAAGGTTTGGCCCCCAATATTAATATTTAAAAAGAGGCAGTGTTTAGATGCGCCACTGTGAAGATCACCTGAAAAAACCCTTATATCTTTTTTTAAGAACTGATCTTCTGATATCCCTCAGTAAATCCAGGTATTGAAATAATACACCTATTTCATAGCAGTTCCACCCATTCAAGGTTTTAATACAAGCTTGACTAGCACATTATAGAAGTAACAAGGTGGGTCTTATTAAAAACTCATTGTAAAACCAGTATGCAATGGGAGTCTTCTTTCCATCTCTGACTGCAAGTGCTGAAGATGCCGCCACACAGGGACAGCAGAGCTGTTAACTTTGATTTTACTGCCGTCAAGTGGCACTGGTGTGTAATTGAACTTCACAGTAACACAAGAGGTCCCAGTTCCATTAAAATAAATATATTCCACCCTATTCATGAGAAATTAAAAGGCAGAATAGGGTGCACAAAGTTAAACAATTCTCTCACCCACATATGTCAAGCATTTGGTTTCCAATTCTTATAATGTTTCCATTTTTCATCACATCCTTTAAAGTCATTTTTAAAAAGTTTGAGCTCGGCTAACTTCATACCAATATGTTTTCTACTAAACAAGGGCTTTTTACATTGTCGATGTGAGACTAAAAGTTAAGACAGTGAGACACACCTGTGCAAGCTTAGCTGAAATTAAAAAAAAAGAACCCCCTTCAGACTCTGTTAGCAGCAGCAATTAATCTAACTAGTCCATCACAAAACTTAGAAAATCAGTCTCACTCTCTTCCCTTTAGTCTCACACTGATGCAACAACGTCCTTGTCAGGCATCTTGTACAGTAATGGTCTATAGCGATGAACCATGCTGAGCACCACTTAAAAAAAAAAAAAAAGTTTCAAGGATGTAATAAAAAACGAAACAATAAGAATTGGAAACCACGTGTCTCACCAACTTCTCTTATAAATTGTACTAAATTACATTAAGCATTAAAAAATAAAAATTAAAAGTGTTTCCAACGACACCTACCCTGGGCCACTATTCTTTCTGATAATTTTCATTCTGCTCTTCAGTTTGTACCCGGACAACGAGGGGCTACTACCCCCAGAAGCCCCTGTGGCGCTGTGTTCTGCACTGCTGGGCTGCCCCGACCCTGGAGACCCACGCGCTCCGTTCTCCTTCTCCGATTTCCACTTGAACACCGGCTTGGCTGCTGCTGCTGCTGCCTGGCCTGCAGTAGCGGCTTTCCAGCGATACTTACTGCCAGTGCTGGAGGGTTTGGGGGAAGCAGATGCCTTCTTGCTGGGTTTAGCTCCGGGGGGCGTGACAGACTTCTTAAGCCCTAGGCTTTTAGGTGCCTTCTGGGTCCCCTCAAGGGCTTTTGGGGACAGGGGCTTCCTGGCAGGCTTAGCGGAGTTAGCGGTGGTCGAGACCCAGGTGTACCTGGTCTTGGCTGCCTTGAGGGGACGAGCAGACTGGCCGGGGCCCTTGTGAGACTTCTGGCCGGCTGCAGCCCTTCTCTTAAAGATGCTACCAGTCAGCCCTGATTCGGGGCAGTGATGGGGAGAGACTGGCATAGCAGTGGACTCAGCACTGGTTGAGGACGAGCCTGCTCTGGCCTTGCTGGGTTCTGCAAGCCCCTGTACCGGCTTCTTCACCCAGGTGTACTTTGAGTTTTTCACAGGAGAGGCGCTCAAGGGAACTCCTGAAGGGAGTGTGGTTAGCGACTGGGGCTTGTTATCAGCTTGCAAAACACCCTGAGGGTTTGCCTTTGCAGAGCAGCTAGAAAGGGCACTTGGCTTTGCCTGAGAACAGCACAAACCAGTGGCACCTCCTGCTGGTTTGGGGATTGATGCAGTTCTATCTATGAAATAGGTTTTGCTCTCAACCTGAGCCTCGCAGGGTACTGCAGTGGCGGGATTACAAGTACTATGTGCGTGACCTGAATTGCTGATTCCCACAGCTGCTTTGGGATTTAGCACTGCTTTATCCAGAATGGAAGGCTTCTTAGTGCTGTGGGGGTGGCCTGCCTGGGGTAATAGCTTGTCCATCCTCTGCCCTTGAGCTTCAACACTCCTGCTACCCGCTGACTTGGATAACAGCAAACATCTATCTGGCGTGAAGGACTCAGCAGCACTTGGAACAGGACCTGAGAATGAGGTTCCACCTGCTGCCTGGGGTGACAACACAGTTCTAACCACGACAGGTGACTTTCCCTTGATCTGCCCCTGGCCTGTAACAACACTGCAGTCACCTATCGTCTTAGACAGCAACGCAGCTCTCTCTACAGAGGAAGATTTGCTTGTGTTCAGAACAAGACCTGTTGAAGAACCAGCGCCACCTGCTGGGCTCGAGGATGACAGAGTTCTTTGCACGCCTGCCGACTTGCTAGTGCCCTGCTCCCCGGCAATCAGAGAGGAGTTGCTTCTTGAGATCGGTGTAGCAAGTCCTGTTCTGACCCCGGCTGAGCCAGGTTTAGCTCCTGTTTCCTTGAGGCCTGTATGCTGGATGGGAGCTGCAAAGGGGGAGGGCTGCACAAGATTTGGTGTCCGAGTTACAGCCTTGGTGCTGGACCCTTTGGTGGACAAGACCCTGGGCTGAGCTGCAGTAATGGCTGCTGTTGGACAATCGGACGTGCCAGCAATGCTGAGGTTGTTACCTGGCGGCCCTGCTTTCTGGTTGCTGAGAGAATACTTCTTCCTCCAGTGGACAGCGGGTCGTGGTGCATACGGCCTCACCTGTGGGGTGTATGTTGCCGAGAATGTAGCACTCTGGTTTCTGGCCGCAGCCTGCCCAGGATTTTGCCACGAACCAGCCATGCAGCCAGAAGCTGACGGTGCATCGCCATGAACACTCTTGTGATTGTTAATTAGATCTGCGCAACAGAAAACAGGCAGTGAATAAGAAGTATAGAACTTTTTAACAGAGCACTCACAACAAGTTTACATTTCAGGGAACAATTTAAGACTCCCGCTGCATAGCATTTTGAGCCATTTGGGTTTTCCTGTGAGGTTTAGGTGTGCAGTATGTGGAATGGCTCAAACTGCTCTTAAAATATAGAAATATGAAAATAAACGTTTTAAGTTCAATAAGAAACACTTGTCATTGAATTTAGTTTGTTTTGTAGTATTTCTAGATGTAGCACTATTCCGTGTTTAATAGTCCTGGATGAGTCTTAAAATATACCCTGCATTTATATATAGTAGATGCACCATCAGGTCAAATGGACGACAGGTGGTTGCTAGACTACTGTACCACAGTGTTAGGATTCATAAGATATGGATCAATCAAATAGTTCAGCACACACATCTCCTAAAGTTCGAGGATAATAGGTTTGTAACAATACACTAATGTCACAATACAAAAAACATCACAACATGATACATATCACAATACACGTGATGGCCCCGGCTACTGTATGATCAAGTCTCACTTTAGACGACGTTTGTGCCAGCAGTGTTTCGTAATACTAGTAGTGTTTGCAATAGTGTGACAGCAACAGCCACTAACATGTATGTTTAAAGTAAGATCCTGAAATGGAAAGTCTCTGGTCAACCAAAATGATAGAAGATTGGGAATTCGTTTTTTTTTAAATACACAACATACAGAACTATACCGCTCCAAGGCCTTTACCCTCTTAAGACTTTCTTCGGGGTGTATCTGTTTCTCATGAACCACAACACGTGTGAGCAGAGCATCTAATAATTTCAATCGGCTTCTTAACACGACTCGCGTGTAAACTGTGGTACCAAATGACATAGGGCGTTAAGATATCACATATACTAAGAAGGCAGTTTGTCAAAAAAAAACTAGTTAGCACTCCACCAGAATAAAAATGTGTTCGGTACTGAGTTCCCAGCTCGTTTTCCAGATGCTGCTAAACTGTTTGAAAATGTGTCAATATAGTAATTTACATGCTATATAAATGTTAATTTAGGTTTCATATAGGCATATTCAATATTACAAGTCACAATTACATACTGCGTCGATTAATTCGCAAGGAAAGGTTCATTCCACCGTTCGTCTTTAGAGCTGGTTTATAACGGATCTAAAATAAAGCCAATTAATTGGTTGTTTGGTTCATTGGAATAACAGTTTAGCTAAAGAGCTGTCATTATACTTACATCACACAAAAAAACCTAACTTGGTTCTCTCCATTCCTAACATGCAAAAACGTTTTCTGCTACCTCGTCTATAATAACGAACCGCTGTTTTAAACGTGCTGAAACGACTTACTTTGTAACAGTTTTATCTGTTTTTTCAGAGCTTCATTTTCTTCCATCGCCAACTTCACAACAGGAAACGTCATCAACCCCAGACTTAAGCGCTCAACCACAGCAAGCTTCGTTGCTATACGTAGCCAATCAAAAGAGGGGACTGGGGTGGGGCAATGAATACAATCACAATACTCTGTGGGAGCTGTAGTTTATATGGTCGTCCAGTGGTGTGTCAAGTAGTTGTTGTTTTTTATTTAAATTTTTATTGGATCAAAAGTCAAGAAAAAAACAAAACAGAAAATAGAAACAAAATTAGTATTTAGAGGAGTGCTGGAAATGGGAGTTCTTAAAGTCTTGGTTTTATTGTTGTTTTTAGTGAGCCCCGTCTCCGCGATTGTGTTGAGCAGCACTGCACTTTATTTTTTAATTATAATTGCACATCTAGGCTATTGTTTTTATTGAACAGTGCAAACCCAATGCCGTGACTGTGTATTGTAGACTTGTCCTATTTGTTTAAATATAGTTAACCACCTGTATTTAATAAAACGATATTCATTGCCCTGCATATGGTTGTGGTCTTAGTTTTATTTCCTTCTGGTATTGTGCTTGACTGATACCCACCCCGATCAGAAAGAACGAGTGCCCATCCCGGGTGCTACAAAACTAAAAATAGTTATTTAAAATTACCCGTGTACTAAAATGAAAAATCCTAAAAAAAACAATTGATTGAGTCAGTCAGTGTCAGTAGTGGGATTTGAACTAGAAGTGGTGAGCGAGAGTGAAGATGATTATTGAACCAGGTAACAACAGACGGATAGCTTTGGCAAGCCCCGTGGAAAAGTGCAGGACGACATAAAGGGTCTGCAAGTCAGCCTTGGACAGAGAGTAACGACGCCAATGTTTCATCATCGCCCAGAGTCTGATCGGTTCGTCTTTCTTTTAAGTGTGGCTCTGCCCTTTACTGTTGGTGTTTTTAGTATGGATATGTCTTTGAGGATAGTGTTTTAAGATTCGTCGAGTCGACCCCGGTTATTTTTTTTTAGCTGTTAGACTATTGATTGTTTACTTGCCTTGTGTTTTAAAACTAACTGGCTTTTATATTTGAGGTTTTTTTGGGAGTGTGTGGAGTATTTGCACTTTTGATATATGTATGTGTGTGTGTGTTGGTTTTTGGCACATTTGTTTTTTTGTTTGGATTTTTGGATTTTCCCGTTATTTATAGCTATCTATCTATCTCCCGCTTGTTTTTAGACCGAACAGTTCCCGGACTCATTTGTTTTTGTTTGTACCCCCTCTCCCCCCTGATTACTTACTGAAGATTTTGGACTTTGTTTAATTTGGTACTTTGGACTTTGTGTTAATAGCAAAGTCTGGTAACATCTTTTTGTTATGTTGATACTTTAAGGTTCCGAGTTAAACGCAGACCTTAAATACAGATTTATTTTTTGGGGACACTTTTTATATATTTTAAATCCTTTTTATAGCCTTTTCCTAATAAAGAACTATCATTTATTGTAGTTCAGTGTCTCTGTGCATTAATTGGTGAATGTTACAACTGTTCCGGCCCCGGGTGTAGAATTTCGAACTTGTGTGTCCAGTATTTAAATATTTAACATAAAATATATCCAGGGTCCTACTGTCCTTTATCCAGTAGGTGACGTAGTCGGTACTTTTGGCTACTTATTTTGTGGGCGTGTTGGGTCGACACATTATGGCCAGTGGACAGCGCAGCGACCCGACTCCCGACAGTTATATACCTCTAGAGTTGCGGTTGATTTCCTGTGTTAATTCATGTTAATTTATTAATTAAAATAAACAGTCAAAAATCCAGACACAAGTCAGGAAAGCAGTTTGGCCAAGAGCTCAATGCTTCATACAAATGGTCTGGAAAGACCTTGAATTTAATCTCTTAGTTTTTAAAGCATATGGCAGGAATTGTCTATAGATACAAGCGTAAGTTTAAATATACAAAACAGAGACAACCTCCTACAGTTATTGGAATCCCGTAACTAGGTATAACTAATGTATATTTAAATACAATAGAATGTCTTGCATTTTTACAATCAATAATACAAAATTCCAGAAATAAAATATATTATATGATTATTAAAATAAACTTTATTGATACGATTAGCTCACAAGTGACCTTTGAGAAATCCACGTACAGTTAGAGAACTTGGGCCTGCCTCTGACCTAGAGATCAGTAAATAAATGATTGCCATTGTGTAATGCATTTGCACACAACATCAGATAACTCTTCTGAAATGCAAATGATATTAAACCCTCACGGGGGACAATGAAGTACAACACAAGTTTGTTGTAAATGAATCAGTCAAAAATCCAGGCACAAGTCAGGAAAGCAGTTTGGCCTAAAGCTCAGTGCTTCATACAAATGGTCTGGAAACCAAATGGAGAGGGCCCCCTGCTGGTCAAATCCAGTAATTAGTTTAACCAACTAATCGGAACTAATTCAGACTGCAGCTTTTAACTTACATCTGCGGTATGTAGCAGTTTTTCATTTTGGAATCGTGAAAAACACATTCAAGACGCAAACAGAAACATATACAAAAAGCTACTAAATGTTCTTCAGTATTAAAATTTTATTACTCATAAAAAATGGCCGTACATCTTAAAACATTTAAAGCAACATAATCCAAAATATATGGATTTAAAAGTTACATGTATCAAAGTGACATTCATTAATCATATGTTTCGACACATTAAACTAATACAGTTTGAACTCTGTTTAGGATTGGTACTATAGGTTACATCTCCATTAAATTAATATTCTATTCCAGGTGTTTAAGGGTTACAGTACAACAAACCTTAAACACCTGGATCCTTTAAGACTTTGTCAGACTGGTCTTAAAGGATCCAAGTGATTCAGGATCAACAACATGACTGGGAATTAAGGTATACATTCTTCAAAGCAATATAATACAAACTAATAACAACACTTAATCAACAGCGCAGCTAAAGCACAGCAATGCAGGACTGGATTGAACTGGTGAATTGGTGTGGGTCCTTTGATTTATAAACAAATGGAGTTACCAATAAGGTGTTGATTAGATATTAATAGTTCTTTACACTCTTTCTTTATAGATAATGACCTTTCCAGGGTTCGAAATGCAACAGCTTACCCCCCAATGATCGACTCACACCAGCCTCACTTAGATTGCAATAAATCCCAGTACTGCTTCCCTGCCAGCGAAGGGACTTTAATAAAAGAAAGAACTCATCTACAATTGCACTTCAGTCTGGTGAAGTAAACAATATTTCATAACTTTAGTTATAAAGGCTTATGGTCCAAATACAATTATGACTGGAAAAGTTAATTTGATTTTGGTGTAGAAAACCTATATATAGCCTTCAAAGATAATACATTCCATCCTAAACATTCCCAACACAATGAGAAGACCGAGTCACAATGTGCACATTCTTCAACTGTCTCCACAATAAAAATGATAAATATTGTAAAAGCTGCGAGTCCGAAGGGAAGTCCGAGCGCAGTGTGTGAAGGGCTGACTAACTCGCATGCATTACAGCTCAAGCAAACTCTATTAGAAAGGCCATAGAGTACTTCTGTCTGCTTCAATTTCCTACAAGAAATCGACGACAAAGAGACTTTAGTTAGAATATTTAAAGGCTTGGAATTAAAATACAGAAAAAATAAACATTTGATTCCGAATGCAAAAAGCTCTGGAGGTTGAAAGTTAGTCATGTAGCCAGGCTACAGCAGCAAGATACACTCGTGTCCTTCAGTTATAATTCACTTCCACATTGAGTGATTTAGAAGACGTTTGGAAGCATATTCTCCTTCTCCTAAGTGTATTACCCTCTGGTCAGAGCTATGCTGTCCGGTTAGCCTTCTTTTTTATTATTATTATTATTATTATTATTATTATTATTATTATTATTATTATTATTATTATTATTATTATTTATTTCTTAGCAGATGCCCTTATCCGGGGCGACTTACAATTGTTACAAGATATCATATTATTTTTACATACAATTACATTATTTTTTACACATTATTTTTACAGATGGGTTTTTACTGGAGCAATCTAGGTAAGGTACTTTGCTCAAGAGTACAGCAGCAGCAGTGTCCCCCACCTGGGACTGAACCCACGACCCTCCGGTGGCCAGAGCCCTAACCACTACTCCACACTGCTGCCCTTCTTTATACTGTACGCATACTTTTTTCATACATGCAATGCAAAAACTCACCTCTGACTAGAGTCTCCTGCTCAAGATAGATTCCAGTATCATCATATAAAGAGCCAGCTGGAAGACATTCAATGAGTCAGACTTTAACAGTGAGAGAAGCACACATCTTTAGACAATACTGAACATTACCACCAAGTTAAACTAAGAAGAATACAACAAACAAAGAAACCTTTACAGACAAATTATATATATATATATATATATAATTTGTCATTTTGATTTACTATATTTTAGTGCTTTTCGGTGTATGAGCGTTTAATTTGATTAATTAAATATCATTATAATTAAAGTTAAATGCTGAACTCCATATTGTACATGTATTTATGTCACTGCTGCAGTTATTACAATGAAATAGACTGTCCTGACAGGGCTCTGCATTAATTTTCCTGTGTTGGCAGCGTAGATCTGGCGTGTGCTTCCCCTAACATCATTATACTCACCCCCACCTGTAAAACATTGAGCACCAAAGTCAGGACTGAAACCAACTAAACTAGGGGACAACATCATCCACATTTCAGAAAAGCAAACACTGTGTTCATCATTGTTTATTACCCTATGTCAAGTAGATAAGACTTACCGCTGTTCTCGAATGGATTTATGTAGTCATTCTCTTCAATATCATCATAATCAGCATCAGGGTCTAACTGGCCATCCCGAGCTGTGTGTGTGTCATGGCCGACATCGTCATAGCCAGCGTCAGGAAGCTCAGCTACAAACCAGTAAGCAACACAAACATTCCTTTAACAGCAATTACACAAACACAGCAGCACTGCTTTATGTAGGTAAGCCTATTGTCTCTGGTTTTGCCAAACATGCAGGCTATGTCTACACAGAGAATATGAACCCACAGAAGTCCCATCAGAAAACAAAGCTTCAACTGGAGAACACACAGTATTAATGTTCTACTACAACGTATTGGGTTAAATAGTATAGATTATATCCTGTGTGTCCAGCTGCCAAGTGTCACAGAGTACCTTACCACTGTCCTTCGTTTCATTGACGTAGTCATTCTCTTCAATGTCATCATATTCAGCGTCTTTCTCCTGCGGAACATCTTCAACTTTCTCTGTGTCACTGCCAACATCCTCACACCTGGATTTGGGAAGTTCAGCTATAAAACAGTAAACACAAACTCAGAAAGGAAAGAAGACTTAAAAAAAATATTTTCATGAATCTCAGAACACAGGAACATAAGCAAATTTACAAATGAGAGGAAGTCATTCTAGCCATCAGCGATCGTCCAGTTCCTAGTAGATGATTGATCTCAAAGGTTCTCTCCTTTGTTTATTTACAGTTCCAACCAGGCTTCTTTTTTTCTTCTTTTGCCAATTGCAGTGAGGTACAAATAATTGTCGGTGGTAACATTTCTCCCTTTCCTTAAATAGGGTCCCATTAGCCAAAGTACCACACTGTCACCCAGCCTTTGGTTACCTGGGCGAGTCTCATCCTTGCCCAAGTAGGGGTACCCATTGACTAAATATTTTGACTGAACGTCCGCTGCCACCCGAAAACTTGATTTCAAATTTGTCATGTTTGTTAGACATACTGAGCTTTTGTTGGAAAAAGCTGCTCATCCACTGCAATGTTCTTTCCCAGTTTATATCAGAGAATGTTGTTGTCAATGAAGCGATTCCAAACTTCGGATGCCAGGGCAACTGTATCATTTTGAAGGCACACGCTTCTGGTTGTCTTCAAATTGAAACGCAAACATTTTATAACTTCATAAAAGTGCCATTGTCTGGAAAAAAGAAGGTCACCACTTACTGGACCACAAGCTATCCAGCGACAGGCTGTTGGCACCATGTGTCCACGAATAAACAATAGTGAATATAAGAAAGAACATAAGAAAGTTTACAAACGAGAGGAGGCCATTCGGCCCATCTTGCTCGTTTGGTTGTTAGCAGCTTATTGATCCCAGAATCTCATCAAGCAGCTTCTTGAAGGATCCAAGGGTGTCAGCTTCAACAACATTACTCAGTGTAAAAAAATGCCTCCTATTTTCTGTTCTGAATGCCCCTTTATCTAATCTCCATTTGTGACCCCTGGTCCTTGTTTCTTTTTTCAGGTCGAAAAAGTCCCCTGGGTCGACATTGTCAATACCTTCTAGAATTTTGAATGCTTGAATAAATGCTTCCAAATCCTCCAAGGGCATTGACCAGGAATCATCATTTAGTTGTTGGTGGGATTCAGTTTCAGGGCAGCGTTGTATGTGGTGAAGCATACACTCGTCTATCAATAAACGAAAAGCACTCAATACGCTCTCATCAGAGATGTTGCTTTTTGCGTATGGAGTGGGTCCTGAAACCTCCTTCAAAACATTTTGCTGACCCCTTCTTCCTGCAGTGTGGAGACCAGGATTTATAATTTGCCAAACAGTGCCATCCCGACCAATCTCTTCAATACCTGGTGGTGCTGGCGCTACCGTGCAGGAGAGGCTGCCTCAGGTGTTGACACTACTCTGGAGTTGCGACTGGTAAAGATGCAGTGGCTGACACAGGCAAAGCGGCTGGTACAGGTGCAGGGGCTGACACAGGCAAAGCGGCTGGTACAGGTGCAGGGGCTGACACAGGCAAAGCGGCTGGTACAGGTGCAGGGGCTGACACAGGCAAAGCGGCTGGTACAGGTGCAGGGGATGCCACAGGAGCATGTCTTCATGTCCTCTTCTGCGCCCCTTTGCGAGTCCGGTTCTGTGTCCAGGTGTTCCCAATGGAGTGCTGGGGCGATTTCTTTGCACACTTGGTCCTGGCACTTCACCGGCACTGTCCTCACTTTCACTGCTGCTGGAATTTTCTCCTACGTAAACCCTCTTCACCAGTGGCAGTTTCATCACTGTAAGTGGCAACAACTTTTTCATCTCCTGATTCACTTTCAGATAAATTCTGTAGTAACTAAGCATTCTTCAGCAGTCTTATGTCTTTGACGACTCATTTTCACTTTCTCCAGTGTAATTGTTGAAGACTGAATTCCTTTGGGTAACTTCTGACATATATAGTAACCTGAGTGAATCTAAAAATAGATCACAGGAGATACCTGCTCACATGACAGACAGTAGACGCTACAAAAGGCTGATTGAATTGCAATAGACACCTTAGATTACAAGAAGCCATTCATGTAATGGCTGCAGACTGATTTAATCACAGTTCATACATCGCCAGTACAGTACTCACTGATGATAAATACAAATAAAAAAATAGAATACTGTACTGTATTAGCAAAATACGATTGTTTTCTATGTAGCAGTCAATTTGACCGGTCTGGTAGTTCTAAGTGCGAAGGTATTATATCTCCCTCATTTTTGCATCCCCATGCCTCATACTTTGTCAGGATAATTAATACATATATTTAGGAAAGGTCATAAACGCACAGGCTCATATCTGCCAGACAGGCAGAGTAAATTCAATTTACAAACTTGGTAGTTCTAGTGTTAAACACTGTAGATTATATGCTGTGTGTCCAGCTGCCAAGTGTCAGAGAGCACCTTACCACTGTCCTCTGTTTCACTGACGTAGTCATTCTCTTCAATATCATCATATTCAGCAGCTTTCTCTTGCGGAACATCCTCAACTTCCTCTGTGTCACTGCCAACATCCTCACACCTAGATTCGGGAAGTTCAGCTAAAAAACAGTAAACACAGAAAGAAAAGAAGACTGTCTGAAAATATATACACTACCGTTCAAAAGTTTGGGGTCACTTAGAAATTTCCTTGTTTTCGAAAGAAAAGCACATTTTTTGTCCATTAAAATAACATCAAATTGATCAGAAATACAGTGTAGACATTGTTAATGTTGTAAATGACTATTGTAGCTGGAAACGGCTGATTTGTAATGGAATATCTACATAGGCGTACAGAGGCCCATTATCAGCAACCATCAGTCCTGTGTTCCAATGGCACGTTGTGTTTGCTAATCCAAGTTTATCATTTTAAAAGGCTAATTGATCATTAGAAAACCCTTTGCAATTATGTTAGCACAGCTGAAAACTGTTGTGCTGATTAAAGAAGCAATAAAACTGGCCTTCTTTAGACTAGTTGAGTATCTGGAGCATCAGCAATTGTGGGTTCGACTACAGGCTCAAAATGGCCAGAAACAAAGAACTTTCTTCTGAAACTCGTCAGTCTATTCTTGTTCTGAGAAATGAAGGCTATTCCATGCGAGAAATTGCCAAGAAACTGAAGATCTCGTACAACGCTGTGTACTACTCCCTTCACAGAACAGCGCAAACTGGCTCTAACCAGAATAGAAAGAGGAGTGGGAGGCCCCGGTGCACAACTGAGCAAGAGGACAAATACAATTGAGTGTCTAGTTTGAGAAACAGACGCCTCACAGGTCCTCAACTGGCAGCTTCCTTAAATAGTACCCGCAAAACACCAGTCTCAACGTCAACAGTGAAGAGGCGACTCCGGGATGCTGGCCTTCTAGGCAGAGTTGCAAAGAAAAAGCCATATCTCAGACTGGCCAATAAAAAGAAAAGATTAAGATGGGCAAAAGAACACAGACACTGGACAGAGGAGGATTGGAAAAAGGTGTTATGGACAGACGAATCTAAGTTTGAGGTGTTCGGATCACAAAGAAGAACATTCGTGAGACGCAGACCAAATGAAAAGATGCTGGAGGAGTGCTTGACGCCATCTGTCAAGCATGGTGGAGGCAATCTGATGGTCTGGGGGTGCTTTGGTGGTGGTAAAGTGGGAGATTTGTACAGGGTAAAAGGAATCTTGAAGAAGGAAGGCTATCACTCCATTTTGTAACGCCATGCCATACCCTGTGGACGGCGCTTGATTGGAGCCAATTTCCTCCTACAACAGGACAATGACCCAAAGCACAGCTCCAGACTATGCAAGAACTATTTAGAGAAGAAGCAGTCAGCTGGTATTCTGTCTATAATGGAGTGGCCAGCACAGTCACCGGATCTCAACCCTATTGAGCTGTTGTGGGAGCAGCTTGACCGTATGGTACGTAAGAAGTGCCCATCAAGCCAATCCAACTTGTGGGAGGTGCTTCAGGAAGCATGGGGTGAAATCTTTCAGATTACCTCAACAAATTGACAACTAGAATGTCAAAGGTCTGCAAGGCTGTAATTGCTGCAAATGGAGGATTCTTTGACGAAAGCAAAGTTTGAAGGACACAATTATTATTTCAATTAAAAATCATTATTTCTAACCTTGTCAATGACTATATTTCCTATTCATTTTGCTATATTTCCTATTCAAACTCATTTCATGTATGTTTTCATGGAAAACAAGGAAATTTCTAAGTGACCCCAAACTTTTGAATGGTAGATAACCATTCTGTCCCCTCACCACTCCCTGATTTCATGCAAAAACAAAATACATGTTTTCATTTTTTTCTAATGGGATAGAGCACAGGCTGATGTGAGTGGTACAGTGTAACATTACACGGTTTATTAGTTATTGAGTGCTAAAAGGAACCGCTGTATAGAACTGACACTCAACTCTGTGGACATCACGTGACTGTATTCTCAGTTCTCCATATTAGTCAAATTGCATGCTTTGTTCTGGTCAGTCTTGGATAGCTAAGGAACTATCTGGCCTGACCACTTCACCTCCTAATTTACTATTTCATTACTCGAAGAATGCCCAATATGGTAGTGAATATCGATCCTTAAAATAAAACTAAAAGTAAAAGGCTAACAAATCTTAATACAGTTCACAGGAACCTTCCTCTTTACCTACCTGAGTGATCCAATCTTTTCATGTGTAATCTCTGGTCAATTTCTTCATAAACAGGGTCATAGCGTTCACTGGATCCAGGGCCTGGGGAATGAATATTTTCTTCTTATAAATCTTAACTGGTACGTGAGGACCTACTTAAATACAGTAGCATTGCAGTTTACTTGTCATGTTAGGCAGCACATGTGATTGTGTCAGCAACAAGTAGTTTAACCTGAGGTTTAAATAGGATTGAGAGGAGGGATCAATTAGGGCAGCAATCATGGTGCTTCCTGTAATGAAAGGCAAGGGCTGGACGCAAACCTCAAACCTCACTGTTCAAAATGAATGCCCTACCATTCAACTAAAGAACATGCTCTGTAGTCGAGAGCTAAGTACAGCTCTTATGCTCATGTCAGTATTGTTACACGCCCACCAATCTCAGCCTCAGCCTATAATTCAATGACAGGCATTTAGAGCTTTATTAAATAAACACTTCCACTGTATTGCTGCTCCTCCAGAGGGACCACCCTTGAGCTGTTGACAGATCCAGTGCTGTCTTAAATACTCAGCCCTACCTTTGCGTTTCCTGTATCTGCATGTTGTGATGAGGAAAGCGGCTGTCACTGCACACAGAGGAATCCCCAGAATCAGGCAGGTGACAATGAAAGCCTGGAGCCACCCAGCCGGCTGGGCTTCAGAAGACTGCACTGCTCCTGAAAGGACAGGGTCACAGGAGGGCTTAGACAGGGCCTTTGAGAAGAGTGCACCGCTTAATTAAGCACAATTAAGACTAACCCGGAACTCAACAGGGCAGGACCCAAACACAGCTTATACTGAAATAAATTAATTGTAAATACAGACAGTAGTATGTGATCACTGTTCCCTTGTGTATGAATGTATTTACTTTGTATATTTTACTTTTAGTGTGATTGCAGGTTGAGGCAATGCAGAATTCTGAAAAATACATTGCTAGATGATAATGTGACAATGATGTAACAGCTATCTGGAAAATTCTTCACACACAAAGGTAAACGTAACCTGGCATAGATAAATTGTGTTGTGGTTTGCAAGACCTGGTTTAGAAACTCTGTACTTTTGGGAGTAGTGCGCAAAACGGGGTTTTAAACAGCTCTACTGGGAAGACACTTTACTGAACATTTCTGCAGCAGTTAGTTTTATGACTTTAAGTAGAAAAGCTCCTTTGTACAAATAGTTTCCACTGCCCCCAGCCCCCCACCCCTGCATATGGTATTTAAAAATATATATAAAACAACCATGCTAACTGTAAAGTAATTATTTTTGTCTCTCAAAATAAATGCTTTTGCCACATTTTTTGGGGAACTGTCAAAGTGTGAAAAGTGTCTTTCTGTACCAGAGCAGATTACACCAGCATCTTCATTGTGTTCACAGTTATGAAGCCCCGGTGTAGAGGAGCGACAGCCCAACAGAAACATTTCTGTGCCCCTGCAGTTCACATCGTCCAGCCAGATCGTCCCATCGCCTTCTCCGAAACGAGCTTCCTGGGTAGCAGTTACTGCAGAGCCACAGAGCAGCTGTGTGCAGACCACATGGGCATCATTGAGATCCCAGGAATCATCACACACTGTACCCCAGGACCCACTGTAACACAGCTCAACTCTGCCAGAGCACAGGCTGTCTGCTCCTACCAGCCTCACCTGCCCTTCTGCAATTACAAGACAAACGATGGGTCAGTTTGGGTCTATGGAGGGTTACACATCATGTAATGTATTTTAAAAACATAGAGTTATTAACTAGTATTTGGTTTAAAAAACAGCTAAATATAAAGGTATAATATTAATTGACTATTTTAATCAAAGTTTTCTCTCACTTTATAAACTAGTAATATTAAGCAAAACCTGTACATCATCATACAAAGGATTAATATTAATTCTTAGAACAAGTTGAATTCAGAGACACAATATTCACCTGCACAGACTCTTTCTTTGGAAATAGTTGTAACGGCAGGCTTCCTAGTGTGTCCTGCAAAAAAAGAAAAAATAATAAACACTGAGTTCCCAATAGTTTACTACATGCTGAGAAACGAGTACAAACACGTACTCGTAACGAGTATGGTTATTTTTCCAAGTAAGATTAGTAATTAAAAATCCTATTACATTCAGAGCAATATTTTTCAATAAAAAAGCAATAAATCAGCTCCTGAGTTCAATACTGTGATGACTGTCAATCTCTCTTGTAGAGATAGAGAGCCAATCCAGGGGGAAGGAGGGAGCATCAGCTGCAGGTTGGCAGTCAGTGAAGCGTGATTCTGTGTAAGGGAGGTCAGATAGAACGTTCACAATGTACAACTGAATTCCCCATTTAACTAGTAAATGCATCATAATAAACTTAAAAGTAGAAAGAAGCCAGCACTCCTTATAAAATAACTTTTTTAATTAAAGAAAAAAAATAATAATGGCAGAAACATAACAAGCAAACGCGTTGTGGCAATCAAGCCTTCATCAGTGCATCTTAACCTGCCTTTAGAGTTATTTGTCGACAGCTATTAAATAAGTCAAAACACACCTATTTATTAATGTGTTGATTTCAAAACCAGAAATGCTTCATTTCCCTCACATTTACAATTGACTGCCAATCAATGGGAATTAACTTCTGTATTGTGCGTTTTAACAGTCGATTGGAAACTCATTTTCCTCTCATCTGGCGCGTTGACATGTTTATGTACTGCCGTACCAAGGCTGTAAACTTACAATGAAAATATGTTGCAAAACTTGCAAATACATCTGATTTAAACTGGGATATATATTTCTTTGTTGAGTTTAATGCCTAACACTTCAATCCCACAATTCACTGCAGAATTCACACATTTATAAGGTTACTAAGTGAAAAAAAAAATTCATATCAAACGGATAAAAAAGGTGACAAATTATGCATTTTATTCAGTTTGATCAAGACAGTTTCTATATTAAATAACACTGTTAGACTATTATTGATTGAAACTCAATCATTTTGTAAATAAGGAAAACATTTCTTAAAGGCAGTTTTTCAGAAGATATGTGTATCGACACACCACTAATGCATCTTGCACAATAAAACATTTTAATGATGCATTTTTACGGTTTTAGCCTCATCCACTTCTGGTGACGTTATCCAAGTAATGGGTTCTCTGCACACCTAAGCTGGGATATCTGCAGTAACACCCTATATTTTCCAATGAAGTTCAGCAGTCATCCTCCACCCTCCATTCTAACTTGGCCGGAGTAAATACCATGACTCCCACTGTACACTCACACGTGACTTCTCACCTAAACACTCAATTCCAGCAACTTCAGAGTCCTGGCATGTATTCTGTCCCCATGGCAATGAGGGGCACTGCCACAGGACAGACTCAAACCCATGGCAGACCACTTCATCAAGCCATTTAGGACCAGAGCCTGCTCCAAACTGGTTAGTGTACTGCAGTGTGCCTTTGCCTCCACATCCCAGTTGCTGACAGATCATGTTTACAGTGGTGGAACTCATTTTATTGGAGCAGACACTTCCCCAGGTTCCGTTGTACAATATCTCCAGTCTCCCAGCACAGTCAAACTCAGCACTGACTAGGCGAAGATCCTTAAACTCTGAAACATTAAAAAAAGAGTTTTAATTTGCTGTGTACTAGCACAGGATTTGTACGTGCAACAGAAACATAAGGATAATGGAGTTCAAACCAGTGATAACAGCATATATGTGAACATACTAGAAGGATCTAATGCTGTTTCTGAATGGTTAGATTGTATCAATCTGCAATGTATCCACACTTTTATATGTGTATTTAATTTACCTGAGCACACAACCCCAGCGTCTTTCTTATGTCTGCAATTCTGTTCTCCCCATTTTGCTGGAGGACACTCCCACAGAGCTGATTCGTTTCCCAGGCACTTGACATCGTTCAGCCAGACTGGCCCAGAGCCTTCCCCAAAAGCAGCAGCGACAGGGGCTTGTACTGCAGGTCCACACCCAAGCTGTCTGCAGGCAACGTCAGCATCGGGTAAGTCCCAGGAACCATCACAGACTGTCCCCCAGGAGCCCCTGTGGTACACTTCCACTCTTCCTGCACACTGGCTGCCACTGCCTGCCAATCTCACCTGGAGGTGCTCTGTCAAACACGTAGAGTACAAATCAGGATTTAAGCAAAATGTACACCTATTCCACCAGTGAACAATGCACAATACAGAGATCTTCTCAGTTACTATAATACAGCAAAAATATAGGGCCCAATTTTGATCACAGGGAAAGACATTAACAACAACAGGGTATTAACAGTTTGTTAGTGCCTGATTATGGGGATAAGGTGGGAAATCCTTTACCCTGTGAAGTGAGAGTGTTTGTGCCTGCACTGTTGGTCAATCATTCGAGGTGTCAACATCATGTTCACCAGAGGGATTTTGGTGGTGATGATGTTGTTTTTGTGTGTATCAAAATATGGCCCTGTGGCAGAGTGTAGTGAATGTGGGTGAGTTTGGTGTGTGATTCTGTGAGTTAACGAGTTTGGGTGTGGAATGTTTGAAATGTGTCTGGAGCTAATGAGGTGCGAATTGCCCAATTGGCACCTGTATAAAAGGAGGACTGTGTGGGCAGTGAGTTGGAGAGTGGAGTAAGTGTTTGAGGTGAGAATTTGGGTGTTTTTTTTTTGGTTTATCCAAAATTGGTGTTTTGTTTGGAAACCTTTGTTTTGTGTTTGTACCTTTTGTTTGGCCCTTGTTCCTTTTTATTTTGTGTTTCGGTAAATAAAAGTAATTTTGTTTCACTGCATTTCCTGACTCTGAGTCTATCCTGCGGCTATCCTGTCACAGGCCCATAGTCTTTTTTTAAGTGGTGTCTCTCTTTTTTTATTCAATACGTTTCATATTGATTTTTTTTTTTTGTATTATTGAATGCAAAATAAACATTCACCTGTACAAAGAACCCCTACGCTAACACTGGAGTTTGCTGATTCGTTAGATTGAGAAAAGTGGCAGCCTTGCAGTGAAGATTCATTTCCTTTACATTCAATCTGTGATAGAAGGACAGGGCCATTCCCAGGAGCATATTTAGAGGGGTTGTATGCTTCTATTGCAAGGCCACAGTTTAAATGTCTGCAGACAACACTGGCATCCTGTAAATCCCATTCAGTGTCTGAAACTCTTCCCCACGTGCTGTTCAAGAACACCTCCACGCTCCCATCACAGCGGCTTTCTCCACCACGTAGCCTTAACAGCCAGTCTTCCTCTGGAAAAACAAATGAATAGGGGAGTCTGTATAGCATGGCATGAGTAGAAAAAAGCTTAGAATCTCTAAATTCTTTCTCCTTTGTCACAAGAATATGAAGCAGCGTGCTCATGTTTATAGTACACAAATTTCTCATGCTATAGGAAGTGTGTAGTCAAACTATGGTTCCATGAATTTCTTAAAAGAGACAAATCTCATCAGCTTGATCCTGTGGGATGTGAAGTCTGATATTCAGTTTCCCTCCAGAAAAACAAAAAATTCAACATCACAGGAAAAAAAAAATCCATGGAATTAGCTACTTCAATTTTCAATGCATAGCAAAAAAACTGAAAATCTGATTTTTTTCTTAAGTGGTACTTAGTGGTACTTAGTTTTCTTAAGTGGTACTTAGAGTAGCGCATAAACACTGTCTGTAACATTGTGAGAAGTGTGGCAACATTCAGTGTGAACGTTAGAATGAAAATATGTACAATTATAAAATGGCTTGGATAAATTAAACACTGTGAACGGCTGAACATGATCACATGATCATGCATGGCTAGGGACAAATCACCTCTGAAGATCAATCAATTTTCTTTAAATTCTCAAAATCTCCATCTCCTCAGCTGAGGCTGAAGCCCCAGGCTGAAGTATCAAATCCCGCTGGACTGCAGGATCTAAAATCGGGCTGGAGATCGGCTGTGTTGGATCTCAACAACGATGGACCAACGTATGACAAAAAACAACAACAAAAAAATTACCTAGGTTCTTATTTTCAAGAATATGGTATAAAAAGTGAAATGCACTGCAGTAATTACAGACATCACTGTTGGGGATTATAATGCAGTCAACAGTTTTGTTCAGGTTTACTGATATGACTGATGTGACATTCTGCATGACTCATGTCTCGCTGTCTGTCCAGGAGATTCTGAGTCAAATAAAAGTACGATCATGATTACTGTAAGAGGGAAACAGTGATTTCAAACGTCAGCTTTACTTACCAAAGTGTATAAAATATGAAAATACGTTATAGTTTTAGTTTTTCAAATTGCAAAAATGTACTCAGCAGTAATACATTTTTCCAGCAAATTTGTAGCTTCTAAAGACAAAGTATAGGAACTATTTTGCACTGGCAGAAGGATACATTGCATAAAACTTAAAGTTAAATTTAAAGTTAAAATTTAAAACTTAAATAAAATTTAAAGTTTAGAAAATAAACATAGCCATTTTATATGTGCAATAACCTGCTACTGTGTGTGCAGTAAGACATATCTTACTGCACTTCTGGGTGTTTGAAGGCACTCAGCCTATGATCTCATGCCTCACAACGCACCCAGCCGTGGGCAAGATAAGCCTATATTGTGGGTTACTGCTTACATAACTAACTGTGACTTACCTTTTCTTATTTAGTAATACTTATAAACACTATTTTGACAATTTTAGGGACAATTTCTGTCCTTAACCCTTCAACTCCAGGTGTAAAAATGAAACCCCTTCCCAGGTACCAGATTTTGAAAATAATAATAATAATGTTTTCAAACCTGCAATTGCTATAAAATGTTAACATATGACGAATAAAACACAAACAAATTACCTAAACTGTGTTTTTCATTAACCCTTTATGCTCCTGTGTACTACATACCTATGTTCAATATAGAGATAAACAGTTTTTTTTTTTTAACAATGAAAACAAAAACGCTGCTAATAACAATAATAATCAGTAAACAGTAATTATCAAATAAAAATCAAACAACATCAAAATGTGTTGCATTATCGAATTGCTCTGTGTCTATAGCATTCTCCCCGCCCCTTCGAGACGTGATTGATTATTGATTTAATATCACTGATGTTCAGTAAAAGCTTGTGCACAACAATTCAATGCGAGAGGTAATTAACTGTAATATATAGCTTCTCGCATGGTACTATAGGAGTACTGGCATAAAAATGTTTTATCTAGAGATATGCAAACCGGTTCCTTCCTGCGTTGGAACCGACAAACCGGATACAAATATCAAGGATCTGGTTTCAGTGAGTACTGTTATGTTGTTAATACATATGATAACTATAATGGACACGTTCATATTTAGAAAAAACACACACTTAGCTAGACTATATGTTTGCGTTTTGTTGTCCTTGTTTTGGATTACTGTCTGGTCGCAGCTGTGCGGAGTTTAGTTTGACTTATTTTTTGCTCTGTGATTGTTGTGGTCTTTCTAATGTTTTTTATGCTGACGTAGAACTGTAGCACTAGTGCTTGTTTTATATGTATATAAAATGCCAACCTACTGCTCACACATTGACATACAGACATGTTTTTCTAAATAGTTTGGGAACCGAAACCAGACTCAAAATACCCGGTTCCAATGACAGATACCCTGTTCAGACCCGATTCCAAAAATCTCCTCAAATGAACATCATTAGTTTTACCAGCAGTGGATGGCACAGATTGTACATACATCGAATAGATGTGGTCATCAATCAGGAAATGCAGACAGAGCACACAGTCCAGTTTGAAAAATAAATTGTAAAAAACACAACAAACAGTATTATTCCCAGGTTTAACAGTTCATTTTGAAAAGCCAAAGAAGCGCAGACTATATACAGTCAATATACAATATATATACAATTTATTTACATGCTGTTTGCCAGGAATACAAGCCTGTTGTCCTGCTCTGGATCCAAGGTGGTGTGCTTTTTGCTTAAATCAAATACACAGAGGGTGAATACTTACAAAGCATTTTCAAAACTGATTCGCTAGTAGGATGGGACCAGCAAATCAGATGCTAGTTAACACTTGCAGGAAAACAAGAGCATGCCCACTGCTTGTCTTTGGCAGAAATACTGTAAATAGCAAGGCAGGGCGTTCGGTGCAGTTTCGTTGATAAACTTAAATAATGTTATTAACTATGCGCGTTACAAAAATGTAATTATTTAATCGATTATCCAGTATTTGTATCGATGTATATAATTAGGAATGGAATCGATTGAAAAATGTATTTTCGATTTAATTGTAGTAGCCCTAATACAGGTGCAATCAAGTTTCTAGATCATCTGATAAATCTAAGAAATTAACCCTGTTCCTGTACACCACACCACTGTACAGAATTACATTTGCTGCTACTGCTGCCACTCCCAGCAAACCCATACTCTAGTTGTTTTTTTTTTGTTTTTTTTTTAACACCAAAGAACTTAAATTCTGTTTCAAGGTGAGTGAAATACTTTTTCGTTAATTAAAACCCTCCTTTTCCGAGTGCAAATTAACTTTGATTAATTATGACAATTAACAAAGATTTCCTTTTAAATTCCCACGCAAACAAAGAAATAGTCGCAAGAAGCACTGCTCATTAAGATATTAACATTATTTCGTAAATCAACATAATTTCAGAAATCACATTAGCACGATTATTTAATAAAGAAATAGGCATAACGACTGCTTGAAAATGCCAAAATCAATGCTACATACCATTTTCTGCCAGGACAGGATTGGCAAAATGCCTCAATATACTCAATACCCTCAATATACTGTTGCAGGAAACTATTTTCCTACTCTGTTGTATTACTAAAGACTCCGGTTTCACACACGATGATCAATACTCAAGAACTTAGTTCTGTGGAAGCCGTTTCCACGGTACTGTCAGTCCTGGCTCATCAGCCTCAATGTGTGTCAGCTGCTCCCTTTTATCGTGAGACGCTCTGCCGAGACACGTCCACCGGCCGGTCAGGGATCTGCAGCCGTCCAACTCCTGGCTGCCATTCCCTGTCAACACACACAACTGGCAAGCAAATCCCTGCAGAGCATCTGGCTCCTTTTTAAGTTTTCAAAAAGTATTTACAAAAACAAGTGAAAGAAAAACAAACACAATACAAATCATGCTATATACATCTGCAGGGCCTCAGGCATACCACATGGTCTTAATCAAGAACATAATGCTTTTTTAGTTTGTCCTGTACCCACTGAAGCCAGCTTGTCTTACCTGCGCAGATGATGCTGGCGTCACCCTCATGGTCACACACCTGTTGGTCCCAGGACACCATGCAGTCCCCCAGGCGTGATTCGTTCCCTCTGCAGTGAAAGCTGTCTTTCCAGGCTCGGCCAGTCCCTTCTCCAAAGTGAACTCCTTTAGGTGTGGAAGTGGCTGCACCACAGTGAAGGTGTCTGCAGATCACATCAGCATCTTGCAGATCCAGGTACTCATCACATACAGCACCCAAGAGGCCTCCATGTAATATCTCTACTCGGCCTGAACACCTGCTGCCCCCACCCACTAACTGGGGCCCATCCTTTCCTGTAATTGTTCGAAAACATGTTTATCATTATAGTATTCAAACAGTTGTTTACTGAAACAATTCAAAGAAAACATCATGCACAATTGATATCTCATATATACTAATATCTGAACTGTCTAGAATCACATATGGATTTGACTCAAGAAAATGAAAATGTTGTTGTTGTCTACAATAAATCAATATCATTGCTGCAAGCTGGATTTTCAGTAGGAACCCAGTCAACCCTTATAAAGATTACCATAGTAACAACACAGCAGTGTAATAAGTGAAAAGCATGGTAAAGCACAGGAAAGCATTGTAAAGAATAGCAAGGCATGGTAAAGCATATTAATATAGAAGGCAAACTTAGTAAAACTGCAAAAATACAGTGCGAAAATACTGTGGTAAACAAATACAAATACTGTGTGTATAAGCAAATACCGTATTACTTAAATTTGGCACCGCTGCGTTTATTTTAAATTGATCAAAATGACTGCGGCTCTTAAACGAGGGTGCCGATTATACGAGGGCGGCCTTTATTAATAATACTATGCTTTACAATCGCTGCAATATTTTATTAAATGATTTAAGGCATTTTAGAAACGGCGCCATGAGAGGCTCCAATCTGCAGCACTATACTGTTGTGTGTTTTTGGGGCTTGAATACAGTACATTTACTGACAGTTAACGAGAGCCTATTAGGTGTGTTGCGAGGTCAGGGGAGTACTCTACCAGCGAATCAGGAGTGTGTATTGGTTGCTATAGGGCGGGACAAGAAGAGGAGAGAGAACGGTAGTTGAGTTGTTTTTCTTAATGAAAAATATTCCCTTTGAATATCGGTTTGATTTCTGTTAAAACTAAAATATATCCTACTCTGTTATTTTTTTTCTCACTGTAATTTACCTGCTTGTTTGTAATTTCTCTGTAAGAGAAACCGAAACTAAATCTTCTTATTTATTTTTTTTATATATAGTTGTCCAGGACTGAGTAAAATTCCAATTGAATAAAAAACAAAACAACTAAACCCCCTACAAGGAGATATCTGCAGCCAGCTTTCGGATAGCGCTTAGAGTGACCGGCAAACTTAAGCTCTAAGTTCCTCTGAGTTTAAGTTTTCACCATCCAAGCTGACGACGAGGTAAACAGACAGCACTTGTTTTATCCCTTGCTGTGTTGGCACTGAACTCTGCTGGAAAAAAAGGGACATGAAGGACTGCTGTGCTGTAAGTAGTTCATCTTGGGTTGTCTGTCGGGACTGTACTATAAAATAACATTTGCTTACTAAGGTGGGTGTACATTAGTTTGTATTACATGCTGGATTGAGGTTGCAGTCTCTTCGGGGGTATCATGTACATAGGCAGAGTTGCGCATTTCTATTTTTATTTTTTGAGCAGGGGTAAAAATAAAATACTTTTACGTTTCTTTATTGAGAGCGGCGTTTATTCGAGGGTGGTGTCTATTAAATAGCTGATATCTGAGTGAGGCGTTAATTCGAAGTAATACGGTATTTGTTCCGGTTCCATACTCTTAGCTGGTCACCAGCTCTCCAGCAGGTGCTAGAATTTTCAGCAGTATATAAAGACACACTAATAAATCAATAAATATTCTTATTCTTTCTTTTAGTTCCCCTACCAGAGCAGATGACAGCAGCGTGTCTCCCGTGAGTGCAGTTGTGATCCTTCCTTGACACAGGGCAGTCAAACAGAATGGACTCATTGCCCCAACAGTCAAACTGTTCCTCCCACATTGGACCCCTTCCTTCACCAAAGTGAGCCCCTCCAGGGGTTGCTACTGCAACTCCACACTGCAGCTGTTTACAGACCACACTGGCATCGTGCATATCCCAGTGTGTATCACAGAGGGTCCCCCAGGTTTCTCCAAACTGCACCTCCACCCGACCAGAGCAGGAATCCTCCCCATCCACCAGTCTTGGAGCTCTGTGATCTTTTAATACAAGTACAGGTCTATTTACACCATTGCATACATTGTTGACCAATGCTGACTAATGATCATTAATTCAGATTCAGAAAAGTGAATTGACATTTGTTGTTAATTCAAATGACATCCTAATGGAATACTTTAAACACTGAATCGGCATCCCTTCATTTATTTATCATGTTTAAACAGCTTACATATAGCAACAATTCACTAAAATAAAAGAAGGCTATTAGAAAATATCTTGCATTTGTTATGATGTTTTAAAATGGCAAAAAAAGTACAGATGAAAAAAGACTTGCTGGATCAGGGTATTACCTGATCCAGAAGAAGGTCCTTACATCCGGATTCCAGTCAACTTGTCCCAAAATCTGCCAAATTGGACAGAAATCAACTCGGATTACTGAGACATCAGAGGTAAGTCGGTCAGACTATTAATGAATAACAATCACAATCAGCATCAGAATTTCACTAGCCTGTACTTTACAAAGCCAGCAAGCAAATTCAGAGTGAAACAGCTGTATATATGTTGTGTTGCATTGGCATTTTTCTTTTCACATCAAAAGCACAGAAGCTGCTATTTTATGCCTAATGCCACTTCATATTGAATCACAGGTATGTGTTGACAAATTGTCTGCTTGGTTATACTAGATTTCACATGTTAAGTCTCAATGTAAAATGTAATGTTTATTTTTGTAGTTTATATTTATGTTTGTGAAATTTTAAAGACTTTACTGATGCTATCACAGCTCCAGTTTATACCTTAACAACATGGGGCTGAATAACTCTTGTGGTAGCTATGAAATTTAAATTGGTTTATGGACAAAATACAGCAAATGACAAATGTCATAATTCTGACAAGAAATTTACCATTCCTCTGCGGTAACACTAGGAATGAAAATGCAGTCCAATATTGCAAATATTACAGAAGCATACGGAAATCTAGTTGTTATTTATAAAAAAATAAAAACTCAGACAGAGGATGCCTAATTATTATTATTATTATTATTATTATTATTATTATTATTATTATTATTATTATTATTATTTCACTTTTAATTGAAATTCAGGTGCTGATTGTGATTATTATTCATCAATAGACTGACCAGACTTACCACTGATTTCTCAGTTGATATCCGTCCAATTTGACAGATTTTGGGACAAGTTGACTGGAACCCGGATGTAAGGACCTTTTTCTGGATCAGGCAATTTCCTTCAGGTAATTTACATCAGATTTCACTTAGGTCAGAGATTACCTGGTTTTGGGATGTTGACTGTGAACCATACAACCTACATGTATTTCAAAATTAATAAAAAATGGAGATGTAGACAATTATAAGAGAAACTGCAACAATAACATGTTATCTATTATATCTTTACAATAATAATCATTTGGAAGATAGTTTGGAAGTTATCTGTTTTCACACTGATTATTAAAACTGATATGAAAATGTTTATTGTGCTTGTGTAGCATTGTGTAGTAGATAAAACAACCACCAAAGTGACATAAAATAGGCATCAAAACCAGGAACCATACTTAGGAATTCATTTAGGTGCCAATATCTCACTTTGGAATTACTAGCCTAGCCTAATTCTGAAAACCTTGTTCTGCCTCTTCAGTATATAAATAATAATAATGAAAAAAACTATCACAATTACCAGAACACACAACTCCAACAAATTTACTTTTCTGGGGATAGTTCACAGACTCTATAGAAAAACTAAGATCTGAATTGCACTGCCAGATGAAAGACTCATTCCCATTGCAATGCACAGGAAAAATCCAGAAAGGGCCAATTGTTTCTCCAAAGTAGGCTCCTGTTTTCACTGATACAGCTGATCCACAGTCCAGTTGCCAACACAGAACTTGAGCCACATTGGAATCAATAGCATCATCATGAAATGAACCCTTTGCTATACTACTAGTAAGTTCCAGTCGTCCAGCACATGGGCTTCCTCCATCAGCCAATGACAAATGAAGAGCACCTGTAACACAAATGCTTTCAATTATGAATGCTTTAAGGACACAATGATGATAATGCAAAGCACTAACACTAGCACATGTTGTTCATGTATAATTAAGGTGCCCAAACAAGCGCAACCAGACTTTGTTTTGTGACGTGGTTTTGGCATCTTGCTTTATTTTTTTTTGTTTTTTTGTTTTTTCCTGTTTGCCCTTGTGTGTTGGTTAAATCTTCAGAGTGTGGCCTCATTAACAAGTTCACTTGAGCAGCTTTGAAGACGGCACTTTGGCTTGTATCTGCATTTCAAAAGAACATCCTCAGAGCAATTCACATCAAAGTGCAAATCCTAGATAATCGAGGAATTGCTGTAAACTGTTCCTTTCTGCTCAGACATGACACACGCATTAAAGCTCCCAACATGGCCGCCACCAATCAAACTCGTGTGCCTCTGGGCGAACTGCTTGATCACCTCATGAGTAGAGGCATTCCAAATCTGCAGATAACGAAATTCCTCGGAAATGGAAGAATTTGCAAGCTCCTGCAGAATTCGCAGTCTTCCACAGATCCGGCATATTCTGCAGCTGCATTATTATCATAATTATCAAAAACAGACTGCTAAAGTGACCTATAAAATGTATCTTAGTTGTTCAGTTCTAGTTTTGTTAAATTAACAGATGTTTCGTCTCCTTCAAAAAGTAGGACAATTAAAGACTAGATGCTTTGAAAATGTGGCCCAATAAGAAGTCTCATGTGATTTTACTGACAAAAATGCTTTATATATTAAATTGGAAGTACTAATTATTTGATATGATTATGATTCCTTGATTTACATTTTTATAAGCCATTATTAATGGAAATACTAAACACATAAGATGCTATACAGAACACTCCACAGATATCTATTTAAAATCTTTGCATATTTTCCCGCAGATTTGTACTGCCTCTACTCATGAGCATTCAGACATATGTAGCCGGCGATATGGTGAGAAGAGCGAGGGAGATTATGGCAGAATACGTAACAGTAAAACAATCTTATCTCACATGCACGCTCTCTCTCGCTATAGCGCTTCCACTACCATATGTAGGTGTGACGAAGGTCATAACAAAGGTATGTCGTAAACAACTCTCAACACAAAACAAGACTTGAAACCAGGGTACATTTGTAACATGCCAAGTTACCAAACAATGGCTTTGTCTAAACCAGGATACGCTTCGATATATCTACCAGAGAGAGATAGGTGTTGCCAGCCTCAGCATTTGTGATGTGTATTTAATAATCTTTTAGCAATTTTTTCCAAGCAATGCTCTTGTTTACTTTGCATACATGCAGAATCAACGAGACACAGTCCTGCAGAACCAACAGAGTGGCGACATATATCATTTTATTTAAAAAAGAAAGACTCAACAAAACATGTTTTTGTTACTCTCGTTATAAATAAATACATATATTGTCTATTAGAAGTTGACTAAACAGCAACTGCCTCCTTTTATTTACAATCAATTTTTTTTTTCTTTAGGAAACCAGATTTTTGGCCTAAATACGATACCTGCTATTAATAACTATGTTGCACTCTGAAAGCACATACCTTTGCATACAACAGCCGCTTGCATTCTGAGATCACACTCATGGTGGCCCCAAGTGTCTGAAGGACAGTCCCAGAGATTTGTCTCGTTCCCAGTGCAGTGAACTCTGTCCAGCCAAATGGGAACGTCATCAATATAGCTATAAAATCTAGAATATGATTCTGCTTCTCCACACCCAACTTGTCTGCAGGCCACATGAGCTCCGTTTATTCCAAAGTCATTCCAGCAAACTGCTCCCCACTGGCCTCTGTAATAGAGCTCCACTCGGCCACCACAGGTATTGTAACCAGTCACCAACCGTATTTTCTTTGTTCCTGTATAAACACAAGGGGGGTTATTCAATTGATCTAAACCAGTGTTGCTCAAAGTTTTTAAATGCCGCCCCCCCTTTTTAGCATATATTTTGTTGTGCCCCCCCCCATATTAAAACGTTAGACCATAACTTTATATTTTAACAGTTTTTTTGTGTATTTTTTCCTTAACCACAAAAAAATCCAGATTTAGCTAAATACATACGCGTATCACAAATTCAACATTTAATATCAGTCTAGAAATCTTTTTTTTTTTTTTTTTTTTTACACTTCGAGTGAACATTTTGACATGTTAAACCTGGATTTCTAACAAATAAATCAGTGAATTTATTTTTTTTTTTTTTACACTTGGCAAGTCAACATTTAGCTAACATTTCTAACAAATAAATCTGTGAAAAAATACATGTAACTGAACTCTTTATCATTCAGCAATTAAATCTTAGGTTTTCACAAAATACATATGCACATCGGGAGCGAAGCGAACGACACGAATACAGCACGAGTACAAAAAATGTAGCTAGTCATGAAAAGAAAAGACTGTCTCCTTTTGCTCCTTTTGTGGATTAAATAAAATAAATAAAACACAGAAGAACATGAGAACACCACACATTAAAAAAAGGAAACAGTTTAGGGAATACCACTGGCTTATGAAAGAGCTAATGTGATTATTATTATTATTGGTCAACATTATTAAAACAAAGAAGCATCATTTTACAGAAATACGAAACCAGTGCGTGGCGCTCCCCGTCACTTTGACTAAAATTAAGGTGAAATAAAGAGAGATAGACATACCATCAATTTCCAATTGTTCTGCTATTTCTTGATATGTGCGTCCTTCTTTTTATTGTCTTTAACAACGGACACTGGCATCATAAAGAACATTATATTTTTCGACTTTAATTATTAAATTCTCATTGATGTCGATTTTTTTTATTTCTGTAGTAATCTCTGTGTGAGCAAGACACTACCTTTGACCTTATTTCTGATTGGTCCATTGCGACATGAACAGCGTGTAGCAAAATACAAATAAAACAAATGTATTTCTATATTTGCACGCTTCATTCATGCCTCTTGCTTCACTTGCGTTGTGCATTACTCAGTTTAAATCATTAGTTTTAATTCTTCTTGCTCGCGTCCGGTGTGCTCTTTTAACATGCAAGCCCATGCCCATTGACGCGTTTGAGTTGGCATTGTATGTTGCAGAGCTGCACTTACACTCCGACTTTTAAGAATGTGTTTGTTAACTTTTATGAATTTAGCTTTTTTTTTATTTACAGAAATGCATCTTTAGTCATAGTCACGCCCCCCTTAGTGACTCTCCACGGCTCCCCAGGGGGCGTGCCCCCCGGTTTGTGCACCACTGATCTAAACAAAGGTGGATCAAAAAAAATATATAGGGCCCTATTCATAAAGGGGGCTTACCAGCAGGGCTAGAATAATGCACAGGCAAACTAGGCAGCTGCCTAGGCCCAAAGTCAAACCGGGAGGCCCAAAACCAAAGTTGTTTTTTTTTTGTGAACAGACACAGAATTGCACGCAAACTGGAAGAACACTCACTGACATTTAAACCGAGACAGTGTATCTCACCTGTTCACACAAAATCAAACTGGCTGACCTGGAACTTACTCCTGCTCACTTTCGCGTGGCGACACAAGTAAATTCCAGGTCAGTCAGTTTGATTTTGCTTGAATACAGCAAACTATGTCTCTTTTGGGGGCAGCAAAGCATAAACACAAGAAACAGGAAGAAGTAGAATGCAAGCGGCAAAGGGAGACATTAGAAATATTTTTACAAATCGGAGCTGGAAGGCCCGAACCATCAAAAACCTTACCCCCAACCCTGGAGAACGAGCATTTTCTTTAACGAAGCGTGTCAAAAAACACCTCCGATCAACAGTAAAGCAAGGAAAGCTCACTGCCTTTACTGTGTTGGTGATTGAGAAATAAGTAAGCCACTTTAAACTGCATTCGACTTAAGGTTTTAAGGGCAGTCAGTAAGAAAATCACATTTTAACAGTAAAAAGTAAATAAATAAAAAATGACAGTGATTTTGGATCGAAATAAAGGATGGTATATTTTTTATTGCTTTGTGGCTTTCCCAATCAGCTTGAATGACACATACCTACACCTTATGTGATGGAAGTGAAAAGTATCAAAAGAAGAATGCAAATTAACAATACTGTACTGAAATTAGTATACACTGTCTTCAACCATATAGCCAAAGCACAGCGAGCTCAGGAGACATCGTCCAGCTTGCAATGCTTTTACCACAGATTGTTATAATCTGTGGAAATATGCTGGATAGCCAGGATGGAATTTATGCAGTAACAAGTGACAGACTTGACGGATCTTATATTGGATCTGGCAGCTGATGAAAACTGGCACAAAATTGCACTCTTGTCTACACCTAGCGGAGAGCCACGTTTTCCTACACTTGCCAAGTTTGCCATTAATATATTGGCTTTGCCACACACTACTGCAGAATTAGAACAATTTTTTCTCAGATGAACCTTGGAAAAACAGATATAAAAAATGAACTGTCTACAGACATTCTGAAGGTAATTCTGACCATGCTGTTAAAAACAGCACCAGCTTCAAACCAACGAAGCAAATGATCCAGTTTGCAAATGTGTCAATTTATGACCATAAGAAGTAAATAAGATTGTGACAGAGACATAATTACTCTTGGTGATAAATCTCCCTCCCAACCTGTGAGGGCGCTGTGTAAAGGGAACAGAGTGCCCTGGACTGGATGGCCAGACAATTAATTCCCAGGGTTAGGCGGAAGTCAGTCATCTAGAAAGGGGGTGGAGCTACGCTACACTAAATCATTGACCCGGAAGGGAAACGATGTGGCAGCCGTGGATTGGAGGAGCGGTTGCAATCGTTAACCAAGGGGTCATGATTGACCATATAAAAGGGGACGTAGCGACGTGATCTGTTCCTTTGTTATGGTTAACGCTAACCGGAAGGAGTACCGTATTGTGAATCATGAGTGTTTTGTTTGTTTTTGTCGTGTCCAATTATACTTGATCAGACCTGCCAACCTTGACATTTTTTTTTGAGTAGCACCCTTTCACGCAGACATCTCGGGGGTCCGGGGCTTCCCAGAACTGTTTTAGGGTATAAAACAGCCAAATGCTACACTCTGGTGAGTTGAGTATGAATTTTTCAGTAAAAAATAATGAGATTAGCTATGATTGTTTCAGTTTAAATTATTTTGTTTACCTTAGTATAGATGAAACCTTTTCAATTTATAGCAACTGAAAATTATTTAAATTACAGAAAATAGCCATCTTTGTAGTATGTTTTTATTTTATTTACTGTCAAAACATAACAAATTAAAATGTATAAGCTTCTAAAACAGAGAAACAAAGCACTTTCAAAAAAGGAAAAAAAAAACTTGTAAATAGTCACCAAATGTAATAGCTATCCACAAAGTGAATTGTTTGGTACAGAAAGGAATCCAACAGGTCAAACTGCACTTTCAGATCTTGAATGTTTAGCTTCATAGGTGGCTGACTTGGCTTTCCTGAGCAAGGTGTCACAAAAGGTTTGTGTGTGACACACTTGCTGCTTCACTGACATCATGACTTTGTGCATTACCAGTGAACTTAGCATGTCTGTGCTCAGGCTGGCTCTGTGTTGGGTTTTGTTTTTGGTCACCAAGCTGAACACTCTTTCACAGTCAGCACTACTGTGGAAGATGACCAAAATGCCTAGCGCGGTAACATTACAGTAATACCCGACTCTTTTGTTCTGGACAGAAATATAGTTTCCTTTTACAGCATTCCTGCTGATCCAGACAGGAGGGTAAAATGGATTTCAGCGATTAAAAGAGAATAAAAAAAACGAAAAAGACTGGACCCATTCGTTTGTAATGAGCGCTTCATAAAAAGTTAATATCAGTAAGCATATATTGGCAGTTCTGATATTACGTTAATATTATTAGTAGTAGTAGTAGTATTAAATCCCACTTTAACACGCTTACTTGTATGGCCGTTTTTTTCATAAATATTTAGCTATATAGTTAAACAGGATTACACTTATGCAGGTCGGTGATTCCCAGTCCTTACATAAAAAAAAAAATTACCGTTAACAAAATCCATAATTTTACATTAATGATCTTACTGAACTTCAATATAAAATCACAAACCAGCCGTTTATGACTTGTTTAAAGCACAATGAAACTGCATTTATCTACAATGTAATTATACGCTACTTGCAAAGTAAACAGAAGCCTTACGTACCTTAACCCACATTAACAATGTTAATGCTGTGCTATAAAATCGAATTTTCCTGACATCCCTGTATTGTAACAGGCGTTTGTGAAAAACGGGACAACGAGCCAAAAACAGAGTATTAAACTTAAATATTGTACTATATTATTATAATAAATGTTTGTACTTACTCCCTCGCCATTCTCATAAAATCCTCATTCAGCTGTATTTTCTTTTCATGCGATGCAGTTATCTAAACTGAGCACGTTTTTTTTTTTTTTTTTTTAAACGCAAGTGGGTTTTTCCCCCCAGGCAAAAATGAAAGCATAACTAGTGCATTAATTAAAAAACAAAGGTACCGTTGCCAGTTTGAAATAAATAATTTCCTCACAAGTCACAGTACTTCACACTCCCTCCAGTGTGCCCGAAACTGACAGTTGAAACACAAGCGAGTCAGCTCAACAAAGCCTGATAGGCTACAGTAGAATGTCAGTGATTATACAAAGAAACTGGGTGGTAGGAATTTCTGTCAACCCATGATAACTTTTTTTTTAATTATTATTATTTTAAACGGAGGTTGGATCGTCAACTGAACTCAAAAGCTGATTGGTTATTCTATTACGTAACTAAACACAAAACCTGATTGGTTAATCTATCTTGCTTGCCTTGCTCCAAGGCCGGCACTGACGTTAGATGCAACACTTTCTCTAACTACAGGCAACAGCGAAATATGGATTACGTATATTTTATCATCTCTGATAAAAGCGTACCCGCGTATTACCAACTCAAAATACGTAGCGGTTAGCAGGTCTGCTTGTTTGTTATTGACGCCTAACACGATCCAGAGCTGTTGCTACAGGCCAGCACAAAACCCAAACAACACTGCACTTTGTTTCACGATAAATTGTATTTGTACCACGAGCACTACTTTGGACTGGTGACCGTGTTTGTATATTGTGGGTGTATTAAAGACTGTGTTTATTGTTTCGGGACTGACGCCGTGGGTTAAACTAAGTAGTACACAGCCTTGTGTACTACCATTCATTATTACTTACCGTTTGTCATCAGACTTTGGATTATAAATAAAATAAGCTTGCACCTGGATTATTGTTGCCTGTCTGTTATTGATCACTGCATCTTTCCTGCACCTGCACATGTGGTGTCAGAAGTGGGATGGATCACACTTCACTAGCAGCGCTGTTGGAGGCGCTGGACAGCAGACGGGAGGTCGAGGAAAGACGGATAGAGGAACAGTATATGGCGCTGATCGAGAGGGTCGGTGTGGCGATAACCGTCCAATGTACCAGCAGGACCCATGACGACGGCCCCAAAGGCAAGGGCACAAAAGATGAAGGCGGAAGATGACCCTGAAACTTACCTGGTCGCCTTTGAGCGGCTGGCTACCACCGCGTCATGGCCCAAGGAATTCTGGGCAAGCCAGCTGGGACCCTGCCTGATCAGGGAGGCTCAAGCAGCCTACCAGGCCACGACGGACGCCGAAGCCGCCCAGTACGACCCGGTAAAGCAAGCCATTCTGCGCCATCTGAACATCACGGGGGAAGCACACCGAGTACGGCTCCGGGAGTACTGGAGATCCCCAGATACACGCCCCAGGGTTGTCGCGCAGCATTTGTGTGACCACATGGTGCACTGTCTCAACCCCGCCCAGAAAACGAGCTTGGAGATGGGCGAGGCTATCGTGGTAGTGTAGTTTTGCCATGTGGTCGGCGCCGAAACCCAGGCATGGATACGGCGCCACAACCCCGACAACCTGGAAGACGCTGTGAAACTAGCAGAGGATTTGAAGACTCTCTGGTTTCCACACAGGCTGGCCTACTCACCGCTCCAACACAACGAAGCAGCCAAGCACCACCTCCTCTCTCCACTCCACCAGGACCGGGACCGAGACCTCCTAGACCGTCGGCAACCTTGCCTCCCCTCCATGAGTTGCTGCCCCTGCCCCGTTGCCCTACCAGCAATGGGACAGATATTTAATTTCTGCTCCCTACTTCCCCCTACCTGTTTTAGATGTCACCAGCCAGGACACCAGGCAAGGTCATGCCCATCTCCGATGGAATGTGACGTGGCAGCTTGCAATTGGACATCAGAAGCAGGTAAGTTGGGGGAAAATGGTTGTTGATGTGGTTTTAGGGAATGTGAAAACCCATGCATTAGTGGACACAGGGTGTGAGCAGCCCTTAATTCGGCCAGCTCTCTTGGGTGGTGTGTCGTGGCAGCCACAAGGTCAGGTGGCTATCTCCTGCATCCATGGAGACACGGCGACATACCCCACTGTAAAAGTATACTTACCGGTAGGACCAATAAAATGTCACCTAGTAGTTGAGGTGGCGGAAAGGCTACCACACCCAGCAATTCTGGGCTGAGACTGGATAAACTACAAAGAATTGGTTAAATTAATGGCAGTCTCGACCACACACGTAAACATGGCAGAAAAGAAAATGAAATGATTGGTGATGTTTTTCCCTTTCAAGCTGAAATGTTTTCCCCCTTTTTTGTCCCAGAAAAACTAACAAAGAGAGATGGATTGGAAAATGGGAGGGAGCATTAATGAGACAAGGCTAGGGTCTGGTGGGAGAATGCTTGGATGGTAACAAATGCCAATCAAAGGGAGTTGGTACGCAGTGTGACCGAGAGGGCGAGGTTACTGGGCCATCCAGGGCAGAGGCTACTCCAGCCCCTCTCAATATACCGGACCAGTGGGCCTCGAGCACGGACTTAGTGTGGGGCCAAAGCAATGACCCCACACTGGTGCATGCTCGGGAACAGGTCCGATCTATTGAAGGTAAGGATGTTGACGGTGCTGGGGCGCTAGTATTTCCACACTTCATTATCAAAGGGCAATTGTTATATAGTGTAAACCTTGTCACGGGCACAGGACAGCCTGTAACACTATTGATGGATCCCCCATTTTGTCAGTTCAAGTTCATGAGACTGGCGCATGATATCCTTTTTGCAGGGCACCTCGGAGCTGATAAAACAAGGGAACAGATATTGGCTCGATTTTATTGGGTAAGGCTTCATAAGGAAGTGTCGAAATATGTAGCCACATGCCCAGACTGCCAGAGAGTAGCGCTGGGTCGAGTGCGCCCCGCCCCTTTGGTCCTACTGCCAATTATTTCCACTCCCTTTGAACGCATTGCAATGGACATAGTGGGCCCTTTGCTACCTTCTGATTCCGGGTACACGCATATATTAGTGGTGGTAGATTATGCAATGCGATACCCGGAAGCAGTTCCTTTGAGGTCCACTAGTGCAGCTGCAATAGCCAAAGAACTAGTGCAAATTATGGCTAGAGTAGGGATCCCCAAGGAAATCTTGACTGATCGTGGAACTAACTTTCTGTCTAACACGTTACAGCAAGTTTATAAAATCTTAAAAATACGTCCCATCAGGACATCTGTTTATCATCCACAGACAGATGGTTTGGTGGAGCGTTTTAATCAGACTTTAAAGCAGATGTTGAGACGATTTGTGAACCAAGAGCAAAAACATTGGGCATCGCTTCTCCCCTATCTCCTTTTTGCAGTGAGAGAGGTGCCGCAGAGTTCAACAGGGTTCTCCCCCTTCAAGCTGTTGTACGGCAGACAGCCTCACGGCATCCTCAATCTGTTGATAGAGGGGTGGGAAAGGCTCGGCCAAAAATGTAGTGCAGCACGTGCTCCTACGCCTGGATTTGGGCGTTCGTTTGGCCCAGGACAATCTCAAATCAGCTCAGCACTGGCAACAGCAGCATTACAAACAAAATGCAAGAATTCAAACCTTTCGACCAGAAGACAAAGTAATGCTACTTTTTCCCTCATCGGAATCGAAACTTTGTGCTAAATGGCAGGGGCCATATGAGATGGTTCAGGCTATAGGAAAGGTGAATTATGAAATTAGACAGCCCGATTGCTGTAATGAACGGGAAATTTATCATGTAAATTTATTAAAGCCCTGGCAAGCAAGGGAGGCCTTATTTATAACCCCAGGCGAAGTTAATTGAGGAGTTCAATTATGTTTTCTCTGACTTGCCCAGTACAACTAACCTTGTTGAATATGCCATTATCTCTCCCAAGGTGTCACGGTGTGAGAGAGACCTTACCGGATCCCAGAAAGTCGACGAAGTGGCGTTAGCAAAGAGGTATGGCCGATGCTCGAATTTGGAGTGATTGAGCCTTCCAGGAGCAAGTGGTGCAGTCCAATTGTGATAGTGGCCAAAAAGGATAGCACCAACTGCTTATGCGTTGATTTCTGTAAGGTAAACGCTATTGCCAAGTTCGATGTCTATGGCTAGGTTTATCGCCACTCTGGACCTGATGAAGGGATACTGGCAGATCCCCTTAACCCGCAGTTCTAGAAAGAAAACCGCATTTTCAACTCCTGAAGGGCTGTTCCATTTCAAAACCATGTCGTTTGGGCTACACGGATGTTGGTTTGGGTGCAGTTTTGTCCCAAAAGGTAGACTGAGTAGAACACCCAATACTGTACCTCAGCAAAAAGATGCTACCCAGGGAGCGCAACTACTCCGTGGTCGAAAAGGAGTGTTTGGCCATTAAATGGGCTACTCACTCTTTACGATGCTACCTGCTGGGACATTCATCCACAGACCATGCTCCACTCAAGTGGTTAAGCACAATGAAGGACAGCAATGCCCGGATAACTTGGTGGTATCTGGCATTGCGTGAAACTTTCGTTAAAATTAATAACTAGAATTCAGCATTATTGACTGTTTCTGATCAAAACCAAGTAGAATAACTTAAAAACGAAAATGATACCTTTTGCAAATTGGTGGAGCGTGAGTTATAGAAGCTAATAGGTACTGTATATATAATCGGCTATTTGTAGTTATTCATATAGGAAGGTAGGGGCCCAGAAGTGTATGTTTGCCTAGGGACCCGTGATGGGTTAATCTGGCCCTGCTTACCAGGTGTGGCTAAGAGTTACACATGCGCCACCAGTATTTATAAAGACTAAACACCGTTTAGCTAAGCATGTCTAAATGTGATATAGGAACTGTTTAGCCATGTCTTCACGTAGAGACCTGTAACAATGCTTGCAGTCAAGTGCAATTGATTGCAAATGCACATTGGTGGATTAACCAATAATACCTGCACAGTTCAAAAAGGAACGAGAGGCAATATAAAAGGATATGGAGGATATGTTGTGGCAAAAAAATATAAAAATTAATTAATTAATTAATAAATGTACATTTATTTATTTATACTTTTATTTCTTTGTTCATTTAAATACATTTTTACATACATATTTTTATGTATTTATTCATTTATTCATTTACTTAAACAATTTGGCACTAAAGCACCCCCCCCAATCATAAATGCGGTTAACTTAAAAATTGAACCAAAAAAAACAAACAACAACTGGTTTATATTAATATCTAAATGCTATTTTAATAAACATTCATGTATGTTTAAATCGACAGTGTTTGGGTTCTGAACTCGTTTCCATGACGACTACTGTCACATCTGTTAGAAATGGATCCATTGTTATGTAATACAGCATGTTTTGGAAGCTGAACATACTTTTCAAAAACACCCTTTTCTTATACCAATACAGTAACAGCATAATTTTAATAGCAAAACTGTATTTATCTTAAGTATTTCAATTGTGGGGAAACCTCAACGTTTCTAGAAATATACTTCAAGGGCAATTCTCATGCCTCTCATTAAATCTGCATTGTGCCACACTCGCTCTAGCGTTCAACACCGCCTCAGGGGCCGGTTGTACTAAAGGGATCTGATCCTGGATCCAGGCTCTGATCTGAGCGGAGCTTCGGTGCTGTATTAAAATTATTATTATTTATATTGTGCAGATTTTAAACACCAAATAAATGATTAGTCACAGAAAATGATACACAGCATGTAAAAATACATTTCACATTACTGTTGCTTGAAAGTAAAAGAAATACAAATCGAAAGAAAAATTAACTTTAAGTTACTCAGGTAAAACACAACATGAATGTTAAAATGGGCTCCCTTGCTTGTTAAGCAATTTTTGGTTACAAGCTATATTATTCCGATGTGCCTAGAGCCAGCTGTAGTGGAGGTATTAACACTTGGCAATGTATTTGAAGGAGATAATTAGGTCCCACTATTACTGTAAAAAGGGTGGTATGAATGCAAAATGAATTATTCATGAGCGCTAATCAAATGGCATGGATAAAACGCTATTGGAACATTCATGAATTGCAGCAGAAGGAGTGATATTAAGACACCTCCAGCCTTTTTTTTCTTTTAAATTTTTTAATTATTTTCTCCTAATTTGGAATGGCCAATCATTTTTAGGCTCAGCTCACTGCTACCACCCCTGCACTGACTAGGGAGGGCGAAGACGAACACACACTGTCCCTCGAAGCGTGTGCCGTCAGCCGACCGCTTTTTTTCACACTGCGCACTCACCATGCAGCCACCCAAGAGCTACAGCATCGGAGGACAACGCAGCTCTCGGGCAGCTTACAGGCAAGCCCGGCCAGACTACAGGGGTTGCTGGTGTGTGGTGAGCTGAGGACACCCTTGCCGACCTAAACACTCCCCCCACCCCCGGCGGCTTTGGCCAATTGTGCGCCGGCCCCTGGGAGCTCCCGTCCACGGTCGGTTGTGGAATAGCCTGGACTTGAACCGGCGACGTCCAGGCTATAGAGTGCATCCTGCACTCCACGCGGAGCACCTTTACCGGATGCGCTACTCGGGAGCCCCGACACCTCCAGTCTTAACTCCAGTTTTACTGCTGGTATGTGAATTGGGCCCTCTAAAGGATAACTGGCTCCATGAGATGCATAAGTCTATTGAATATAGGGCCCAGTGTATTTAGATCCACAATATAAACATGCTGGATTGAACTAAAAGAACGATTTAACTTTAAATACACTTGCCTTCTCTTTCCAGTGCTTCTTTTCCTTCCTGAGATGCTAAAACAAACAAATACACACATATAGATTATACTTAATAGAAAAAAAAATAAAAAGAAAAAAAAAACAGTACAAATTTGCCCTGTAGGTTTGTGTCACTTTACAACACCACCTGGAAATACTGCAGTAAAAATGTCAGCACCCCAGGAGAAAGGAAAATAATTAGCTTCTAATCAGCTTAAATCACTCAATGCAGAAGTTCACTGCCATTGATTGGTACTCCGTTAAATTTAATACCTGCTGACAAAAAACATGTTAAGGGATATACTTGGACTAGAGTACTAATTATCATAAACCTTTTGCTAATTGAAGTTGAGCTTTACTCGACCAGCGAGGCAGTATTAATAACAATATATATATATATATATATATATATATATATATATATATATATATATATATATATATATATATATATATATATATATATATATATATATATATATATATATATATATATATACAGTACTGTGCAAAAGTTTTAGGCAGGTGTGAAAAAATGCTGTAAAGTAAGAATGCTTTCAAAATAGACATGTTAATAGATTATATTTATCAATTAACTAAATGCAAAGTGAGTGAACAGAAGAAAAATCTAAATCAAATCCATATTTGGTGTGACCACCCTTTGCCTTCAAAACAGCATCAAGCATCAATTCTTCTAGGTACACTTGCACACAGTTTTTGAAGGAACTTCGGCAGGTAGGTTGGCCCAAACATCTTGGAGAACTAACCACAGTTCTTCTGTGGATTTAGGCAGCCTCATTTGCTTCTCTCTCTTCATATAATCCCAGACAGACTCGATGATGTTGAGATCAGGGCTCTGTGGGGCCATACCATCACTTCAGGACTCCTTGTTCTTCTTTACGCTGAAGATAGTTCTTAATGACTTTGGCTGTATGTTTGGGGTCGTTGTCATGCTGCAGAATAAATTTGGGGCCAGTCAGATGCCTCCCTGATGGTATTGCATGATGGATAAGTATCTGCCTGTACTTCTCAGCATTGATGAGACCATTAATTCTGACCAAATCCCCAACTCCATTTCCAGAAATGCAGCCCCAAACTTGCAAGGAACCTCCACCATGCTTCACTGTTGCCTGCAGACACTCATTCGCTATGCAGCTCTCAGCCCTTCGTGAACAAACTGCCTTCTGCTACAGCCAAATATTTCAAATTTTGACTCATCAGTCCAGAGCACCTGCTGCCATTTTCTGCACCCCAGTTCCTGTGTTTTCGTGCATAGTTGAGTCGCTTGGCCTTGTTTCACGTCGGAGGTATGGCTTTTGGCGCAAGTCTTCCATGAAGGCCACTTCTGACCAGACTTCTCCGGACAGTAGATGGGTGTACCAGGGTCCCACTGTTTTCTGCCAGTTGTGAGCTGATGGCACTGCTGGACATCTTCCGATTGTGAAGGGAAGTAAGCATGATGTGACTTTCATCTGCTGCAGTAAGTTTCCTTGGCCGACCACTCGTCTACGGTCCTCAACGTTGCCCGTTTCTTTGTGCTTCTTCAAAGAGCTTGGACAGCACATCTGGAAACCCCTGTCTGCCTTGAAATTTCTGCCTGGGAGAGACCTTGCTGATGCAGTATAACTACCTTGTGTCTTGTTGTTGTGCTCAGTCTTGCCATGGTGTATGACTTTTTGACAGTAAACTGTCTTCAGCAACCTCACCTTGTTAACTGAGTTTGGCTGTTCCTCACCCAGTTTTATTCCTCCTTCACAGCTGTTTCTGTTTCAGTTAATGATTCTGTTTCAACCTACATATTGAATTGATGATCATTAGCACCTGTTTGGTATAATTGTTTAATCATACACCTGACTATATGCCTACAAAATCCCTGACTTTGTGCAAGTGTACCTAGAAGAATTGATGCTGTTTTGAAGGCAAAGGGTGGTCACACCAAATATGGATTTGATTTAGATTTTCTTCTGTTCACTCACTTTGCATTTAGTTAATTGATAAATATAATCTATTAACATGTCTATTTTTGAAAGCATTCTTACTTTACAGCATTTTTCACACCTGCCTAAAACTTTTGCACAGTACTGTAGTACTGTGCAAAGGTTTTAGGCAGGTGAAAAATGCTGTAAAGCAAGAATGCTTTCAAAAATAGACATGTTAATAGATTATATTTATCAATTAACTAAATGCAAAGTGAGTGAACAGAAGAAAAATCTAAATCAAATCCATATTTGGTGTGACCACCCTTTGCCTTCAAAACAGCATCAATTCTTCTAGGTACACTTGCACAAAGTCAGGGATTTTGTAGGCATATAGTCAGGTGTATGATTAAACAATTATACCAAACAGGTGCTAATAATCATCAATTCAATATGTAGGTTGAAACACAATCATTAACTGAAACAGAAACAGCTGTGTAGGAGGAATAAAACTGGGTGAGGAACAGCCAAACTCAGCTAACAAGGTGAGGTTGCTGAAGACAGTTTACTGTCAAAAGTCATACACCATGGCAAGACTGAGCACAGCAACAAGACACAAGGTAGTTATACTGCATCAGCAAGGTCTCTCCCAGGCAGAAATTTCAAGGCAGACAGGGGTTTCCAGATGTGCTGTCCAAGCTCTTTGAAGAAGCACAAAGAAACGGGCAACGCTTGAGGACCGAGACGAGTGGTCAGCCAAGGAAACTTACTTCAGCAGATGAAAGACACATCATGCTTACTTCCCTTCGCAATCGAAGATGTCCAGCTGTGCCATCAGCTCAGAATTGGCAGAAAACAGTGGGACCCTGGTACACCCATCTACTGTCCGGAGAAGTCTGGTCAGAAGTGGCCTTCATGGAAGACTCCATGCCCAAAAGCCATACCTCCGACGTGGAAACAAGGCCAAGCGACTCAACTATGCACGAAAACACAGGAACTGGGGTGCAGAAAAATGGCAGCAGGTGCTCTGGACTGACGAGTCAAAATTTGAAATATTTGGCTGTAGCAGAAGGCAGTTTGTTCGCCGAAGGGCTGGGGAGCGTACACGAATGAGTGTCTGCAGGCAACAGTGAAGCATGGGGCAAGTTTGGGGCTGCATTTCTGCAAATGGAGTTAGGGATTTGGTCAGAATTAATGGTCTCCTCAATGCTGAGAAGTACAGGCAGATACTTATCCATCATGCAATACCATCAGGGAGGCATCTGATTGGCCCCAAATTTATTCTGCAGCATGACAACGACCCCAAACATACAGCGAAAGTCATTAAGAACTATCTTCAGCGTAAAGAAGAACAAGGAGTCCTGTAAGTGATGGTATGGCCCCCACAGAGCCCTGATCTCAACATCATCGAAGTCTGTCTGGGATTACATGAAGAGAGAGAAGCAACTGAGGCTGCCTAAATCCACAGAAGAACTGTGGTTAGTTCTCCAAGATGTTTGGGCCAACCTACCTGCCGAAGTTCCTTCAAAACTGTGTGCAAGTGTACCTAGAAGAATTGATGCTGTTTTGAAGGCAAAGGGTGGTCACACCAAATATTGATTTGATGTAGATTTTTCTTCTGTTCACTCACTTTGCATTTTGTTAATTGATAAATATAAACTATTAACATGTCTATTTTTGAAAGCATTCTTACTTTTCAGCATGTTTTCACACCTGCCTAAAACTTTTGCACAGTACTGTATATATATATTGCAATTGGTGACAAAAATACTGAATCTAACTTGAAATAGAAATGAATAAATATCTTTAATTTCATGGTGCACTGTAGTGAGCAGATTTTACAACATGACTCCGCCTTTCTTCAATTAGGTCACAGAGGCAGATGTGAGGGGCGGCTGCTCTGCCCACTCACTGACACATCTTAGTGGCAACTCTGAGCGGAGGAGATGGTTCCTAACCACGTCACCTGCGACGTTTGGCTGTAGCTAGTCTACAACTTGGGACTAGTTTCTGGCAGGAGCATGAATACACCAGATATCAAGGAAGCACACTAGAACATTATTAGTGATTGGGGAGGGACCCTACCATTCTTTTATGTTAAGCATTGTGGATTATGGTAATACTGAACAGGCTGAACTGGAAGTTAATAGAAAGAGGAAACTCCACCGTGAATAAATATATTGGCACCCCAAATATCCATTTACAAAAAGAGATTTCTCTACCTGCACAAATCACAGCAGCATCCCAGTCATGCTGGCAGTCCTTTCTCCCCCACGGACTGGACTTGCACTCCCTCAGCTGTGTCTCGTTCCCCAGGCAGCCCACGCTGTTCAGCACTCTGTCTTCAGGGAGGCTGCCTGGGCGTTTATAATGGGGTGCAGAAACAGCAGCCCCACACCCCAGCTGTTTACACACTACCTCAGCATCAGGCAGATCCCAGGAGTGGCTGCACACTCTTCCCCAGTGCCCGTTATAGAGAACCTCCACTCTCCCAGTGCAGGGGCTGCTCCCATTCAGTCTCAGCTGGGTACTCCCTGGGGAAACACAAGCACTCTCACTGTGTATCAGCCAGCTCACTGCTGAAACTGCACTAGGGAGCTGCACATGTGGCTACTGCATGCTGCACATCAAGTAGCTATTATTATTATTATTATTATTATTATTATTATTATTATTATTATTATTATTATTATTCCCCACTGGGGAGGTGAATCTCTGGCCATGGGAATTTGCAGTAGTGGTGGGCATACTACATATTTACTTCAGAGTCTTGCACATATCTATAGGACCACTAGTCCAATAATAATGAAGCATCCTAATAACCTTCTTTAACAGTCTATGTTGCAATTTCATTTTTTGATATATCTTGAGAACCACTTGTCTATTTCTGATGAAGCAGGTTAGTCATATTATCAGAACATGACTGGAAATAGAGGATGTCTGTCTGGACAACTATCTGTCTGTATGTCACAGTTTTTACAAATATCTTAATAATTGCTTATCCAGTTCTGAAAAAACACGAAGAGCACAACAGCACAAACTGCTAAGAATTATAATTGAGGGGTCTGTCTTTATGTCAAAGAAACATTTTAACATGTGCATACAGTGTAAGTAGGTTGTTATTGATGTAATAAATGTTTACAGCCTTGGCAGAGGCTAAATGTCACTCACATGCTTATTATTATTATTATTATTATTATTATTATTAATAATAATAATAATAATAATAATAATAATAATAATAATAATAATAATAATAATAATAATAGTAGTAATGCAGGCTTTAATTGTATTTCAGAATGTTACAGATTTTCATTTCATTCACCTGTCACTGTGCTTCCACTGGAGGGTACTGTTGAATTCACTAGAGCTGCAGCACCTGTAAGACAAGGAAGGCAATGTTAGTTTAATACTGGGTTACATAAACTTGAGCTGACTCAAATGTTAACTATCAAACAGTTCCTGTGTTGGCATTTCATCATAATTGTAAAGAACTGCTGGAAAGGTAAACAGATTCCATAAATTCATCACAAATATTTAACATGCAACACATTTGAGTTTCATTATACAAAAAGGTTGTTAGTTTAATACAAAGTTACACAGTGTTGATTTCAGCTGACTCAAACTTTAACTATCAAATATTTTTAATTATTCATGTGCTGCTTCGTACATTAATATTCAAAATAAGTGTGTCACCAGTGAATTGTCAAATTGGTAACTATTAGAGAATTGTGAATATTAATGTACGAAGCAGCCCAAAATGAAGAGAGATTTGTGGATATTAATGTACGAAGCAGCACATTTTACTAAATATAAAGTGGTATTTCCAATACACAGTGTTTGTTTTAGCTGTGCATAAATGAAAGAGCTGAAGATCAAGACTTAAACAAGCCCCACCACCTTGTTTAACAAATTCAATTGTATTTTGGTTAGGTCTGTCTGCAATTAAGAACAGATTTATAATTTATATGCATGATGTGATATATATGGTTTATGAATGTGCCACTATGTGTCAAACTGTACTTTATGTATAACCAATCTAACATTTTCAAAAGTAAAACAAACAAAAAAGTATTTTATTGGCCTTTAGTTCAGAAATGATCATGCACCAATGAAATGTCCTATGCAACTATTTTATGAAGAACCAATTAAATATTTGACCTGTGTTAAAATCACTACGGTATATACACTGTGTCGATTACAATACTTTTTTTTTTATATTTCTATATTTTTATAAAATATTCTAGCACTGTAAATAAATAACTATATATAAATAGCGAAGCAAACGACACGAATGCAGCACGAGTAGATAAAACACACACACACACACACACACACACACACACACACAACTGTAGCTAGTCATGAAAAGAAAACACTCAGCTTTTGCTCCTTTGTGGAGACGAAATAAAAATAAATAAAACAAAGAAATAGTCTGGGTACATCACACAGTAAAAAAATGACATTTAACTGTGATTGTTTATATGTGATCTGGTTTAACATGTAAATTATTAAAAAAGAATACATCAACACATATTTCTTTGTAAATACTGAGAAAATTAGTTTAATAGAATATAATTTTATTGATTTTCAGTTTTAATAAAATCTTCTCAGTTAGTGTGTGAATGTGATTATTATTGGTCAACATTATTAAAATAAAGAAGCGTCATTTTACAGAAATACGAAACCAGTGTGTGGTGCTGCACTCCCTGTCACTGACTAAAATTAAGGTGAAATAAAGGCCCTGTCCACACTACATAACCGATCTCGAAAACCGTACTCGAAACCGCTCTAATTAATACAGCTCAAAGTGTCCACACTGAAGTACCGTTTCATGTTTAGTCAGGCTTATTGCGTCCACACACCATTAGAATAGTTCAGTTACAATTCCCAGCAGCGCAACGAACCGTGGAAATTAATACGATAGTATCCCACCACGCACTGTATTTTATTTTTAAATAATGTGTTATGCCCCATATTAACAGAGGTCCCTCCATATTGCATAAATGAAATGTAACAAGTATTGCGGAAAAAGTAAATCCGAACACACACACAAGTAGGGCTTGAAGTTTTCAGGTTTTATTTTTAATCAGGTGAAGTCCCTTTAAACAAATTGAACTGATTCTGTTTTATAATTAAACTCAGAAAAAGCTGTTAATTACAAAACAATCTTTGTTTTTACCTTCATATCTTGCCTGAGCCTAATTCTGGTCCTCTTAATTTTATTTCAAACAGAGCTGACAAATTACGTAACTCGCATTTCATTTTTGCAGTCGCCTAATTTAACGTTGTGTTTTTGTTATTTTCCCCACTAGTTTAACAGAGATGTCCTGACAGTTTTTGAAGCATAAAAATGAATACCTAGTGCGGACTGTACACTGATAGCAAGTCCTTCAGGCACCTGCTCTGAGTATTTCGCCAAACATACCACAAAGCATTTTGGGATATTGGAGGATACACAAAAAATGTAGTTTGGTATTACAGCGTCCACACTCCTGATAAACCGCACTGCCTGATGCGATCTAATTAGAACCGGATTCGAGACTAGCTCCTGAGGTGGTCTCGAGTACGGTATTAAATGCTGCGTAGTGTGGACGCAAACCGTATTTAGCACTTTTAAGCCGGCATAAATGCAGCTAATACGGTTTAAAGGCATAGTGTGGACAGGGCCAAAGAGAGATAGACACACCATCAATTTCCAGTTGTTCTGCTATTTCTTACCATTGTCTTTATAACCACTAGCACTGGCATCATAAAGAACATTATATTTTTCGAGTTTAATAATTAAATTCTCATTGATCTCCATTTCTCTTTTAATTCTGTGGTAATTTCTGCGTGAACGAGACAGTGAAAGTCTGACAGCCTGTTGTAGAGAAACATTTCTGCCTCGCGCAGACAAACCGTCAGTTTGAGACAGCGAGGCAATTCTATCTTTGGAGTAAGGGGGGAGTTTGCGTAGCAGCTACAGGAATATAGAATGGTAATGTACGCATCTTCGTGGTGACCCCCACTCCCCCAAAATGAAATAATACGCTTGGACAGTTGTATTGGATTTACCGCTGTATCATGTGTATTATTATTATTATTATTATTATTATTATTATTATTATTATTATTATTATTATTATTTTTTTATTTATTTATTTATTTATTTATTTATTTATTTATTTCTTAGCAGACGCCCTTATCCAGGGCGACTTACAATCGTAAGCAAATACATTTCAAGTATCACCGTACAAGTATTAATACAATTAAGAGCAAGATAAATACAATGACTTTGGTTCAAGGAAGTACAAGTGTGACAAAATACGATTGAATTATACATCAGATAACAGTGTCAGTGATAGTTACATCAGGATATGATTAAATACAAAATACTACAGATTAAACACTTGGCAGATTACAGTACTCTGAAGTACAGGATTAAATGCAGTAAAATAGGGGGCAGATAAGAGCAAGTAAAGCGCATTTAAGGAAGGGTGATAAGTGTCCCAGGGGAAGAACAGAGGAGTTCTACAGGTGCTTTCTGAAGAGGTGAGTCTTGAGGAGGCGCTGAATGTGGTCAGGGACTGGGCAGTCCTGACATCTGTAGGAAGGTCATTCCACCACTGCGGGCGAGGGTGGAAAAGGAGCCGGGTTCTGGAGGCAGGGGAGCGTAGAGGAGGTAGAGCCAGTCTTCTAGTGCAGGCGGAGCGGAGAGGTCGAGTGGGGTGTAGGGAGAGATGAGGGTCTGGAGGTAGCTGGGTGCAGTCTGGTCAAGGCATCTGTAGGCTAGTACAAGAGTCTTGAACTGGATGCGGCGGTGATCGGGAGCCAGTGGAGTGAGCGGAGTAGTGGAGTTGCGTGGGAGAAGCGAGGCAGAGAGAACACCAGGCGGGCAGCGGAGTTCTGGATGAGCTGGAGCGGACGGGTGGCGGACGCAGGGAGGCCAGCCAGGAGGGAGTTGCAGTAGTCTAGGCGGGAGAGTACCAAGGCCTGGACCAGGAGCTGGGTGGCATAGTTGGTGAGGAAGGGTCGGATTCTTCGGATGTTGCTCAGGAAGAATCGGCAAGTGCGTGCCAGAGTGGAGATGTGCTGGGAATAAGAGAGGCAGGGGTCCAGGGTGACTCCGAGGTTCTTAGCTGAGGAGGAGGGAGAGAGTGTGGTAGATTCCAGAGGAACAGAGATAGAGAGATCAGAGGAGGGGGAGGAGGAGGAGGGAAAGAAAAGGAGGTCAGATTTAGAGAGGTTGAGTTTGAGGTGATGCGAGTGCATCCAGGAGGAGATAGCAGACAGACAGGTAGAGATACGGGAGGGATGGTGGAGTCAGAGGTGGGGAAGGAGAGGAAAATCTGAGCATCATCAGCATAGAAATGGTATGAGAAACCATAGGATGCGATGAGGGGCCCAGGGAGCGGGTGTAGAGAGAGAACAGGAGAGGACCCAAGACTGACCCTTGGGGACTCCTGTTGAGAGAGGGCGAGGTGTGGAGGTTGCTCCACGCCAGGTTACCTGGTAAGTGCGGTTGGAGAGGTAGGAGGAGAACCAGGCCAGAGCAGTGCCAGAGATTCCCAGGTCAGCGAGAGAGGATAGTAGGATAGAGTGATCGACAGTGTCAAAGGCAGCAGAGAGGTCGAGGAGAATTAGGACAGAGGAGAGAGAGGCAGCTCGGGCAGACTTTAGTGAGTTGGTGACAGACAGGAGGGCGGTTTCAGTGGAGTGAGCAGAGCGGAAGCCAGATTGGAGAGGGTCGAGCAGAGAGTGGTTGGACAGGAAAGCAGAGAGCTGGCGGTGTACAGTCCGCCGAGGGTTTTGGAGAGGAAGGGTAGGAGGGAGACAGGACGGTAGCTCTGGAGGGAGGTGGGGTCGAGGGTAGGTTTTTGAGGAGGGGAGTGATAGAGGCTTTTTGAAGGCAGAGGGAAAGAGACCAGAAAGGAGAGAGGTGTTGAGAAGGGAGGAGATGAAGGGAAGTAGAGCAGGAGCAGCAGCTTGAAAGAGGTGAGTGGGGAGGGGGTCCAGGGCACACGTGGTGGGTTTGTGACCCTGGAGCAGGGAGGAGAGGTCAGAGTCTGAGAGGGGCGAGAAGGTGGAGAAGGAGGGTGAGTTAGTAGGGGATGCAGTGGGTGTAGGGGTTGGAGCAGGAGGGGTGCGGGGAGGGAGAGGTGTTAAAGAGTTTATGGATATCTGAGATTTTAGAAGAGAAGAAGGAGGCAAAGTCATCAGGGGAGATAGAGGAGGGAGGAGGGGGGGAGGGTTTAAGAGGGAGGAGAAGGTAGAGAATAGTTTATGTGGGTTGTTAGTGGAGGCTTGGATTACAGATTGGAAATAAGTACATTTAGCAGAGGAGAGAGTAGAGGAGAAGGAGGAGAGGAGAGTGCGGTAAAGGTCTAGGGCAGCAGGGAGTTTGATTCTCTTCCATTTCTTTTCAGCAGATCGCAGTGTGATTCTTGCTGAGCGGAGCGCAGAGGAGAGCCAGGGTTGGGGACGGGAGGGGCGAGCAGGTCAGGAGGTGAGGGGACAGAGGGAGTCGAGGGAGGAGGTGAGGGAGGAGAAGAGGGTGGAGGTAGCAGAGTCTACGGAGAGTTGTGAGAAGGAGTCGATAGGAGGGAGGTGAGAGAGAGCAGTGGAGGCAAGGACAGAGGGGAGAGAGAGCGGAGGTTACGACGAGAGGTGACAGTGGGGGTAGGAGGAGCAGGGAGAGAGGGAGAGACAGAGTAAAAGAGATGAAATAGTGATCAGAGAGGTCCAGGGGGTGACAGAGAGGGTGGAGGGGCAGCAGGCCCTGGAGAAGGTGAGGTCCAGTTGACGGCCAGCTTTGTGGGTAGGAGGGGATGGAGAGAGACAGAAGTCGAAGGAGTGAAGGAGAGGGAGGAATCCAGCAGAGTGGCTGGGGTTGGCGAGATGGATATTGAAGTCACCTAACAGGACAGTTGGGGTAGACAGAGAGGGGAGGGAGGAGAGTAGATAGTCGAGTTCATCTAGAAAGTGAGCGAGAGGCCCAGGGGGACGGTACAGTACAATTAGCAGGAGTTGACAGGGAGAGGTTAGTTGGACTGCATGAAATTCAAAGGTATTAACAGAGTGAGGAGAGGTCGGAGGGGACAGAAAAGAGAGGAGAAGACCAGTCCCACCTCCCCATCCAGAGAGACGCGGGGTATGGGACAGGACGTAGAGAGAGGACAGGGCAGCAGGAGTTACAGTGTTATCAGGAGACAGCCAGGTTTCAGTGAGAGCAAGGAAATCGAGAGAGAGGTGGGAGGCAAAGGCAGAGATGAAATCAGCTTTGTTAGCAGAAGAGTGACAGTTCCAGAGTGCACCAGAGAGTGTGCAGGAGGGGGGGAGAGGCAGAGGGATGAGGTTGGAGGGGTTGGAGGAGCAGCGGCGGAGAGAGGGCAGAGGACAAGGGCGAGGACAGAACAGGGATGTCCTCTCGCCCATGTGTAAAGGGTTTCGCCGTCTCGCAAACATAGGCGGCCCGTAAGAGGCTTGGGGAGGCTTACCCAAACCCTCACAAGAAATTGTTCTGACAAACACAAAACATATTTGTGAGAGAATATCGATTTATTTTTTTTCCCATAAACGCGCAAAGCAGGTCTAACAAACATATTTCTCGGGTTTCTATTGCGCAACCGCCAGCTTGTTAGGGCTGCTGGGATATCAAAATCGACACACTGTAGTATAGATACAGGATTTACTTGCATTTGAATGTCATTGGAGGAGACAATGCTTGGCTGATTTAACGTTAATTCCAACCGTTGATCTGATAATAAATGCAGGGGGCGGAGTGTGGAATAGCCTCACCAAACGGAAGACTTACGCGCCGCTTTTGCTCACAAACAATAACAAACTTATGCACGGACGAGAGAATCCATTGCAGGGCCGTGAGATCTCAAAAAGCGTGAATTTCACGGGTAAACCTTGAGACTTGACATGCATGAGTTCATTTTCAGCTCAATATCGGTACAAGCAGCGCACATCGCAGCTGGGTGCTGTAGCTTTAAGATCATGAAAACAAGACACACGTGAAGCCAGGGGTAGGTGATTCGGTGATTACTGTCCCAAATGATCGCCGAAAAAAGTCAGCTGCATAAATCACACTCAAGCAGAAACTGGGTAAGTTGCTTGAAATCTAATAACACTAATTAGTCGTGGGTTTCATTAACATAGCCTACACTCTATAATAACCATGTTAAGCCCAAAAAATAACCTGCTTAAGAACTCCGTGTAATGTGAAAAGCGCGTAACGTGGCTTAATGTGCTGAAATACAAAACCGATGCTTACAAACTTTGCAGATATCAAGCTTAACACTTCATAATACTATCCTAAAATAAATCATGCTTTTGTAATTAAACTGCGCAGATAAAAACGGGGAGAGTTGTGTTTGTTGTGATATACAATGTTCTGGAGTTATTTATTTTGGCACTGGCTTGTAATAAATTCAGATGACTGAAAAAAACTGCATTTTTTCTTTCATTTGAAAACATTTGTTGTAGGCATTTAAAAAAAAAAAAAGGAATCCCAATAGATTTCACAAAATCGCGGTAAACATGGTGAATAACTTATTTGTACATTAAGCTCTTTTCACACTGAGCAGTTCACATTAGGTTATTATTTAGGGCTTAACGTTATTATGTTAATATGGAGAGCACAAGAAAAAGAAAGATTTACAGAAAACAACTATACAAACTGTAACAGCCTATAGCCTAGTACTAATGGGAGAAGACTCGCATTAGCTAACTACATAGAGAGTAACTTTCTGGACTATAATAACTATTAGAGAATTGTGAATATTAATGTACTAAGCAGCACAAAATGAATAGAGATTTGTGGATATTAATGTACGAAGCAGCACATTTTACTCAGTTTGGTCATTTATTAGGAGATTTAGTGAATTTGTTGTTGATTTTAAGTTCTTATGTACTTACTGTAAGTCACAAAAATGTATGACATTTTTAGGTAGTAATACTAAATATAAAGTGGTAATTCCAATACAACGTGTTTGTTTTAGCTGTGCATAAATGAAAGAGATGAAGATCAAGACTTAAACAAGCCGCACCACCTTGTTTAACAAATTCAGTTGTATTTTGGTTAGCTTTGTCTGTAATTAAGAACAGATTTATATGCATAATGTGATATATATATATATATATATATATATATATATATATATATATATATATATATATATATATATATGGTTTATGAATGTGCCACTATGTGTGAAACTGCACTTTATGTATAACCGATGTAATATTTTCAAAAGTAAAACAAACAGAAAAAGTATTTTAGTGGCCTTTAGTTCACAAATGATAATGCACCGATGAAACGTCCTATGTAACTATTTTTTAATAAACTGTATTTTATGTAGAACCAATGAAATATTTTACCTGTATTGAAATCACTATATAAACTGTGTCGATTACAATACATTTATTTTTTTTATGGAGCATGTTTTTTTTATTTTTTAAATATTCAAACACTGTAAATAAATAACTATATATAAATAGCGAAGCAAACGACACCAATACAGGAGGAGTAGATAAAAAAAAAACACACACACAACTGTAGCTAATACTGTCTGCTTTTGCTCCTTTGTGGAGACGAAATAAAAATAAATAAAATAAAGAAATAGTCTGGGTACATCACACACTAAAAAAATGACATTTAACAGTGAATGTTTATATGTGATCTGGTATAACATGTGAATTATTGAAAAAATAATACATCTACACATATTTCTTTGTACATACTGAGAAAATTAGTTTAATATAATATACTTTTATTGATTTTCAGTTTTAATAAAATCTTCTCAGTTAGTGTGTGAATGTGATTATTATTATTGGTCAACATTATTAAAATAAAGAAGCGTCATTTTACAGAAATACGAAACCAGTGTGTGGTGCTGCGCTCCCTGTCACTGACTAAAATTAAGGTGAAATAAAGAGAGATAGACATACCATCAATTTCCAGTTGTTCTTACCATTTGGCGTCTTTCTTTTTATTGTCTTTATAACCACTGACACTGGCATCATAAAGAACATTATATTTTTCGATATACAATGTTCTGGAATTATTTATTTGGCACTAGTTTGTAATAAATTCAGATGACTGAAAAAAACGGCATTTTTTTCTTTAATTTGAAAACATTTGTTGTAGGCATTTTTTTAAAAAAATAAGGAATCCCAATAGATTTCTCTAAATCGCGGTGAACATAATTAAGCGCTTTTCACATTGAGCAGTTCACATTAGGTTATTTTTTTAGCGCTTAAAGTTATTATGTTAATGAAAACCACGACTTATTTTAGGATAGTATTGGGAAGTGTTAAGCCCGATATTGGCAAAGTTTATAAGCGTTTGTTTTCCGTTTAGCACATCCGTAGTAAGCGTTTTAGAATGTCTCCATAAACATACACAAGTGGCAATGTTAATTTAATAACGTAAACCACGATTAGTGCAAAACTGGGTATGTTAAACCAGACAATAAAGTATAAATACAAACATGATAAAAATCAAATCTTAAATAAAACATATTTCAGAAACCAAAAAAGAAAAGGCAGCCATAAAGATAAACGTATTGGGACTATATATAACGGTATGTTATATTTATTGCACATATTGGTGTTTAATTATAGGTGAATTTTATTATGCGGCCCAGCACCCAATGTCCACCTGTTAAGCGGCCCTCCCTTAACAAAAATTTGGGCACCCCTGATTTATGAGTAGGCCCTACGGCCGTTACAATTATTTTACATCCAGAAAATACTTTGAGTGAGTCAGAGCTCTCTCACAGTCTGCGCTCCAGGTAAGATGCGTTACTGGGTATTTTACACATTGAAAACATAACATTAATTACGTATGATAATAAAATGAAATACGTAAAGAAAAATCAATTTTGCTGCGCAGCTTGAGTTCGCATGTTGTCAAGCTTCCCGGCATCTCCAATGGTCAACTTGGAATTCACTGCATGCATTAGCTAGGAGAACAGATCATAGAAATGCAGGGACAACCAATTATAGCCAGTCTGGGAATTGCCAGAAACTCGTGATCAATACGTCTGGGTTTTCAATATGTCTTTATTTTTAAATAATAAAAAAAATAAACACATACGTTTGAATCGACTCGTTTGCAATGCGTGTTTGTGACTGGCGAATAAGCGACTGGATTCTTGATCCTTAGCCTAAGGATTTTTCTTTGCCGTCTTTGTCACCCTCAACCTAACCTACCAATTTACCTATCTGTCAGCCACAGTTTAAATCTATATACTAAATACAATATTCTGTGTTAGGAGCGAGGCAGGATGCTTTATATTGCTATAGCAAGCCGACTAATAAGGAATACAATATTATTGTTTATTTGCATTAGTGCAGTATCGGTATAGTTTTTAAAAGAAACATTTTGGACATGTTTTTATTTTATTTTTATTTTTAGGGAGAGCACATAAGAAAGAAAGATTTAAAAACTGTGTAGCTAACTACATAGAGAGTAGCAACTTTCTGGACTATAATATTATGCATATTATTAAGGCAGGACTACTGTGAAAAATACATTGTTAGTTTTTTCAGGTGGAAAATAAAGAAAGGGAGATTTTTATTGTAAGACCAAGATTTTGTACAGTAGTTCAAAGTAACATTACAGTTAAAATGTAAGGCTGTAGATAATGCATACCCCATAAGTTAGCATTAAAATACTGTATGTACCGTATTTATTGAAAGTACTCATGACTTTAAGGTAATGTTGCATTCTACTCACCCAAAATATACTTTTCTCACAGTATATAAACTGGAGAGTAAATTAATCAATGAGCACTGCTCACAGTGATTTTTCAGTTGTACTGTCAGAAATGTTCTTGTTTCCATTTGGTTAATATTTCCTTTTTTAAAATCCTAACTTACTGGTAAATGTGTAGATTTACCAGCTCAGCGGTCAATGTATAAAATAACCAGTATATGTGTAGATTTACCAGCTCAGCTGTCATGTATAAAATAACTACGGAGATGGTAGTAAACGATCCCTTTTACTTACATCTGTGATCACTGTCTGGCAACAATTCATAATACAAAATAATGTAGCACACTGTATGATTCTCACTGAAATGCAAAACCTGCGTGCACTTAGATTATGCTTTTTTCTAAATGAGTTCAACTTAATAACACTAAATCACACTTAGTAGAGGCATGAGTTTTGCTGAAGATATGTCATTATTACCATACCTAATGTTTGCCCTATGGTAAATTTTGATTTAAAATAGTGCATTTTTTTTTTTTGCATAAAGCGAAAGATAAGGGGGATAAATCGTTAGAAATAAAACCAGAAATCTGTCTCTAATCATGTCTGTGTATTAGACAAAACATTAATACATGGTCTCTGCTAAATACATTATTATTATTATTATTATTATTATTATTATTATTATTATTATAATATTGCAAGAAGAGATGAATCAAATAACAAAAAAAAAATCCTAAGGCTGGAGTTTAAGAAAAATAAATAATCAGTTAATTTACCCAAGTACGTAATAGATCTTACAGAAATGTTTTTTTTTTGTAAATATTATTATTTTGTGTTTTTTTTAAACTTTTTTTTTAAATTTAGTAGACACCAATTATTTTTTATCATATTCTCCCAATTTAGATTAGCCAATTATTTTTAAGCTCAGCTTACTGCTACCACCCCCGTGCTGACTCGGGAGGGCGAAGACGAACACATGCTGCCCTCCGAAGCGTGTGCCGTCAGCCGACCGCTACTTTTCACACTGCAGACCCACCATGCAGCCGCCTCAGAACTACAGCGTCGGAGGACAACGCAGCTCTGGGCAGCTTACAGGCAAGACCGCAGGTGCCCGGCCAGACTATATGGGTCACTGGTGCGCGGTGAGCCGAGGACACCCTGGCCGACCTAAGCGCCCCCCTAAAGTGCTGTAGCATTAACTACCGTAGCATTAATTACCATCTCCTTAGTTATTTTATACATTGACTGCTGAGCTGGTAAATCTACACATATACCGGTTAGTCTATAGATTTACCATACTGTAAATCTGTATACACATGTAACAGAAATACGACCATTTATAACCAGCAAGTTAGGATTTTAAAAAAGGAAATATTTACCCAATGGAAACAAGAACATTTCAGACAGTACAACTGAAAAATCAGCTCCATACCCACTATTAAATAACCCTGAGTGGGGACCACTGCGCAACACAGGGCAGTGAATGGCAGCCGCTGGAGTAGTGCCGATCCCATTATTATTAGATATAAACACTGGCATTAACTGTATTACTGCACATTAAGTATGAGACAATGCAACAATAATTAGCCTAAAGGAAAATGAATAATAAAACTGTGAAATCAGAATATAACAGTGACAGCAAGTGGTCCGTGTTGTCCCGGCCACATTGATGGAGTGGTCCCAGTGGTCCAGACCACAGAACAACCCCTTCTCCAATTTCATGAAAGCGGAGGGAGCAGCTTTAATGAGAAACAAACTTCAAATTAACCAAAGCCTTTTGTGCTTTTTTTTAAATCTATGTTTACTTTCGACTGGAAGTGTGTGTTAAAGAAAGCACAGTAAATACATGTTAAATATATTAAATATATGTTTACTTTGCACAAATACTAAAATATTACAGTATATTACATGAATAAATATATTTAAGATAAAATCTTTGTAGCCGTGACCATTCCACGAAATTGTCTATTTTTAGCCTTGACTGCTGAGATTTTTACAAATTTTTACAGTGACAAAATCACATTCCTAATCACTAGTAGGGACGTGATTTTGTCACTGTGGTAACGGCGGTGAATTTTGACATTTGTTTCCACTCATCGTGAAAACAGGAAAGGAGCAGTTCATGTCTTTTAAACTGATTTCAGTGCAAAGTTTAAAGCAGTTAGTAAACATCAAATAAAGGTGAATACTTACACAGAACTATAAAAAATTGCAAAATTAAGTTCTAAGTAACTAGCAGAGCAATATCCAAACAATTTCATGAAAAGAGGGAGCAGCTTTAAGGAGAAACCAGCTTCAAATTAACAGAAGCCTTTTGTGTAGAAAATATACCCCTGCATACACTTGATCATGCAAAACCTAAAGGGAGGACGGTTTTCAGTTCTGCAGAAGCATGAACCCCGATTTGCAGCTCTTGCAGTCGTTCCCCTGCGGTGCTTAACCTGTCAACAGTGTAACTGCAGAACAACACTTCTAATCTTTTACTGTACATCTTGTATACCAAAACCACAGCTGTGTTTAAATAGACATTAACAAAAAGGATCTTGTAAAATTCTCAATTTACAACCAGAACATTTATTTTAAAAAACTAAATTTCAGTGTTCAGATTTTTTTTTTTTTTTACATCAGACACCAAGGTATGTATACATGTTGAAATTAAAAGGTAAGCATATTCCTGTTACGGTTGTTTTTTAAAAGGTACTGTTAAAATATATATATATATATATATATATATATATATATATATATATATATATATATATATATATATATATATATATACAAATAAATAAATAAATAAATAAATAATTAAATAATCTATGTTTACTTTTGACTAGAAGCATGTGTTAAAAGAAAACACATTAAATAAATGTTAAATACATTAAATGTATGTTTACTTTGCACAAATACTAAAATATTATATGAATATTACATGAATAAATATATTTAAGTTCAAATCTTTGTAGCCGTGACCATTCCGTGAAATTGTCTGTTTTTAGCCGTGATTCTGACATATTTTTACCGTGACAAAATCACATCCCTAATCTTGAGTATCTCTTAATCTGCTTTACTCTGGAGCTCACAAAGCGTTATTTGTGTAGCCCTTTTGTTATGTTAAACAAGCTCAAATGTACCGAGATATAGAAAAGAATGATGAATTGTAATGTGAAGATAATATATAAGCAATGGAACGTGAAGAAGAGAGCTTTACCGTCTAGTAAGGACCGCCTCATGCCGTTAAAGGCGAGGGCATGTAACATAACGAGAAGGATTCTATTGCTATTAGAACTAGTTTTTGTTGCTATTCTATCTGTGATCTGGTACCCTTTAGGCTTCAGTATCCCGGAGGTGGATAATGTTGCATTGTTGGTTTTTCCAATAGCTTAAATAATACCTATATAATAAAACAAAATCCTCTACTTACATGGAGCTGTTCTTCAGTTCAGGTGCCTCGTACACAAAAGAGAACATGGTTTGTGAACTGTTTGTAAAACATGTAAAAGAATAAAAAGTACCGTAACTTTTATTTAAGTAAGATCTGAGTGCAGGTTTGTGTATTTGTTTCAGTATTAATTACCGTTGGGTCATCTAAGCTTAGGGTGATTTCCAAAGCTCAGAACCACGACACACATTTAAAATAGTTTTAAAACTATAGGCTACAGTGCTTTTTAAAGAAGGCTTCCTATTTGAATATAGTGCTTGTTTGCAAGTGACCCTTAATAGCTACTGAAAAGCTTGATTCACAATGTTTGCAAAAGACTTCAGTCAGTCTTTCCTTTCTTATTCAGAAACGGGTTATTTGTGTAGATCACTGTTAAGAATACACTTACATTTTGGCATGTCTGCTTTTCTTGTTTCCTTTTATGTTATTTTTTTTTTCTTTTTTCTCATTTGCCCTTCAAAATGGTGATTTTAGTTACCCAGGTAATACTGAATTAGTTTTACTGTAATCCACACATTTTTTTTTTGTTTAATCCTCAGCAAATTTTGAGTTCTTGCAACCTCCCTGCTACTCCTCCTCATGAGCAACTGGACTGAAACTCGCCTTTCAGTTCCATAGTAGCGATTTTGTACGTAAATTATTTAAGGAGACTATCTGACGCAGGTGTAAACCGGGACTTTTTTAAGGTTTTGGGAAAAATGTTGGGACACCGGGACAGTTGATGGGAAATGTACAAAATTAAGAATAAACTGCATTTACAACGGATTCTGTCCACTGTTCTGACAGCTATTTTTCAGTCAGCGGTGTCCGTGAGCTATAAAGTGAAATGTACGAATCCTGGACCCTGGGCTTTATTACAAAAAAAAAAAGCTAGCTGGAAAACTGAATATAAAACTACCCCTTTCCCTTCCTCGAAACTTGGTGTCCAATAACATATAGTTGTTTTTCTTTCTGTTGTCAATCACTGAAAATCTAACAAAAAAAAATGTAATCAGCTAAATCATGTAAAATTGTATGAGCACAATGATGGTACAATCATTGAAGTGCTGGATATGTCCTTCTTTAAAAAAACAAAAAAAAACAACAACAGTTAAAGAATTTGAAATTTTACACAATTCTGCTTGAATTGTGCATATTTTTAAGAGTTGCGGGAAAACTAATAATATTGCAGTAAAATTGCAGCAGGGGTTTTATCTTGAACAGCTTTGGTTTTTCCTTTTTAAAATGTCTTATTATACTTTGTCAGCTTCAGTTGTGATTTTTAATTTAATTAAAACTTTTTTTTTGGGGGGGGGGTCTTTAAAAGTATTTTAAAAACCACACGACGGAACTTCTACCGCAGTCAATCGCTTGTCTGTCAGGGATCATTGCTTAATTAAGCATTTCTTTTAATTGTTGATATTTTTATATGTTATATAAATTACCAGATATATAAACTGAAAACAGATTTAAATGTCTAATGCAAACAAGACCAGGCATTTCAAATGGTGACTATTTGTTTTTTGTTTTTTTCCTCAGAGTAAAGTATATGAAATCTCAACACAACAGCAATCATTGGGTAACATTTTCAACATTAAGTGAATATATATTATGTACAGTCCCATTACTGTTTTTGTTAATTCCTGAATTAAATCTAAAATGACGATGACTGTTTGCAATAGCGAATCCCAAAGCTCCCTCGCTCTTCTGCAGTATTACGATGTTATTAAAACCCCAGTTTGGTACTTACAGGTGTGCAGATGGACTTCAATGAAGAGGATCCAGATCACCCACATGTTGAGCCTTCCTCCAGCACATTGACTGAGGGACCTTCTGAATATCATTAAACAATGAACTGCGCCTCGTGTATATGTAAATGATACACGTAATGCCGCTTATCTGACTCGGTTACCTTTTTAGTACTGATCGGTAGATGTGAGGGGGTTCCCAATGAGCCAATTACAATCTCAGATTCCACACATGTCCTTATATGAAACATGAAGATACAGATGCAGGTGCAGAGAAGAGAATCAAGTTTACTGATGAACACCGATAGCAAAGCGTGCAGCGGGAGACATGGAGACCACACTGCATGATCTTCAACGCGATGCACGTGCTGTGAAGGGATATGCGTCATTTACAAATGCAGTATAGAGATACTTCTAGATCTTTTCAGATATATATATATTTTTAACTATACAGAAAAATAAATCTTAATCTTTAAAGAAATGTTTCCTTTGTCCTAGAAAAGCCAGCACTGTCCCTTTGCTAGAGGAACATTTTGCATTATCCAGGTACCTGCACTGTTCCTATGCTTGAAAAATGTTGCCCATTGTAACTGCTTTCACACTGAGCTGTGTTTAACACTGATCTCACTGATACAGTAACATGGACCCTTCCACAGTGAGCTGTGTTAAACACTGATCTCATACAGTAACATGGACCCTTCCACACTGAGCTGTGTTAAACACTGATCTCATACAGTAACATGGGCCCTTCCATACTGAGCTGTGTTTAACACCGATCTCACTGATACAGTAACATGGGCCCTTCCGCACTGAGCTGTGTTAAACAGTAATCTCACTGATACAGCAACATGGGCCCTTCCACACTGAGCTGTGTTAAACATTGATCTCATACAGTAACATGGGCCCTTCCACACTGAGCTGTGTTAAACACTGATCTCATACAGTAACATGGACCCTTCCACACTGAGGTGTGTTTAACACTGATCTCATACAGTAACATGGACCCTTCCACACTGAGCTGTGTTAAACACTAATCTCATACAGTAACATGGACCCTTCCACACTGAGCTGTGTTTAACACCGATCTCACTGATACAGTAACATGGGCCCTTCCACACTGAGCTGTGTTAAACACTGATCTCATACAGTAACATGGGCCCTTCCTCACTGAGCTGTGTTTAACACTGATCTCATACAGTAACATGGACCCTTCCACACTGAGGTGTGTTTAACACTGATCTCATACAGTAACATGGACCCTTCCACACTGAGCTGTGTTAAACACTGATCTCACTGATACAGTAACATGGGCCCTTCCACACTGAGCTGTGTTAAACATTGATCTCATACAGTAACATGGACCCTTCCACACTGAGCTGTGTTTAACACTGATCTCATACAGTAACATGGACCCTTCCACTCTGAGCTGTGTTAAACATTGATCTCATACAGTAACTTTGACCCTTCCACACTGAGCTGTGTTAAACACTGATCTCATACAGTAACATGGGCCCTTCCACAGTGAGCTGTGTTAAACACTGATCTCACTGATACAGTAACATGGGCCCTTCCACACTGAGCTGTGTTAAACACTGATCTCATACAGTAACATGGACCCTTCCACACTGAGCTGTGTTAAACACTGATCTCATACAGTAACAAGAGCCCTTCCACACTGAGCTGTGTTAAACACTGATCTCACTCATACAGTAACATCAACCCTTCCACACTGAGCTGTGTTAAACACTGATCTCACTGATACAGTAACATGGGCCCTTCCACACTGAATGTGTTAAACACTGATCTCATACAGTAACATGACCCTTCCACACTGAGCTGTGTTAAACACTGATCTCATACTGTGACAGGAGGCTGTGTGGTCCAGTGGTTAAAGAAAAGGGCTTGAAACCAGGAGGTCCCCGGTTCAAATCCCACCTCATTCACTGACTCATTGTGTGACCCTGCGCAAGTCACTTAACCTCCTTGTGCTCCGTCTTTCGGGTGAGATGTATTTGTAAGTGACTCTGCAGCTGATGCATAGTTCACACACCCTAGTTTCTGTAAGTCGCCTTGGATAAAGGCGTCTGCTAAATAAATAAATAAATAATAATAATAATAATAATGTGACATGGGCCCTTGCTCACTGAGCTGTGTTAAGCACTGATCTCATACTGTGACATGGGCCCTTCCACACTGAGCTGTGTTAAGCACTGATCTCATACAGTAACATGGGCCCTTCCACACTGAGCTCTGTTAACACTAGAACTGCCACAGCAGTCATTTTGACTGTTTTCACTTTTAAAATTTGAATTACTCTGCGTGTGTGAAAGAAACGTGGTTGTCCATTCTTGACGTTTCCTAAATACATGCATTAAATACGCTGAAGGCATTTGAAAGTCATGATTGGATTTTTTTGTTGCTTTCAACCTATTTTTATTAATATTGCTGTTTGCTCCTGTTTGGCAGAGCAAATAGAACTTTATTACCATAGCAACAAATACATGAATAGCTGATTGTGGGCTCCGGAGAAAGAATAGGGATCAATTAAAAATAGTACATTTCTGCACGAGAGCAAGTGAGGATCTTTGATAATCGGCCTGTGAATGCATTGGCCTCAAAGCCCAATTGAATGTGTTTGTCGATATTAACACCTTCACACACTCTTCCTGTTTAACTGTACTGCAGCTACATTATTCTAGTGCCATAAACTCAGCTTTCAATGCAATATCAACATGCGTCACTGTGCCTGTACAGTTACTGTGCAAACAGACATAGCACACACATTGGAGTAAACAGACACCCCCTCTCATAATTTGCTATGCCAATAGCAGGCTTTGAGGGCTGACATGAGACTCTCATTGGCAGGTGCTTCTGTGTACCCAAAAACTGCACAAATCACTGTTTAAAAAGCAAGAGTCTCAAAAGTGATGTCTCTGGAGGTGGTCTGGAGAACAGAACAGATATCCAGCAACAACTTCACTGAAAAGACAGTTATCACTGACCAAATTATGAATGTGCACAGATTCTGAATTGCAAGATTTAAACTGAAAACTTGAATTGTGACACATCAGAAATGATGTATGTACAATACATGTTAATGAAATATGCAAATGATTATTGCGTTCTTGTTTGACCTTACTAAATTAATAATGTAATTTTCAACACAACTTGATCTGGGAAAATGGAATATCCAGCCATTGTTCCTCACTATCAAATATCTTTCCACTTAATATTCAAACCATCTCTAAAGAGAGTGTGCTTATCCATTCCTTCAATTGGTGCTCAGTCCCATCCTGGCTGAACCCCATCGTATGTAGTTGGTTATACAGGAGATATGGTGTCTGGGAGTTCCCCTTGTTTTTATACTGTGTGCCGTTCAGTCTGCAGCCCCCCAGACAGCCTGTGCTTTGTGTCTTCTCTTCATACTCCCTGCTCTCATGTTTATCTTGCACCTCTGTGCCTCAGTCTGCTGTGAGCTGGTGCAGGTGCTTCTCAGCAAGCAGCCTGTACTGTGTGAGGTTCAAATCCAAAAGATTTCCAGATAAACTGGCAGTAAAATATGACATTTGGGTTATCAGACTGTGGCAATCTGATTTCTTTTTCTCTGCTAGATCTTGTCGGGCACGCACCTGTCTTCTGGCTCTCCCACTTTGCAATGTGGTCCTGCAGCAGCCTCTCTACAGGGTTCTAAGGGTAAACTATGAGCCACATTTTCAAAGCGTTTACTTCAGTCTTCCATTAACTCCTGTTTTTTGAAAGAGGTAATACACCTGTTAAATAGAATTGTTAGGATTAATACATTTTAGCCAGTTTAGCATCAGTACAGCTTTAGCTGTAAAGACAGTGGCTCACATTTATAGAAAGCACATCCGGCAGTCTGGTCTGTTGGTCTTTCTATGAAAGTGTAGAAAGTGTAAACGGTGTATACTGTTAATGGACCTGATCTGGACTCACAGTGTGTGTGCCAACTTACAGCTTACTGAAGACAGTGAACATGACTGTATTATAGTAAGAGATTGCTCAATCTGAGGATTATCTCACTACCATAAATATTTACCCATTTTCTTTTCTTTCATTCATTTATTTACATCACTATTTAAATCCAATATTTGGAACTCTCATGCACATATAATAGTGTCTATTGTCATATTGATTTTCATATTTACCCAGTGAGGACCATTTGAAGATAAATACATATAAATAAACATTCTCACACACTTCTTTAGAACATGATTGTCAGTAAACATTATTCAGTAAACACTATAATGAGCAATGAACATTCATGCTGTAGATTGAGTAACCCAATCACTGTAAAGGGTGGATTAAAGAATAAGTAGCGAGGTTCCCAAAAATATAGCGTTACACGTGCCCATGTGTTGCTACAACTGTTTAAATAACGTACCTGTCATTTCTTTTCATTGTTAACATCCTGACAATTTTTTACACTTATAATTTAAAGTCTGTTTCAAAATGTCCGCTGTAGTGCACTGGGGTTTGAGATCTGCCCTCTAAATCACTGCAGGAAGAGCCATATGGCTTTTCTGTTCCATACCACATCATGGATGCACTAGAGTGGACATTTTGAAAAGATCTTTGAAATTATAAGTGTAAAAAGTTATTCGGAAACTCGCTACTTACTCTTTAACCTGGACATTAATGAAAGATGTTTTCTAATACTTATTTATTGGTTAAGGAATAAGTAAGAAACAACAATGCAAGATTTGGTCAATTACCTCATCTCTCCAATTGAAATTGCCAAATTGTGTGTTGCGCCAGCACTGTCTCCACTGTCCATTGTCTTGCCATCTGGCTTTCCAAGGGGTCTGCAGGGGTCACCATGGGAGACCTCCTGACGGGCCCCCCAGCTAAGATCAGCCTCAAGGGTGAATCTGCACGCTTCCACTCGATGACTCATTCCTCACTCAACATGGCAGCGTCTTTACCAGCAGTCCCACTCTTTATCCCTGAGTAAACTCCCCCGACCGCAGTTTTTACCAAGCACACACCCTCTGCTCCTCAGTGTGCTACATAAAGGGGCAGCACACTCAGAAGAATGCATCATTTGGAAGGAAGGTTGTTTTTACAGGTAAGAATACAAACCATTTTCTAACTTAATTTTGCAGGTTTGGAAACTCCTAGTACTGATTACTAAAAAGCAGTTCTATCCCACTGTCTTATTCAAGGCTTGAAACTCACACTAGTCCTGATGCACCAAGACCTGGGGCCATCTGTACTATCAAGATCAAAAAAGGGATTGGATCTGGGATCACTTGAACCGGATCATGAAAATGTGTTGTATTATGCAGATCTGGATTGGGCTTCACTGATCTTTAATCTTGATCCGATCCTGAACAATGAGAAGCAAATATGTGTGGTGCGTAGTTTAAAGACCCCTACTATCAAAAATGTGTATACAGCCTGAGAGATCACAGTAATGTTGGAAAAAATAGCAGAGGAATGGACAAAGAAAGAGGAGAATGTGCTAGTCTTGCACAATTGCACTCATTAAACACACTGGGCAGCAGTGTGGAGTAGTGGTTAGGGCTCTGGACTGTTGACCAAAGGGTTGTGGATTCAATCCCTGGTGGGGGACACTGCTGCTGTACCCTTGAGCAAGGTACTTTACCTAGATTGCTCCAGTAAAAACGGGTAATTGAATGTAAAAATAATGTGTAAAAAATAATTTAATTGTATGTAAAAATAATGTGATATCTTGTAACAATTGTAAGTCGCCCTGGATAAGGGTGTCTGCTAAGAAATAAATAATAATAATTAAACAGTGTAAATCCAGGTTACTGCGTCCAAACACTTTATGTAAATAACAGGAAAACATTTACGTTTGGAACTCACCGTAGGTCAGTGTTACTAATGTCATCACAGTGTGGGTTATTATGAATGTCTACTAAAACATTTTAAACTAATAAATAAACAAATATCATAACGAATATTATCGTAATATGTTGCCTAAAACATATTAACACAACTTACTTATAATAAAGTTGAGTTCTTACCTGTACACAACAAGAACACGGAAAGCTTGGAACTCACTGGTTTGATTTACATGGAAAAATAGAAATAGATCTCACCTTTTTTGCACGCTATTTTGGTAGTACCTTTCGGGCAATTTGGGTTTACATGTAGTTTCAAATGATCTAATTAATATTAAAATATGGGAGGGAGTATTTAAATATTTTAGCTTCACAAGAGGTCTTTAGGTTGTGTTGAAGAACCGCAAGTGCGGCCTGCCTTATTTTACAACAGAAAAATTTAACAAAACAAAAAAAACAGACATATTGTTACACAGATGCCAAAAAAATACCAACATTCCACAAGAGAGCGCTTTGGACTATCCCTGCACTACTTGCTAAACAGTTTTTGACTGCATTTATATTTGTATACATATTATACATATATAATATATATATGGGTTTCTACATAAGGGTAGCTTCAGCAATTATGATCTTCATAGTGGTCTATGAATGTAGCTAAAATCCATCACTTTACATTAGTGATATAAAAATCCAGTCCAAGATGGTCTCATTTGAAGTGATTTTTAAAACCCAAAAAGTAATGACTAAAGCTAAGGTTTACAATTTTAGAAAAGCAAACTATGAAGATATGAAAAAGAGACTAACAGAAGTAGATTGGAGTAAAATAGAGAAAACATCCACAGAAAACGGCTGTTTTTTAAAAATGTAGTACTAGAGGCACAAAACGATTACATCACAAAAGTAGACAAATGTAAATCTAAAAGAATTGGATAAAATGGTTTAACAGATGAATTAAAAAAAAAAATATTCCGCAAAAAAAGGCACTTTACAGAGCGTTTAAAAGGGACCAAAAACAAAGTACACAAAAAGAGTACTAGGAACTGCAAATGCAAGTCAAAAAAGAAGTTAGAAAGGCCAAGAGAGAGAGATAAATTAACATTGCTAAGGGGGCTAAAACCAATTCCAAAATGTTTTTTCAATATTATAACAGCATGAGAACATTCAAAGAGGAGATTAAATGTCTAAGAGATACAAATGGCAAAATCATAAGATGAAGAAAAAAAATAGCAAATATATTTGCTACCTCCCCTCTTCTCCTTCAGCTACAATGGCTCCCTGTTTACTATCGCTGCTTATTTAAATTCCTTACTCTAGTCTATAAATCCCTCCATGGTCTCGCCCCACCCTACCTGGCTGCACTTATCACTTACTATGCTCCCCCCCCCCCCGTCCCTTACGCTCTCAAACTCTGCTATCCCTCTCGGTCCCACCCTCGCCCTGTGCCCAATCCCGTTTCCGTTCCTTCTCATTCCTGGCTCCCCTTCATTGGAATAAACTCCCACTCCATATAAAACAGTCACCTGCTCTACGCAGTTTTCGCTCCTCCCTTAAAAGACATCTTTTCACCCTAGCCTATCCCACTGCGTGTCCTAGCCCCTAACCCCTGGTCAGGACCCTGCTTGTTTGCCCAACCCTGCCCTAGCCTCTGTTCTCACAGTAGCACCACTCTTTATTTCCTCACCCTTGCCCAATAAACGTTCCTTTTTCCTTCCGCCATTTCTCTTGATTGTACCTCTTAGTTTAATAATTGTAAAGCGCCTTGGTGAAAGGCGCTATATAAATATAAATAAATAAATAAATAAATAAATTAAATTATTACTTTTCACAAGTTTTTACAAAGGAGGATACGGACAACATGCCCCACATGTCGACCTGTTCCTATCCAGTTTTAAATAACTTTAGCATAACAGGCAGAAGTGTTAAAAGGACTAGGAGCTCTTCAAATAAACAAATCCCCTGGGCCGGATGAGATCCTCCCAATAGTACTCAAAGAAATGAAAGAAGTTATTTACAAACCGCTAACCAAGATCATGAACAGTCTCTTGACACAGGGATTATATGTAAACTTATGGAAGCTATAATAAGATCCAAAATGGAAACGTACCCGTAACAGTATCCTGGGAGACAGTCAGCACGGTTTTAGGAAAGGGAGATCGTGTCTAACTAACCTGCTTGACTTTTTTGAGGATGCAACATTGACAATGGATAATTGCAAAGCATACGACATGGTTTATTTAGATTTCCAGAAAGCTTTTGACAAAGTCCTGCATAAAAGATTAATCCTCAAACTGAATGCAGTAGGGATTCAAGGAAATGCATGCACATGGATTAGGGGGTGGTTAACATGAAGAAAACAGAAAGTACTGATTAGAGGAGAACCTCAAAATGGAGCGAGGTAACCAGTGGTGTACCACAGGGATCAGTATTAGGTCCTCTGCTATTCCTTATCTACATTAATGATTTAGATTCTGGTATAGTAAGCAAACTCGTTAAATTTGCAGACGACACAAACATAGGAGGAGTGGCAAACACTGTTGCAGCAGCAAAGGTCATTCAAAATGATCTAGACAGCATTCAGAACTGGGCAGACACATGGCAAATGAAATTTAATAGAGAAAAGTGTAAGGTACTGCACGCAGGCAATAAAAATGTGCATTATAAATATCATATGGGAGATACTGAAATTGAAGAAGGAATCTATGAAAAGACCTTGGCGTTTATGTTGACTCAGAAATGTCTTCATCTAGACAATGTGGGGAAGCTATAAAAAAGGCCAACAAGATGCTCGGATATATTGTGAAGTGTTGAATTTAAATCAAGGGAAGTAATGTTAGCAGACAGGATAAAAGAATGGAATCTAATCTTGAACAAAGAAGACTACGCGGTGATCTGATTCAAGCATTCAAAATTCTAAAAGATATTGACAATGTCGACCCAGGGGACTTTTTCGACCTGAAAAAAGAAACAAGGACCAGGGGTCGCAAATGGAGATTAGATAAAGGGGCATTCAGAACAGAAAATAGGAGGCACTTTTTTACACAGAGAATTGTGAAGGTCTGGGACCAACTCCCCAGTAATGCTGTTGAAGCTGACACCCTGGGATCCTTCAAGAAGCTGCTTGATGAGATTCTGGGATCAATAAGCTACTAACAACCAAACGAGCAAGATGGGCCAAATGGCCTCTTCTCGTTTGTAAACTTTCTTATGTTCTTATGTTCTTAAATGTTTAGTACATTTTCAAAATACTGGTAGTACATCTAGAGTAGCCTACCCTACTTGCCCACATTTCCCACTACATAATGTTCTTATAATAATAATAATAATAATAATAATAATAATAATACCTGAATCCAGATTCCGCAAGGACGGTGCAAGGCTTTTGCCTGTAGAATGCTGTTATATTTTTTTTTTATTGTGGATCCAGTATGCCAGTAGCCTATACAAGTTCCACAAATGCTTCAACAGATGCTACCTGGGCATTTTTTATAACTTTTGATCTGTAAGTTTGCAGCAAGCTGATATATTAAGCCCCATATTTGTCTTTTTTTAACAAATTCATGGAACCAACGTTTTCTTCATGTTTTCGTTCTTGTTTTCAGTCTTGGCAGCTGTGCTAATTGAATACATTTAGGGGTACAAATATGACTTTTTTTGTACTTATGATAGATGCTGCTTAAGACTACTGTAACATGAATTCCATTGTATCTTACTGCTAAGGGACCGAAAAGACTAAGCTTAAAGCAATCATCTATCCGATCACCAAACATGGAAGTAGTCATGGGCAAAGGTAAAGAAGAACTGCCAAGCGAAGAGAAGTGAAAAATGTTTTTGCTAAGAAGCTCTGGGAAACCTAATGTTCTACTGGTCAATCTTTTTTTTTTAAGTTACTGTTTATGTAATAGTAAACCCACAAAGTATAGGGCAGGTGTTTCAGCATAAAATATAGACTATTTACTAACTGAGCATTTGTTAAGTACAAACACAAGTAGCACCAAATGGCAGAACCAGTTCCAGTGGCATATCTGCACACTGCTGTACAGAACCTATAATTCCAACATGCAGCTTATTAAAGGGAAGTGCTAAACAAACACAAACAATAACATGTACAACATGTAATAATATGGCTTGTTTATTGATAGGTATATTGACATATGAATGTCAACAGTTAAAATATTCCTTGCTCAGCTTTGTTTTAAATGCAGTGCTGAATGCTACAGAGAATGTTTTTCACGTTTTGTCATCAGATCTTGTTGAGCTCAGTTATCACAGCGAAACCATCTGTTACATGTGCCAGCTTAAAGATACCTGTCTCGGGACAGTGTGACTTGATTTATAAGAGACAAAGGGTAATTAACACACTGTCAAGAGTATTTACTATTCTCTTTTATTCTATCCTTGCCTTAAATCACCCGGCCAAACCTATTGAACTCCAGGATCTCGTGCATGTATAAGAGAAGTCGCTATTGTATTTGACATGAATTCATATTTACGTAGTGAGGTCTTTTAAAAATAAAAAAGCAGTTGTTTGTACAGCATTTAAACCTAATCTTGAAAAAGTGTTCCCTTATTCTTGCTGTAGAGAAAAAAAATGGACTGTTTTTTGCTAAAGCTTTGAGCACAACAGACCAGACTGACAAGCTACTGGACTGAGTCAGAGAGAACCTGGTATTAGTGATCCTACGCTCCAGGTGAGCATCGACAAGATAGTGAGGAACGATTTAAACTAGGTAAGAGGGGGCAGGGGGCAGTAGGAAATACATTGCAGGACTAAAGAGGTAAACTAGTAGAGGGATATTCTATGTTTAAATGCAAGTATTAAAAGACATTCCTTAAAACCCCTGAAAGATTTGTGAAATAGGCCTGCGTTTCCAGATCACTTTGCAACACATTTAGCTTATTATAAACACAAGATAATGTTCTGCACTGTTCGTTTATGGGCTCACCCTGATTAAGACTATTAGATATTTTTTAATATATTTGCAGGAAGTTTATTTTAAAAAGTCCTCACTGTGTAAATATGAATCCATGCCAAACACAATATACACGATTATTATATGTGCATGAGATAAGTGGTCACGTAAAAATAAATGAATGAAAGAAAATAAAATGGGTAAATACTTATGTTAGTGAGGTAATCCTCAGATTGAGCAATCTCTTACTATAATACAGTCATGTTCACTGTCTTCAGTAAGTTGTAAGTTGGCACACACACTGTGAGTCCAGATCAGGTCCATTAACAGTATACACCGTTTACACTTTCTACACTTTCATAGAAAGACCAACAGACCAGACTGCCGGATGTGCTTTCTATAAATGTGAGCCACTGTCTTTACAGCTAAAGCTGTACTGATGCTAAACTGGCTAAAATGTATTAATCCTAACAATTCTATTTAAAGTAATAAATGAGGGACAGTTTTGTTTGGAATTGTTACTATAGGTAAGTGATCTTTAATGAAGCTTTCAGTATTTAAGGCATAAACACAACCCGACAGATTCTCAAAGCTTTTTACATCAAATAGTTGTTTGTTTTTTTTCCCAGCAGACATTCAGCGAAGCGAAATCTGCTCGATTCCCACCACGGCCATGTTTCCTTGATGGTAAACTGCAGTCACAGTGTGTTCATGTTGCACAGTCCTCGCTCCATTGACTACAGTCTGCTGTTCTCGCTCATATTCCACAATGAAGATGTCTGGAATAACACACACACACACACACACACACAGACACACACACAAAATGAATTCATTACCACATGATTGTGAAACTGACTGGACAGAGGTTTATAATAATAATAATAGTAATGTTTGACACACAGTAAACATTAACAGTATCAATTTTCACTGAACAGGGATGCAACTAGTTTATTTCATTTGCAGTTAATTATTTATTATGAGTTATACTTTTTTGTTTACATTGAAACATTCTTTTACCTGGCTCTGGTCTCCTCCTGACTGGTAGTGTAGTCACTGCCCTGTTTTGCGGGTCAGATTCTTCTAAACCTATAGGAAGGTGATGAATAAATAACTAATAATTAAACAGTAAATGCAATTCCCATCACAGATGCCATTAGCACCAGTTTTCTTTTAAAATGTATTCACATGTAAACTTTTGATACAGAAACACAATAAGAGCTTAGTAGAAACTCTTTATAGGAACACAGAATATTTCATCAAATGCACACTTACACTCCAAATCATCCTTATTATTTCAGAAATAAATCAACACATCTATTCAGGTTACCAAAACCAGGAATAAATAAAAATAACTGAGACATATATACCCTATCAGCACACAACCAAAACAGTGCTTGACAAGAACTGTCAAGTTGAGTCTTTAAAGGATCCAAGTGATTCTGGATCATACTTACAATGGACATTGCAGCAGTAACATGGGCAACAGAATAGTATACAACAGGCTTCTTGCCAGGAGCACTCGCATGACATTTTCCCACCTGCAACGACTCAATTTAGTATTTTGAATTAGGACGGTCATACACGGTTGCATCCTATGAAAGCACATTTCCAGAGACCTGCTGTCCCTGTAAAATGGCCGAATCCACAGCAAGTTTAAAATATATATAAAATCCCTCAGTGCTTTTTGATCTGTTCAGAGACTTCATGTATTCTATTTAATTAAAGACATGCCTTTGCCTTGAAAAACAATCTTCAACAGGGTTCATTCCACCTTATGAAGCAAAATTAGTTAATTCTATAGGGTGATGCAAAACTTTTGGCCATAGCTGTACATATCTAAATTCTATATAAATAAAAATCTAAAAGAAAATATGAACCATACCATTTTTTATAGGAGTTGGTTTTTGGGGTTTTTTACATTTTTCAAAACTTTATGTTAATATCTAGTTTAATTTTGACAAAATGTTTGCAGAACAGGATTTTATATACATATCTATTAACTGCATGCCATGGTTTCTATAAACTTTATTGATTGGAATACAAATAGTTAATTTAAAATCAAATTAGTAGCCAGTGAGACTCACATACCGTACTATAAGAGTTGCTTTACCTGAAGTGTTGAGTGTTCTTTAATCTAAGAAGTAGTTCTGCCTTCAGTGGATGATAGGACAGTGTTGAGTTGTCTGAGGCAAAGTTTTATAGATTGTTAGGCAGACTTTGATTTCTGCAATGATTACCTTATATAATGTAGTATACATTACTTTCTCTTTTAAACTTTTTGTTTGTCCATATAACTTGGTAACAAGATATGATACAGTAAATAATGGTACTTTCCTCAAGTCAATAAATCAAATACAGTTGACACAGTTATAACATAAGGAACACACTGCATACAAAAACAGTTACTGGGGGGGATGTTGTTGATCAATATGCCCTATAAATCCTAAAGAGTCCCTTATACACTGAAGTTGTGTTAACGTACAGGCATCACAGATATGTATGGGAACAATCATGTTTTACTATGGTTAATGCATAATTATTATTATTATTTATTTCTTAGCAGACGCCCTTATCAAGGGCGACTTACAGTAGTAAACAAAAATACATTTCAATGAAAGACAATCTGATAAAACTGCCAAAGTAATGCACAGACTGTCGTCAAAATGTTGTTTAAGAAAGGTGTACCAGCTGATGATTGAACTCTACTTACAGTACAGCTTTAACATTTCTAGATTATATTCTCTGCTGGGAAACCAATGTTAAAAACTTAAAATACAAAATAAATAACAAAACATAGCTTTACAGTTAACCAATTGCCCTTATTTGAGGACAGGCTATGTTGTAATTTCTTGTCTTGCATCTCGACCTGCTATTTTAATTTTCTTTTTTACTATATTGTTATGGTAACGTACTCTAATTTTGTTAACCACAAAAGTTAAATCTACTTTTTCTAATTACATAAATACAGCTTAATGGGGTCCTTAATGAGTTTGCTGTGTTGCACAAATACTTTGCATTATATAGCACCTTTCATAGTGGACCACCATCACAAAGCGCTTAACAAGGTGCAGTCAATTGCTTCTTTCCATTCCCCTCTGTGCTCTGGGCTCTATTCCTCTCTGTGAACAGGATGTGAGTGGTGTAAAACACAAGTGAAAGTCCAGGCAGGAGTTCTCCCAAAAAGTCTGTGTTTATTTGTTGTAAACACAAAATAATACTAATAATAATAATAATAATAATAATAATAATAATAACACTCCTGTGACCACAATCCTCCGTGCACGAAACTGTGCTCTTTCTCCGGGGACGTGGTGAGTGCTGGTGCTGTGCTGTGCTGTGTTGTGTTGTGCTGTGAGGGACGTGCTCCGGGTCTTTAGTGCTGGCTCCGCGGCTGCAGCTCCCGACTCTCACTCCTCCTCTGGTTGAGACAAAACACAAAACAAATAACAAGACACAGGCTCCGCTGGATACTGTCATCAGCGCAAGGGCCGTACTAACGTAGCTGCTCCCCTTTGTACCCAGAACCTCCTCCTTGCAAACAACCCGCAGCTGATTGCAATGAAATCCTTCCAGGTACATGCAACTACGCTCCCCTAATATGGTCACCTTCCGGTTTCCGCCTACCGTCAAGGCAGTCCATCTAGGAGGAAGCATACGATCAACCTTACCCAGCGCCTTTCTTGGTCGGGAGGAGATTTACAGTTCAATTCTTTCTCTCTGTCACACATCTCACCCCTCAGAGTGATGCCAAGGCACACTCGCCAATGCTAAGTTCCCCAATGGGCCCCCTCCCTTGAAAAAATCTGCATTTTGATGCTCCTTACCCGCACGATGTTTCACGGTATAGTGGAAGGGTTGCAGCCAGATACCACCGAAGTTATCCGAGCGCTATTGTCCTTCATCGTGTGCAACCACCTTAAAGGAGCATGATCAGTGACAAGAGTGAAAGAACGCCCCAGCAAGTAATAGCGAAGGGCGGAGTGGCCCATTTGATGGCCAAACACTCCTTCTCAATGACGGAGTAGTTAATCTCCGTGGAGCCAGTTTTTGCTCATGTAAATAATCGGGTGTTCCACTCCGTCAACTTGCTGGGACAGGACCGCCCCAGACCAATCTGGGAGGCATCGGTCTGGAGGATGAACTCCTTACTGAAATCTGGTGAAATAAGTGCTGGGGCCTGGCATAGTCTCCTCTTAATCGTGTCAAAGGCCCCTGACACTCCCCTGTCCACCTAACTATTTTGGAGCCGTCTTTTTGGTGAGCTCTACCAAGGGGTTAACTATGGTGGCATACTCGGGATAAAGCGGCGATAATAGCCTGCTAACCCCAATAGTGATCTCACCTGCGGTTTGGTTCTCGGATCGCCGTCTCCACTAGAGCCTGGACTTTAGAAGCGATCGGCTTTACCCGCCCATTACCCATAAGGAAGCCAAGATACTGGGTTTCTTGTTTGCCGAATGCACATTTGCCCAGATTAGCCGTCAGCCCCGCCTCCCTCAGAGACTGTAGGACGGCCGAAAGTCTAATAATATGCTCTCTCCAGGTAGAGCTGAAAATCACCACGTCATCAATGTATGCAGCGGCATACTGCTGATGGGGCGCTAGGACCTGGTCCATCAGTCTCTGAAAGGTAGCTGGGGCTCCATGCAACCCGAAGGGCATGGTCTGGAAATGGAACAAGCCATCTGGGGTAGAGAAAGCAGTTTTCTCTTGCGAACTCTGGGTCAGTGGAATTTGCCAGTATCCCTTCGTCAGATCCAAAGTCGAAATTAACCGCGCTCCTCCCAGTCGGTCGAGGAGCTCGTCCACCCGAGGCATGGGATATGCATCAAACTTGGAGATGGCATTAACCTTTCTGAAATCCACGCAGAACCGAGTGGAGCCGCCCTTCTTAGGCACCATCACTATCGGGCTGCTCCACTCGCCCGGAAGGCTCAATGACTCCAAGCTCGAGCATATTCCCCACCTCCCGCCAACGGCACCCCTGCGGCTCTCCGGGATTCGACACGGTCTCTCTCGAACCCTGACACCTGCTGGAGTAATAATAGCATGTTCAATCATATTAGTTCTGCCAGGCAAGTCAGAAAAACATCACCAAATTGTTTCACTAACCCACGGAGTTCACACTTCTGATCAGGAAGTAATTGTTCCCCATCGGAATGTTAACTGTAGCTGGTGTACTGACAGAGGGACCAAAATCCTCTTCTATACTGTCATTGGCTATAAACAGGGCCTCCCTTTCATTGTAGGGTTTTAATAAATTAATATGATAAATTTCTGTTTTGTTACGGCGATCGGGTTGTCTGATTTCATAGTTTACATTACCAATTGCCCGCATCACCTCATATGGTCCCTGCCACTTAGCGCACAGTTTAGACTCGAAGTGGGAAGTAGCAGCAGTACCTTATCTCCTGGCCGAAAAGTCAGAATCCGTGCTTGTTTATTGTACTGCTGCTCTTGCCGATGCTGAGCCCGCTTTAAGTTCTCGTGTGCCAGATGACCAACCAATTGCAGGCGATCTCTTAACATAATTACATATTTCACTATGTTTTTAGCATCTTTATTTTGCTCTTCCCATCCTTCCTTTACAAGATCAAGGACACCTCGTGGTTGTCTCCCATACAGCAGCTCAAAGGGAGAAAACCCGGTCGAGCTCTGAGGCACCTCTCTCACTGCAAACATCAGGTAGGGAAGGAGTTTAGCCCAATGTTTTGCTCCTGGTTGACAAACCGCCTCAGCATCTGCTTCAATGTTCTGATTAAAACGCTCCACTAAACCATCCGATTGCGGGTGATAAACGGAGGTCCGAATGGATCGAATTTGTAATAATTTATACAGTTCTTTTAAACACCGTGACATAAAATTAGTTCCGTGATCAGTCAGAATTTCTTTGGGGATCCCTACTCGCTATGATCTGCACTAACTCTTTTGCAATTGCCAATGCACTAGTGGACCTCAATGGTACTGCCTCTGGATATCTGGTCGCGTAGTCCACCACTACTAAAATATGCGATATCCACAGTCAGACTGGCTCAATGGGCCCACTATATCCATTGCAATGCGCTCAAAGGGAATATTGATCAGAGGCAGTGGAACCAATGGGGCGGGCTAACCCGCCCGGCGCTACTTGTTGGCACTCCCTACAGGTCGCCACATACCGCTTCACCTCACTGTACACTCCCGCCCAGTAAAATCGAGCCAATATTCGTTCCTGAGTCTTTTCCCTACCTAAGTGGCCCGAACAAGGGACATCATGAGCCAACCGCATGATCTCATGTCGAAAAGACTGAGGAACGAGTAATTGTGTTACAGTCTGCCCTGTGCTCGGGGCTCGGGATACTCTATACAGCAAATGCCCAAGCACAATGTGGTGAGGGTAGGTGAGCGGCCGAGTGCCATCTACTTCCTTCCCCTCGATAGACCAAACCTGCCCCCAGAGGTTAGCCAGCGTAGGATCATTTTTTTGTTCATACGCTAGATCAACATCTCGGTCCCAGACCTTCGGTATATCGGCGGGGATATGGTAGCCTCAGCACTTGGGGTCTCAGTAACCCGCCCGGTCGGTCACACTGGATCCCAATCCCTTTCCCTGGCGTTTATCAGACGTGGAGGAGTCTCCCACCAAACCCCAACCTTGTTTCATTGATGCCCTCCCATTTTTCCACCCTTCTCTCTCGTTTAGTTTTTTTGGGGAACCGAGAGGGAAACAGATCAGCATGCAGCGGAAAGATATCCCCAATAGTTTCCCCTGCTGCTCCTATGGTCTTACCGAGACTGGCTGTACCTTTTGGTTTATAATTATTCGAAACATGGCCAGTCTCGACCTAAAATAACCGGTATGGCAACCTTTTGCCACCGCCACAATTACACGGCGGGTGTGACTACCAACTGTCACATCTAATTTAGTGAGGGAGTAGTCCTTGCTATCTCCATGGATACAGGAGATGACCACTAACCCACGTGACCACCAAGGTACCCCTTCTAAGAGAGTTTCCAAATCAAGGTCTGCCCACACCCTGAGTCCACTAATGCGTGGGTGCTCACATTACCAACCCGCACATCAACAATACAAGGTCCCTCCCAAGCATTACCCCTGGACTTACCTGTCGCGGTACCAAATAATACTGAAGCCGCACCACACTCCATTGCTGAGGGGCAATTCCGGGCAAGGTGGCCGACCCCATGGCACCGGTAACATTCCAGAGGGGAAGGCCCACGGAGCCTGATTGTCCCGCTGCCGACCTGGCAGCGGGAGGGGGCCCTGTTCTACCCCAGCTGGGGTTTGACCTCGGCCTCCAGTGTTGTGGAGCGAGGCCACCCGTTGGGGACTGAGAAGGTGCTGGTCCGGTAGGGAAGGGTGTGCGTGGGTGAAGAGGCCCCGCCTTGGGCCTGCCATCCTGGGTCTGATGAAGGTCGGCGTCGGATGTATCGGGGTGGGCAGCGGTGTGGGCATGGAGTCCTCATATCCCTCGGCCAACCTGACCGCTCGTCCAGCGTGGTGGGCCGGTGCCGGCTGACCCAATTGCTGGCCTCTGGCCCCAGCAACTGTATAAACTGTTCAATGGTGACCAGTTCGGTCACCTCTTCAGCTGTTCGCCGCCAGGGCAGAGCCACCGGGTCACCTGGTCCACCAACTGCTGGGCCATGACTCGGGTCGGACTCCTGCGGGCGTTGGTACTCCCGAACCGGGCGGTGCGTCTCCTCTGTTATATCCAGTCGCTGAAGGATGGCTTTCTTTACCACATCGTAATCCATGGCTTGTTCATGGGTTAAAGCATGGTAGGCTGCCTGGGCTTCCCGATCAGATTGGGTCCCAGCTGGGTAGCCCACCACTCCCGAGGCCATAGGGCTGCTGTCGCCTGTCTTTCAAAAGATGTTAAATAGGCCTCGGGATCATCCTCCAGCGACATCTTCACCACTTTGGGTTTTGGAGGAGCCACTGTTGGTTCAGCCACCGGTTCCCTCCTCTGGTTGGCAGTGAGGAACATGGCATTCATCCTTTCCATCACCGCTGCCAAGGTCTCCTCATGCCTCCGTGCCTGAGCCTCCATCATGGTGTTCAGTGCTGCTGGGTCCATCGTGAAATCCCACTTCTGACACCACTTGTGAACAGGATGTGAGTGGTGTAAAACACAAGTGAAAGTCCAGGCAGGAGTTCTCCCAAAAAGTCAGTGTTTATTTGTTGTAAACACAAAATAATACTAATAATAATAATAATAATAATAATAATAATAATAACACTCCTGTGACCACAATCCTCCGTGCACGAAACTGTGCTCTTTCTCCGGGGCGTGGTGAGTGCTGGTGCTGTGCTGTGCTGTGTTGTGTTGTGCTGTGAGGGACGTGCTCGGGTCTTTAGTGCTGGCTCAGGCTGCAGCTCCCGACTCTCACTCCTCCTCTGGTTGAGACAAAACACAAAACAAATAACAAGACACAGGCTCCGGCTGGATACTGTCATCAGCGCAAGGGGCCGTACTAACGTAGCTGCTCCCTTTTGTACCCAGAACCTCCTCCTTGCAAACAACCCGCAGCTGATTGCAATGAAATCCTTCCAGGTACATGCAACTCACGCTCCCCTAATATGGTCACCTTCCGGTTTCCGCCTACCGTCAAGGCAGTCCATCTAGGAGGAAGCATACGATCAACCTTACCCAGCGCCTTTCTTGGTCGGGAGGGAGATTTACAGTTCGAATTCTTTCTCTCTCTGTCACACTCTCATATTGAGTTCTTATCATTTATCTCTATAACAGCCTTTGTGTTTGCTTTGAGCTGGACTGGAGTTCTTAAGTGGCAGGACTAACAGCCTTCCTCATTCATATAAATCATGTGACAGTGTGCCCTTTGATCTCTGCCAGCCCCACCGTCCCTCTCTGTCTATATAGATTTGAGGAAGGCTGCTCAGTCCCGGCATTTAAGATTCTCCAGAAACGCTCAAGCTACGTAAAGGCAGATTTAGAGAAAAATTATAATAACTCAATATTGGCGAAACACAACCCAAAACCACTCTGAATGATTGAGCAAACACCAAAAACTGAGAAAAAAAAGAGAAATTTACATTTGAAGTTATCTACTTTTAAGTATTGTAATAAATCTCTGTCTAATGCATATTATTATTATTTGTTTATTTAGCAGACACCTTTATCCAAGGCGACTTACAGAGACTAGGGTGTGTGAACTATGCATCAGCTGCAGAGCCACTTACAATTACGTCTCACCTGAAAGACAGAGCACAAGGAGGTTAAGTGACTTGCTCAGGGTTACACAATGAGTCAGTGGCTGAGGTGGGATTTGAACCGGGGACCTCCAGGTTACAAGCCCTTTTCTTTAACCACTGGACCACACAGCCTCCACAGCATAGCTTCCCCTTTGAGAGTTCATATTCAACTAATTTGCGTATCTCCACCCAAGTCCTGTTGTGGATACTCGATGAGAAGGAGAGCTACTGAGCGGTCCAGCACTCTGTCACACTGCAGAGTTGTTTTTCTGAAATGTATTCTCTCTGTCATATTTGCTGAGTTGTATTGAGAAAGTATTTCTTATCCCTCTGACTTTGTCATATTGCGGAGTTGAGACTGTCATTTGCTTGCTGATCAGTGCTTCCAAATAAAAGGAGACACTTATTTTACTTGCAAGAGTCTCGTGGATGTATTATTTTCAACAGTGAAGATTGCACCCTACGTACAGTTTGTCACAGTGTGGTATTGAAAAAGCTGTTTCTCCTCTCTCCCAGCGGACAGCAGCCGGCGAGCTTAACAAAGAGACCTAATGAGTTACTTTAGAAATGAAAAAACGCTTTGTGTATATAAAACAAAGTACTTTGACATAATCTGTGTTTATTTCATTTTTCTGCTGCTCTGCCAGACCAGTAAACCAGCCTCCACTTCATTCCAGATCGCTTTCATTGTCACAGCTGGGATTTTGTTACCAGCTTTTTAAAACATTTTATGATGGTGCAGTCACTGTGTTGAAGGTTGAGAATATATATCTATATTTTTTTGATAGGTATAGGATACATTTTAGTTCTGAGGTTACAATCTTAGATATTCTATGTGATTCCAATCCGTCTCTGCAAACTCTGTCGCTGTCAGAATGCATTCCATTAACTTTACTTTCCATTAACCAATCTGGTTCAGAGTAGAGCCCCTTTAAAGACAGAAATACTGAAAGAAACTTCATGAAGACAATTATAAATGTTACAAGTCTTTCATTGAAAAAGTCTTCTACTCGAAAATAACATGCGATTACATTTTCTTTTATTTCTAAATTCAGCACAACTGAGTGTTTTACAGGTATGAATGAAACATCTACAGACATTTAGACTTTATTGTAACATTTTAAGCAGCTGAAAGTTTCAGTACAAAACATGGCCTTTTCTTTATATCAAAATAATGCTTTGTTTGGGTTATAAAAGCTTTGATATCCTCTGCAGTGAGTATTGCCTGGAGAGACGACTGACCTTGTCTTCTGTTGCTTTCGTCTTTGACGTCTGTGGCTGCTGTCATTAACACTAGCACAAACAGAGAATCTGCCTACCTAGAAGGACGAGGGGTCAGTTTGACCCTTACTGTGTTTTTCTATGTTAGCGTTGCCAGTGGTGTGATTAAAACACCAGGATCATTTCTGATAGTATAATGTTCTGCCAGACATAGCCTCCTCTGAAAATGAATTATTTTAGGACCAAAAAAGGCTGTAGAAATTTTTTTTTTTTTTTTTTACCAAATCGTTGTCTATTTTAGTCTTTTACATTAAATTATAACTATCATTGGGAATATAACAAAAATATGAAGTCAAAACAATACAGTAAGAATGATTGATCACTGAACAGACGGTATGGCTCGTCATTCAAGAGTTGCACTTTTTGCATATGAACCTTTTCAACTCCTTTAATGCACATGAACCAGACAGCCAGTTTTCTTGCATTGAATGCATGTGTTAATTGTCTTATTCCCATTGCTAGAAGTCACCAGAGGAAATGTCACCATCCCGATCTTGGATGTCTTTCAGTTTGTATTTCTTCTTCCAGCAGCCATCACCACTGTAAAAAAATAAAAATAAAACACTGCATTCAAAGGCAAATTTCATTTTCAAATACCATTCAAAAACAAGAAAACTACAAAGGGTCAAAATGATCCCTCAGTCCTTCTAGGTAGGTGTTTGTTACTTCTGAAAAAATATAAAGTGCTTGGAGTGTAATCTCATACAAGACTATAAGCTAAAGACAAATGTACCAGAGTAGGAGGATTTAATATCAGGTTTTATGGATTTCAAGAATACAAATGTTTTCAAATGGGGGCAAACTCACTGGTTAGACCACATTGGGCTGCTGATGCTGAATCAGTTGGATCCTTTAAAACCCAAACACAACACACAAGTTCTGAGATTAATCAGCTGCTTGGAACTGAACAAGCACTGGTGGGCCGTATGTATGTCTGTCTGTCTGGGGTACTTGAGTATTAGGGTTCGCCAGTACAGTTCTTACTAGAATTGTAGAGCTGGGACAATATTCAAATAAACATGGCTTGAAATGTATTCAGTGGCAAAAATGACCATGTTTCTATTCGTACATATAACAGAAATTACATGATATCTAGATACCCATGCAAAGGAAACTAATATATAAATGAGATCTGAAATAAAATAAAAACTTTCCACTGCACAAAAGAGGTGTGTAACTATGTTCTTTAGGAGGTAATATGGTCAAAAATAATGTTACTTTTGTTTTCCAGCTAAAATACAATTTAAATATTAAATGTATACATTGCCTCCTAGAATAATACTGAGACATGCAACAAAATGCAGGTCCACAGAAAATAGTATATTTCTCATGACCATTTAAAAAAAACCCACACAAATCATTTCACCCATTATTCAGAAAAAACAAGAGCACAAAGAGTTGTTAGGTAATCTTTAATAGAAGAAAACACATCTTATTCAGTCTTGAACAGGAACAATGTAATTAAGAAATGGCAGCGGATCCTGCTACCTTTGCATTGCGTCATGTCATTGTGTTTGCTCAGAAAGGGAATGTGAAACCTGCGAGTTTGAACAGGGAAGTCTTTGAGCTCCTGGCAGCACTGAAATGAGTTTGAAAGGATCTTGTTTATGCCACAACACAAAACAAGTGTTTCCCTTTCACTGAGACAGCTCTGCCCTCTCTGCTGGTTCCCAGGACACTTGGTGCACAGAGTTCAAGTTCAATCGCACTGCACAGGATCAAAGGCATTGCACAAGTTCTAAACATATAGATAATGGCATGTATTTTGTCCTCTTTTAAAATAATGCATCACTTTATACAATGGGACCAGTTACAAAGTGGCATGGTCATGGCTCTCATTTGCTCCATAATGCCATTCCACTGTCATTCAATTGAATGGGCTGACTTGTCAAGCTCTTACAAGTGTCTATAGAAATCCCACACAAGATGCGTGTCGAGGGAGCACAGAGCAATGAGGTCTAACTAACAGAACACAGCTTCTCTCCCCCTTTAAAGCAAAACAGTGATTCTAAAAGGCTCATTGTTTATTTAAAATGTGATTAATTTCATTTCAGATTGCACCTACATTTACAGTAAATTATGCATTTAAGAAGACCTGAATGCTACAGCTGCAGGCTGCACTGTACCAGTAGTAGCCAGCTACCTGGCATTGATATCCTATGAGATGTGATGAAAGACAGGGGTTTAGCTTGTCCGAGACTGGCAGAGCGTCTCTCTCAGTAGAGCAGAGGTTCTCAAACTTTTCTGTTTGGGGTGGGGCTTCTTAAAACCAATAGGGATGAACTGCAGTGAAAGTAAAAAAGGGTAATGTGGACATTATCTGCAGGTATCACAAGGCCCATCTTTCCCCACAACACAAAGAACATTTTATTCTACTTTAAAAAACACAAGACATTGTACAAAAGAGAAGCTTCCAGAATTTCTCGGGGACCCCAGTTTATGCACCGCTGACACCGAGAGCAAACATGGTGAATACAGAGCCCACGTTACTATAGCAGCTCCGAGCCAGGTTACACAATAAGGCACTTTAGCGTTTGAGCACCGCAAGCAGAGAGCAGAGGTAATGCTCTGCAATCCGATCACATCTTGTGGGAACCACAGGGGAATGATGCTTCAATATACTGTGCAGCGCGGCCTGGTCAGGCAAAAAAAAAAGACAACACACCAGCATCTTCACAGTCTTGGCTTTTCATCCTTTATAAAAGTTGCATTTGCACATCATTTTGCAGTTACTTTTCCCATTCTTTACCATAGTTTGCCTTGTTTTTAAATACGCTTTACCATACCTCTCTGCTTCCCTTTCACCCTATAAAACACTTTGAAGCTGTGGGGCTAAGGCACAGTGGTCTAAAGCAGAGCATAGTCTAATAACATCCTGAGGTATTACAACACAGTCACTTCATGACAAGGCACCTACACAGATGGGTTCTGTAGTGAGGAACTATATTAAGTAAGGAAGGAACTACAACACAGGGTCACTTCCAGGCACTGAGGTATTAAGATACACAGGTCGTTATTTTTATTTTAACTGTAATATGTGCAAATTGAATTCCAGCTAATTCAAAATCAAAGTGTTTGATTTTTGAAAGAATATTCAGTAAAAACACAGTAAACCCCATGTTGTTTTTACTTTTAATCTCTTTGAATTTGAAGTTTTTGTTTTTACTGCCTTCAAAATGATAAACTGATGAAGATATTCTCTTTAATACAATAATCCTTTTTACACTTTTAAAAAGTCAACGCCCTAGCAGCAGTGTTTATAACTGTTAGAAAACTACACAGGTTTCAAGACAATCTGTGTTTCCCTCTAAATAAACTTTACCTTCCCAAATTTCTTGATATATTTTTGTTTTCTACAGATATAGTTCTGTTTACTATTGCAAAATGCACAATATAAATGTGCATTGGATTTTTTATTCCTGTAACAGAAGACGTCTGGATTCTTTCTTGGGGTTCCCTTGTGGAAAGGGTCTCTCTGGGAGTCGTTTCCGCTCAGATACTCCGGGTGGGATTGCTGTGCGTGGTTATCGGGGTCTGTTTAGGAATACTCCCGAGTGAACCTCTCGTGGAACTCCTTCAGTTTGTTCAGAAGGATCCTGAGCTTCTCTGTCGGCGGGAGAATAGTCATCCTGGGATCGTGAGAGGAGGAGAGCAGGGTTAGTTAGCCACACCCTTAGAAATGTTTACCAAAGTAAATTAGCAGTTTCCCCATGCTTTTCCACATGGTTATACTATACTATTTACCAGAGTTTTACCATACCTCTCTGCGCTGTACAATGCTTACCTATTCTTTACCATGCTTTCATTGTGCTTTATTTGCTCTGCTTTTACTGTGGAAACCTTTACAAGGGAGGAACCGGACGAGCACCGATGGACCAAACAGCCTCCTCTCTGAAGCACATTTTCTTCTGTTTCTGTTCTTACGTTCTTAATACTTGCACTGTTACTGGGATCCTTTAAGACCCAACTTGACAAAGTTCTGAGATCAATCAGCCACTAGCAACACTGATGGCTGGTTCGTAAAGTCCCCTGCCCCCACCCCCAAGCGGGTACCTGAAGTGGTGTGTCCCCTCTCTCTGTCCGAAGCCACTGCCCGGTACGAGGCAGATCCCCATCTCCTCCAGGAGCTTCATGCAGTAGAACATGTCTGGAGACTGACCCTTCGCCTGGGGAGCAGAGACACCGCAGGGGAGGGTTAACACAGACAGGGGTGGAACCAACTCCTGAACCACAGGGTATAGGTAACAAACTCAGATATGTCTTATTAAACTCATAGTAAAACCATGTTGTACTGTAAACCATTATATTTACACACAGTGCCTATAGAAAGTCTATACCCCCTTTCAAAATGTTCACCTTTTGTTGCCTTATAGCCTGGAATTAAAATGCATTAATATATATATATATATATATATATATATATATATATATATATATAATTTCATTTATCTACACATCCTAACCCACAACTTCCAAGTGAAAAAAATATTCTAGAAATTTGTAGAAAATGAATTAAAAATAAAAACGGAAATAGCTTGGTTGGGTAAGTGTGCACCCCCCCTTGTAATAGCAATCCTAAATTAGCTCAGGTGTAACCAATCGCCTTCAAAATCACACACCAAGTTAAGTGGCCTCCACCTGTGTTAAATTGTAGTGATTCACATGATTTCAGGATAAATTCAGCAGTTCCTGTAGGTTCCCTGTGCTGGGTAGTGCATTTCAAAACAAAGACTCAACCATGAGCTCCAAGGTGCTTTCAAAAGAACTCCGGGACAAAGTTGTTGAAAGGCACAGATCAGGGGATGGGTATAAAAAAATATGAAAGGCCTTGAATATCCCTTGGAGCACGGTCAAGACGATTATTAAGAAGTGTATGGCACCACCAAGACCCTGCCTAGATCAGGCCAACCCTCCAAGAAGGAGACTGATCTGAGAGGCTACCAAGTGGCCAATGGCAACGTTGCAAGAGCTACAGGCTTTTATGGCCAAGACTGGTCAAAGTGTGCATGTGATAACAATATCCCAAGCACTCCACAAATCTGGCCTGAATGGTAAGGTGGCAAGAAGGAAACCATTACTCAAGAAAGCCCACCTTGAATCCCGTTTGAAGTCTGCAAAAAAACACTCAGGAGATTCTGTAGCCATGTGGCAAAAAGTTTTGTGGTCTGACAAAACTAAAATTGAACTTTTTGGCCTAAATGCAAAGCGTTATGTTTGGCGCAAACCCAACACAGCGCATCACCCAAAGAACCCCATCCCTACTGTGAAGCATGGTGGTGGCAGCATCATGTTATGGGGATGTTTCTCATCGGCAGGGACTGGGGCACTTGTCAGGATAGAAGGGAAAATGAATGGAGAAAAGTACAGAGAAGTCCTTGAGGAAAACCTGCTGCCCTCTGCCAGAAAGCTGAAACTGGGACGGAAGTTCACCTTTCAGCATGACAATGACCCAAAGCACACAGCCAAAGCTACACTGGAGTGGTTAAGGAACAAAAAGGTAAATGTCCTTTAGCCAACTTGGTCGCACATTGTGATTTTTCTTAATGATCCCCACTGCTCAGAAGTCCAACGTTTAACCCATTTTTCACAAAAACCTTTGCCTAAATCCTTTAACATTCAGGGATGGAAGTAGGACAAGCTTGATGAGCCACAGTGTGTATGGCTTTATAAACTCCTAGTAAAACCAGGAATGAATCAATCTGCTATGCAATGGGAGTCCTGTTTCCATCCTTGACATTGTTAGTCAATGCTCCCTGTCCCTGACTGCTGTCCAGAGTGTCAAGGTGTTCGGAGAAGGGCTGCTTTACCTGGGCCTCCTTCATGGCCTTGTCAGGGATCTCAATCCTGGGGAAGGAGTACATGGCTCCCTGCACCGGGTTGCACTTGATCCCTGGAACGGTATTGAATATCTCCTCCGTGAGCTGGGCCTTCTCTGCCAGGTTATTCAGAACTGCAGTCTTCTCCTGGGGAAAGGGGGAGGGGAGACTGGTTACTGCAGTATCACAAATATTCACGAGCCATAAACATTCACTGACTTCAAAGCTAACCCTAAGTTTACCACAGTAAATCTGCACTGTCATTTTGCAGTTATACTGTGCATTTACCAATATACCATAGGAAGCTAAAATGGAACAGTGATGTTACAACACACACTACCATTTAGATACATCATATGCAAGTATATTATTTTATTCAGTAAATAATATATATATACAGTTCTTTACCTCTGGTTGTATTGCTTGAAGGATCCCAATGATTCAGTATCAACAACATGGCTAGGTAACCCATTCCATACCCTCACTGCAATCTGTGTAAAGACGTGTCTCCTTCCCTCTGTCCTAAGTCTCAGCTTCATTTCCAACTGTGTCCTCTGGTCCTGGTTTCTGAGCTGTGCTTACAGTATTGGTCAGGGTTAACTTGGTCTCATGGCCTCTGTTCTAAGTCTCTATCTCCCTTTTCCCTGTGTCCTCTGGTCCTGGTTTCTGTGCTGTTCTTAGTACTGTGATTAAGCTGGTCTTCCATTGTCTCAGGGTCTGACCTTGATAAACTGCTCGTACGAGGGCTCCCCCTCTCTGGGGGGGTTGGTGATGACGTCCAACAGGACCTGTCCCGGGACAGGGGGACACAGCCGCACCGACACCAGCTTTGTGAGCTGCAGCTTGACCTGGGGGTCGAGATTGATCACCTCCATGTACCCGCCCCGGAACCCACACCTGTGGGGGGAAAGACCAGGGGTCAGGAACTCTCAGAGGTAGGAGAGACTGGGGGTCAGACACACTCAGAGACATGGGAGACGGGGGATCAAATACACTCAGAGACATGGGAGACTGGGGGATCAGACACACTCAGAGACATGGGAGACGGGGGATCAGATACACTCAGAGACATGGGAGACTGGGGGTCAGACACACTCAGAGACATGGGAGACGGGGGATCAGATACACTCAGAGACATGGGAGACTGGGGGATCAGACACACTCAGAGACGGGGGGGTCAGACACACTCAGAGACATGGGAGACTGGGGGTCAGACACAGAAACACTCAGACACGGGAGACGGGGGATCAGACACACTCAGAGAAATGGGAGATGGGGGATCAGACACACTCAGAGAAATGGGAGACGGGGGATCAGACACACTCAAAGGCATTGACTGCATTCACACTGGCTCACAGGACACACTCAAGTAAAGGTCCCATTAGAGTAGGATTTGAATGTTAGACAAGCCAAGTGAATTTTGTCTAAATATTTTCCACTTTATAAAATTATCAAAAAATAGGAATGTGTTAGTCCTGGCATTTACATAGTAGTAAATGTACAGTGTAAGCCAGTATTTCATATTCAACATTTCTTCAGTCTGCAATTAAATGCTGCACACAGTCACACAAATACATGTTGCAGAAGTTCATTAAAAACATGATGGAGTGCTTCTTTTGATGGCTTTTGTGATTGGTTACAAACGCTCACAAATACGTTACTGTTTAAATGTGTTTAATCCTGAAGTGATCTTGAAACGGGAACCAACAACCCTGCACTCAGCACTCAACCTTTCCGGAGCTGCATCACACATCTGCCAAACTGCTCTGCACTGATCCAGTCTTTAGAAAAGCATCGCACAGTTCATTTACTTGATCATTTTGCAATTTCCCTGCGCAGACAGATACCCTTGTCTATCTGAAATACTCTCAGGAATGTATGCTAAAGAACGATAATACCAAGTTTTATCAAAATTGGATAAGCTGGTTTCGAGTCCAGGCTATTCTATTGCCGACCGTAGACGTGAGCTCCCCAGGGGGCGGCGCACAACTGGCCGAGTGCCGGGGGGGGGCTGCTTAGGTCGGCCAGGGTGTCCTCGGCTCACCACGCACCAACGCCCCCTGTAGTCTGGATGGGTGCCTGTGGGTTTGCCTGTAAGCTGCCCAGAGCTGCGTTGTCCTCCGACGCTGTAGCTCTGAGGTGGCTGCACGGTGAGTCTGCAGTGTGAAAAAAAGCGGTCGGCTGCTGGCACACGTTTCAGAGGACAGCGTGTGTTTGTCCAAATCAGCGCGGGGGTGGTAGCGGTGAGCTGAGCCAAAAAATAATTGGATATGCCAAATTGGGAGAAAATAATAAAATAATTGGCGATTACTAAATTAAAAAAAAAAAAAAAAGTGACATACGTCCACCTCCATTTTACCCAGTCAATTCCAGCAAGGGATGACAACAGCACTGCCTAAATGAACTGACTGCTGGACACCAGCTCAATGTAATGTGAGCTGTCCGCTGTGGGCTGCACTGTGTTTGAACGGAACCCTGGGCTATGCAGGGCTGACAGACACTCACTCTCCCATGTAGCACTTGGATGTGGAGTGGAAGGAGGCGAGCTCCACAGTGTTGCAGTACTCAGGCCCCATCTCGTACAGAACCTTCTTGAAGGAGTGGAACTGGCAGCCCTGCACGTAGATGTTATCCTGGTAGACCTGCGAGAGAGACGGGACCGCTTACAGAAACACACAAACACACACAGCACAAAGAGTACATGAAGCAAACCTAGCCTGAAGAGGTGAAGCACTGCTGAGTCCAATTGCTTAATTTATTATAACTAATTCAACACCTGCACTATTCTTCCAAGTGTATACCTCCCCCTCCCCCTCCTCCTTTCTCTCTCTCATACACAGATCTTGTGTTGTACAAACACACAGAGGACAGTCGGCCTCTTCTCCGATGATCATTAATACAGGTTACTTCAAAATCGTCCCAACTAATTCATCTTTGTTTCAAGCTAAATAGAATCAGTCTCTTCAACCTATGATGGCACAATGGCCCCTGCTGGTGTGTGTGAGGGGGAATCCTGGTATGTGGGCATCGACTGACCTCGTCCGCCATCAGGAAGAGCTTCTCCTCTGCAGCAAATCGGATCACATCTTCAATGCACTTCCTGCTCTGGACCTGACCTATCACACAAGAGAACGCAGCAGGGATGAAATCACTGTAAATGCAGTTAGGACTGGACATGGATAACAGCACTATGTTTTGTGTTTTCTTTTTTATTTATACAGCAGCAGGACCCTGCTCTCCTGTTGTTTTCTATGGAGGTCAGCTGTTCTGTTGTTACTCAGTAAAAGGAACAACAAATAAAGCTTGGTTGAGAAGATGACACGATCACTTATTAATGACACCTGAGCTGAACCACACTCACTGATGAAACACCTCTCAGGGACGCGCGAGCCCTGCTCTCAAAACCTCCTTCAGTGGACTGCAAGGGTAATTTCTGACAAACTGGTAAATACTGTAAATAAATAACTTTAAAAAGTTCCATTATAATAGTGATAATGTCATTGCTGTGGCATGCTTCTTGGTAATAATGACTTTGGAATATTGTTCAACTGTCTCTTAAGCTAACAGAGTGTTGTCTAAAGGTAGAAGAATGCCTTCTCTTTCCCACCCAAAGTGCTTTTAAATATTCATATTCGTGAAGTGTTGTAATAAGTTTGTATCACTGATAACACTGATAATGTTACAGAACTAACAATTTTTTTTAAAACGAAGCCCCGAGTTAATTACTGTATTAGACGCTTTTCAGCATCAATGATGTTTTCTTTTCTTTTCAGTTAGCAGGGTGGTACAGGCTGGTGAGCACGGCCCTGCTGTGTGTGTTCAGATAGCAGGGTGGTACAGGCTGGCGAGCACGGCCCTGCTGTGTGTGGTCAGATAGCAGGGTGGTACAGGCTGGCGAGCACGGCCCTGCTGTGTGTGTTCAGATAGCAGGGTGGTACAGGCTGGTGAGCACGGCCCTGCTGTGTGTGTTCAGACAGCATGGTGGTATAGGCTGGTGAGCACGACCCTGCTGTGTGTGTTCAGACAGCAAGGTGGTACAGGCTGGTGAGCACGGCCCTGCTGTGTGTGTGTTCAGACAGCAAGGTGGTACAGGCTGGTGAGCACGGCCCTGCTGTGTGTGTTCAGTTAGCAGGGTGGTACAGGCTGGTGAGCCCTGCTGTGTGTGTTCAGACAGCATGGTGGTACAGGCTGGTGAGCACGGCCCTGCTGTGTGTGATCAGTTAGGCTGGTGAATATCGTACCGGTGGGGTTGCCTGGGTTGATGATGCACAGTACTTTGGGCTGGCAGTGCTGCCTGGCTGCAGTCACCGCTCTCCGCAGCTCCTGCACGTCCAGGGCCCAGCAGTTCTCCTCGTCTAGGTAGTAATTGACCTGCACAGCACCCAGCTCCGACAGGGCTGCCGAGTACAGGGGGTACTGAGGGATGGGGATCAGCACCCCTGTGCGAGACCTCCCCTCACCCGACACCAGCAGCTTCAGAAGAGTCTGGGGTGGGGGGGAGGAGAGAAGGAGAGGATGAGAGAGAGAGAGAGAGAGAGAGAGGAGAAATGAGAAAATGAAATCTTAACCACTATAGATCTTTGACACAAATGTAATTTGCCAAGTACATCTGACAATAAGACAGACAGCTTGGATTAAAAAAAAAAAGTCTGGAGCAAGTTTCATCACAATCGTATAAGCAGTTTGCTAGAGAACTGCAAAACGCTAAAGCACGTGTAGACACTGTTTCCACTCTATATATCCCCTCACCGGGGTGATGCATCCCTGCTGCGGGTTAATAACAATGCCATGTCTTTCAGGGCATTGAAAACTAAAAGACAAACGATCACAGATAAATTTAAAAAGAAGATTCCAGAGGAGTTTAAGGGGTTGAACAGCAAAATGACAGAAGCCTAAATGCACTGTTATTGGATGTAATTCGTGTTATACAGCCTCCTAGCCTCAATTCAGAACAGATGCATCCAAGTGAAACAGAGAAGTACAGCGAACCCTCAATGATACTCTGAAGAGTTACTGAGTTCACAGTGGTATGGTCCCTTTGCACTCTCATCTGACACACACTGCAGTATAATGAAGGTACAAGCTGTATTAGATTCTGTGTACTGTTGTATATCCTTGTATTCTCCATGTTTCTGAGTGTGGCGTACTTTTGAAAATAGATTCCTTTAATATGTGCCTTCCTACTTCAAAACACTTTCCTGCAGCTTTTAGAAACAAACCACAGTAAACAAATAACTCTTGGTCCAATTACACTGCTACAGAAAAATCCATGCAAAAATTCAACCAAGCAATGACGGGAACTTGGACTGTAATACTGTATGTTCTGTCAAGGTCTGCCTGCGATGCACAGCACAGCTCCGCAAATCAGACCAGGGTTTTGGTGGTCCAGATCTGCTTTCCCTGTCTCTGAGGATCTTTGTGTTCCCTCGACAACAACTACAACACTCCATCAACCTGGCAACTAGCCTGGCACAGCGTGCCGAGTAACAAAGAGCCCCTGTGTGTCTCACCAAGAGACCTCGGCTTGAAACGCCATGCATGTACATACGAGCCCCTGTGTGTCTGTGTGTTTAAACGTCATGCATGTACATCAGAGCCCCTGTGTGTCTGTGTGTTTAAACGCCATGCATGTACATCAGAGCCCCTGTGTGTCTGTGTGTTTAAACGCCATGCATGTACATCAGAGCCCCTGTGTGTCTGTGTATTTAAACGCCATGCATGTACATCAGAGCCCGTGTGTCTGTGTGTTTAAACGCCATGCATGTACATCAGAGCCCCTGTGTGTCTGTGTGTTTAAACGCCATGCATGTACATCAGAGCCCCTGTGTGTCTGTGTGTTTAAACGCCATGCATGTACATCAGAGCCCCTGTGTGTCTGTGTGTTTAAACGCCATGCATGTACATCAGAGCCCCTGTGTGTCTGTGTATTTAAACGCCATGCATGTACATCAGAGCCCCTGTGTGTCTGTGTGTTTAAACGCCATGCATGTACATCAGAGCCCCTGTGTGTCTGTGTGTTTAAACGCCATGCATGTACATCAGAGCCCCTGTGTGTCTGTGTGTTTAAACGCCATGCATGTACATCAGAGCCCCTGTGTGTCTGTGTGTTTAAACGTCATGCATGTACATCAGAGCCCCTGTGTGTCTCACCAAGAGACCACGGCTTGAAACGCCATGCATGTACATACGAGCCCCTGTGTGTCTGTGTGTTTAAACGTCATGCATGTACATCAGAGCCCCTGTGTGTCTGTGTGTTTAAACGTCATGCATGTACATCAGAGCCCCTGTGTGTCTGTGTGTTTAAACGCCATGCATGTACATCAGAGCCCCTGTGTGTCTCACCAAGAGACCATGGCTTGAAACGCCATGCATGTACATCAGAGCCCCTGTGTGTCTCACCAAGAGACCACGGCTTGAAACGCCATGCATGTACATCAGAGCCCCTGTGTGTCTGTGTGTTTAAACGTCATGCATGTACATCAGAGCCCCTGTGTGTCTGTGTGTTTAAACGTCATGCATGTACATCAGAGCCCCTGTGTGTCTGTGTGTTTAAACGCCATGCATGTACATCAGAGCCCCTGTGTGTCTCACCAAGAGACCACGGCTTGAAACGCCATGCATGTACATCAGAGCCCCTGTGTGTCTGTGTGTTTAAACGTCATGCATGTACATCAGAGCCCCTGTGTGTCTCTGTGTTTAAACGTCATACATGTACATCAGAGCCCCTGTGTGTCTGTGTGTTTAAACGTCATGCATGTACATCAGAGCCCCTGTGTGTCTCTGTGTTTAAACGCCATGCATGTACATCAGCCTCGTATGCTGCCAAAACACTGCAGGAAAGAAATGCCAGGGAGCAACAATTAGCAGCACAACTAATAACAGACAGTCCATTCAGAATTAACAAAACACCAGAACATTCTCCCCACTTCAGATCTCACCAAATCCACAGTTCATATCCTCTCATCTTTATCTTCTTTAAAAAATGTTCTTATGTTAATTTGGACTTTTCTTGCCTATTTGAGTCGGTGTAACCTGCGCCACTCAAACCTCAGCAAAGACAACAGGCTACACTCTGAAAGTTATGCCGGGCACTGACATCAACGCAGACAGTAAAGGACGGGACAAAGCAGGTTACCAAAATTTCAATGAAGGTCAAAGGCAGTTTGTGCCTGTTTGCGGCAAGTTTTTTTCATCAAAATCAGGGGCAAACGTATTCTGCCCTAGCTTTAGAGGTTTGCCGTCATCAAAATCTGGCCCAATGTCTCATACAAACTAGCACAAGCACAATCTAGTCAAAACGTGGAAATGTTGTTCATTTCATTTTTTGAGTTTCTTTTAGTATTTCTAAAAGCTCAGAGCAGCATTCCTAGTGTCAGGGTAACACCAGACCACTAGAGATCTCTGCTCAGGAAATCCCTGAATTGGAGGACTGGAAGCCACAGGCACAATGCCAGCTGGTCCCCACAGGTTTGCACAGCCAATTCTACTAAAACATTTACCCAAGCAAAGCCAATAAAAGGGGCACCACACTGAAAGCATATCAAGACATAACCAAACAAATTTACTGCCAGCTCAATTAGCCACAGTGTAGAGGTAACAAGCGCAACTGTGATTGGTTAAACTCCTTAAAAAATAAAAAAGGGAAGTTCAAACTGCTCTAGAATTGAAGACTTCTTTCTATCCCTTTCTGTGAAATATTCAAGTTGCAAAGCCCGGTTACCGAGGGAACACTTAGACGTGGCCCGCGTACCAGGGTGATGCTGCTATTTTGTTCATGCACTGCTTCAGGGATGGAAAGAAGACTCCTATTGCACAGCAGTTTCACCCATCCCAGGTTTTACTACGAGTTTGATTAGCCACAGTGTATAGGTAACAAGCTCAGGTGAAAAACAAGGATTGGATCAAACTGCTGTACAATGGGGGAGCCTTATTTCCATCACGCCGCTTTGTATATTAGAGTTGATGGTTCCCTGTAGCTGTGCTCTTTTAGAAAGGACGGGTGATGTGAGCTCAACGGTAGCTGGTCCAGCGCAGCAGAAAGGAGGCAGAAGAAAGATGCACTGTGTTTGAACTGAACCAAAGCAAACAAAGGGAATCTAATTCAACTGTGACACATCCGGGGCTGTATAACTACATGGGTAAAGTTAGTCGCTTAGCAGTATAACTGCACGGATCTGGGTATAGTGACATGGGCTGCGTTGGTTTTGGGATGATTATGCATAATAAAAAAATGTCTCATCTGTGCTCAGACTGGCTGAAACAACCATGAGTGTTGTTTAACCCAAAATCATGTTAAACAAACACAATGAAGTCACGTAGGAGTCCCAAGCACTCAGGCTGTAGCGGGACTGCAGGTCTGTGAGATACTGGCGTCTGATGTTCACACTTAGTTCTGAGTCACACGTATACAACACTGTGGCTTCTCTACTCCACAAACCACATTTTAGTGTGGTTGTCTGAGACAAGCACAGCTTACCTGACATTTGCTACGTTTGTACCAATTTACTGCGGTAAAAAAAATAATTTGACAGAGCAGCATAATAAAAATTGACATGGCATAGATAAATGTGGACTTACATGAAGAGAGACACAGACTCAGAGACAGACAGACAGACACAATAAGACAGGTAATAGACAGGGAGACAGGCAGACAGACAGGGAGGGAGGGAGGTATGCATGTTTCACCACGATGGCGTCGCTGGCTCCGGTGGACAGGTAGATGTTGTTTGGATCGGAAGGGATTCCTCCGTCTCGCCTCTCGATATATTGTGCCACGTCCTGACGAACACACTCGATACCCTGACTGGCACTGTACGCTCCTACACACACGCAGAGAAACACGGGGTGTGAAATAAGGAACACCATGGGCATCAAAGTTAGAGATCAGACAAGGAACAGCAGATGCCACAGTCTGGTGCTTACTGTGCCATTTAGATAGTACAGGGTGGGGTAGGGCAGGGGGGTTATTAAAAACATAAGAAAGTATATTAATGAGAGTCAGTTCCTGGGAATTGACTGATCCTCAAACTCAGGTCTTACAGGATCCCAGTGATTCAGCATCAACAACGTGACTAAGTAACCCATTCCATACCCTCCCCACTCTCTTTGTGTCTCCTTCCCTCGGTTCTACTTAATTTCCAGGTGTGTCTTCCTGTCCTTATTTTATATCCTGTCCTATGTGTATCTCCAGTTTATTTCCAGCTGTGTCCTCTGGTCCTGGTTTCTGTGCTACACTTAAAGCATTGGTTAAGGTTATCTGTCAACTCCTTTTAGATACTGCATGGTGCATACTGTGCATTTAGAGAACAGTGGAGTCGGGTGGGGTACAGCAGGGGGCTCGATTACAGAGTGCTGCTCAGAGAAGAGAAAGGGATGCAAGGAAGCTGTGCTCACCGATGCTGCCACCTCCACAGGCCTGCAGGATCCTGCGTGCTCGCTCCTTCGCGTCCTCGGGGAACTTGTTATCATTCAGGAGGTCTGGGTAGGCGCACAGAGCAATCACCTGAGACAAGAGAGAGCGAGAGAGGGGTCAATACGACACACAGACATCCTAACACACTGATGCACTACACTATACAGAGCAATCACCTGAGAGAGGGACAGAGAGAGAGGGCTCAATACAACCCACAGACATCCTAACACATGGATACACTGCACTATACAGAGCAATCACCTGAGAGAGTGACAGAGAGAGAGGGCTCAATACGACACACAGACAGCCTAACACACTGATGCACTACACTATACAGAGCAATCACCTGAGAGAGGGACAGAGAGAGTGGGCTCAATACGACACACAGACATCCTAACACACTGATGCACTACACTATACTATACAGAGCACTCACCTGAGAGAGGGAGAGAGAGAGAAAATTAAATCTCAGCAGAGAGATGATTCTATAACTACTATTTATTATTTTGTTTATTGTGTCATAAGTTGTGATAAAATGATAATAGTTTATACATAAAGATCTAAAGAATATTTTACTACTTTTAACTAAGAAGACATCACAAATAAGACAAGAGAAGGAAAAGAGTGCAGTGTACAGGAGAAAGAAAACAAATCAACCCCCCACCATCCCTGCAGGCCGGCTGCAGAAACTGTTACATCGAAGACTCCAAACCAACCACTGGAACAGGTGGGTCCAGAGAGCTTTGAAATATGATACCCAGCAGAGCTGAGGACTGTACAAAAAATGCTCTCTTAAAAAGACAGCCCAGAGACACTAATGGCAGACTTCTCCCTATCTGGAGAGACCAGGACCAAAACAAACCTGATGTTCTTCACAAAGCAGCCAGCTGCCTTGTTCAATGCTCTGTGTAACACATTAAGGCACTTTAAAAGGAAAGGCATCTGCAATGGCAGACAATTAGTGATAACAGAAGACACAGACCCTGACCTCACTGTGTTTACATGCAATATCTATCACAATGGCACTGTGCTGAAGGCTGTGAGGCCAGCCTAGACACTTTTGAACAGTCTTTCCAGAGAGTGAAGCAACAGGCTGAAAATGAGAAGCTGCGCACTGACTGCACACAGCAGGGCAGACAGGGTGCGGACTGTAGTGCTGCAGATGCCACATCCAGCACAGAGCCTGCCAGGAACACTGCCCAGCTCACCCCCAGTCTGTCACCAAAGATGCCCAGCCCTGTGAAAGCCATCAAGGACTGCCTGTCAGACCTGGAGAGGGAGTTTACTGAATTCAGAGAATCCATCACAGCCAAACTAAACCAAGGAAAAGTATAGAACAGCTAAAAGACAAAATCAATAAAATAAAAAATGAACAAAGCAGTGGTGGCTGAACTGAAAGCACAAGCTAGCGAGCTGCAGCTAGAGAACGACCGTCTGAAGAGCGACATGAAGAAGGTCAGAGAGGAGCTGCAGAAGAAGGCACCACTCAGTGAGACCAGGAGCCTCCACAGAGAACTGCAGAGTCTGAAAGAAAAGCTGGCAGAAACAGACACATGCAGCAAGACAGCGCCAACCAGGAGTGAGAATCAGATTCAGCCTCAGATTGAAAAGGCAGAGACAGCATTGGCTGCTGTAGAGAGACAAAAGGGGAAGTCGCAATCCCAGCCCTCGGAAAAGGACGTTCTCAACAGCGCTGTGAACCCCACACAACACCAGAGAAGAAACACAACAACCAACACCAACACAGACATAGACAATGAAGAGTACGAGACACCAACACCATCCCCTGAAGAACAGGCTCAACCTTCAAACCCCCAAACCAGCAACAAACACCCCCAGCCTGACGTGGCGATTCTCATTGACTCCAAAGGGCGCTACCTTGACGAAAGGCATCTGTTTCCGGGAAAGCGCATCACTAAAATCAGATGCCCCAATACAGAGAGCGCCTTCCAGATTATAGCAAAGCCACAGTTTGTAGCCCCAAAATACATCATAATCCACACAGGGACAAACTATCTGCCGCAGCATTCCGAAGATCTGCCCAAATCACCGGAACAACTGGTTGAACTGGCCACACAGCAACTCCCCGCAGCCAAAAATCACTCTCTCCACATTGTTGCTGAGAAAAGATGTGCCAGAGCACAGTATTCATGAGATTAACAGGAAGATCTCAAACAGCTGCGCTCGCCTCCCCAGTGTGCACGTAGCTCATCACCACACACTCCAACACAGACACCTGTATGACGAAGTCCACCTCAACCAACAAGGGATGAAAATCTTTGCAAAAACCATCAAAGATGTCACCCTTGGCCGAGACCCAGCCAGGACCAGCAGAGAGCCAATGCCAGCCTCCCATGCAAAGAGATACAGAGAGCTTGGAAGGAGAGGCCCCCAAGAACCCACACCGTATGCATGTGGATTCACCAGGAGCAGCACCCCCGGCCCCCCAGACACCCCCACCTCCTCCAATCCTCAGGAACAGCCCCGCACCGTCCCCAGATGCAACGACATCCGAACTGAGTGACATCAAGCAACTCCTTCACATAATCAGCTCCAGATTACTGACAGCATCGGTTGCAACCAGGGTGAGCAATGGACTAGCTAATGTGTCTATAAGCTGTGTGTATGAGCATGTACAAGTGTGAATACATCAACTCCCAGTCATCTTCTGAAATTATCCCCCGAGTATCAAGATCAGAAAACCTCTGGAGAGTATATATTTACACTTCTCAGAAAAAAACAGTAGTAATAACAACAACAACAACAACAACAATAATATAGCTCTTTAGAAAGGTTCATAAACAATTGTGTTCACAACTTATCTCACCATAAACAATTGTATCAGTAGTAACTATCTCGTTTAAAATCAGCAGCTGGAATGTTCAGGGCTTGTGCTCTTCATTGTTTGGAATGAAGAGTACAGTCTCTGATTTTGTAAATAGTTTAAAAGACATGGATGTAATTATTCTTTGTGAAACATGGCTCAGTGCAGATGTGTCTAGTCAATGCCCCGTGGGGTATGGGGAGCTCAGAGTGCCCTCACAGAGAGTCAGGTGGCATAATTATTATTATTATTATTAGTTTATTTAGCAGACACCTTTATCCAAGGCGACTTACAGAGACTAGGGTGTGTGAACTACGCATCAGCTGCAGAGTCACTTACAATTACGTCTCACCCGAAAAACGGAGCACAAGGAGGTTAAGTAACTTGCTCAGGGTCACACAATGAGTCAGTGGCTGAGGTGGGATTTGAACCGGGGACCTTCTGGTTACAAGCCCTTTTCTTTAACCACTGGACCACCACAGTTTCACATTTATGGTTAAAGGAAGCATTTTCCAAATGAACAGAGATCTCTACCTGTGTGCTGCATACATACCGCCCCCCGACTCCCCTTATTTTAATGAGGAGGTTTTCCACAATCTAGAGTCAGAGATGCTGCACTTCCAGACACTCTGTAATGCACTGCTGTGTGGAGACTTGAACTCCAGGACGGGCAGAGAAAATGATTTTATAACAATAGAGGGAAATAAGCACATGCTACTAATAGCAGCAGCCAAATCAGAATTAAGGAAAACAAATGCAATTATTAAGATCCAGAAAAAAAAAACCTAAAGAAAAATTGTTTGACAGGGAATGTAAAGCAATGAGGAACAAATTAAGAGAACTATCTAATCTGAAACAGAGATCTAACAAAATAAAGAATTACGACTCAATTACTGTCAAACTTTAAAACACTACAAACCAAACAATTATTACAGCTTGAACAATCAATCGATAATAATTCTTTCTGGTCAAATTGGAAGAATCTGAACTCCAGTAACAGTAACAAGGAATTGGCAATCCTTAATGGAAACATCTGGAAACAATACTTTGAAAAACTTTACAAACCAATCCCAAAAAATAATCTAACTCTAAATCAAAATGATTAACTTGATAAATTAGTAAACCTGGAAAGAATTAAAGATAATCAATCACCTCTATATGGCCCAATCACCTAGCATGACAAACAGACAAACTGAAGTCCCTCTCAGCCAGGAAAACCTGTGGCCTCGACAGCAACAGCAATGAGATGCTAAAACACAGCAACAACCATCTGAAAGAGACCCTGGTGAAACTCTTTAACATCATTCTGAGCACAGGCTGCTTTCCAGAGATCTGGAACAAAGGGCTCATTACACCAATTTATAAAAATGGAGACAGATTAGACCCGAATAATTATAGGGGTATCTATGTAAAGAGTAACTTAGGGAAAGTATTCTGCAGTATTATTAACACCCAAATACTGAACTTTCTGACAGAACACAGCCCTACAGACCACATTTACACCCTGCAGGCCATTATTAACAAGCACGTCAAATCAGACCAGCAAAGGAAAGGTGTTTGCTTGTTTCATTGTCTTTAAAAAAGCCTTTGATTCAATCTGGCACCCTGGTCTCTTCTTCAAACTCATCCAAAGTGGCATAGGGGTCAAGGTGTACGATATTATTAAATCAATGTATTCAGAAAATAAAAGCAGTGTCAAACTTAAGAACAAAAGGACAGAGTTTTTCAAACAGGGCAGGGGAGTGACACAAGGGTGTAACCTGAGCCCAACTCTCTAACATCTATGTGGATGAGTTGTCTACAGTGCTGGAGCAGTCCTCTGTCCCAGGAGTAACTCTGGATGACACTCAAATGAAATGCTTGCTCTATGCTGATGATCTGGTTCTGTTATCTCCCACAGAGCATGGGCTGCAGCAGAGTTTGAACCTGCTGGAGCAGTATTGTGAAACATGGGCTTTAAACATAAACATGAACAAAACAAAAATTATGATTTTCCAAAAAAAAGACAGGATACAGGGAAATAAATACCAGTTCACCCTCGCTGGCAAAACATTAGAGCACACAACAAATTACACCTACCTGGGACTAATGATCAGGGCGCTTTAACCCAGCTGTCTGTGCACTGAGACAAAAGAGCCATTCATGCAATAAAGAAACAGGTGTATAACCTAAAGCCATCAATCACAGTCTGGCTCAAACTCTTTGACCAAGTTATACAACCAATCCTTTTGTACGGCAGTGAAGTTTGGGGCCCCACTCTAAATTGTGAGTACAGTAATTGGGGCAAAAGTCCAACAGAAATCTTACATGTAGAATTCTGCAAAAACATCTTGCAGTTGCACAGAAATGCTCCAAGCAATGCTTGCAGAGCTGAGCTAGGACGTTTTCCTTTACTGCTCACTGCACAAAAGAGAGCTTTGAGGTGCTGGAGCCACCTGAACCAAAGCAACCCCGACTCCTACCAGTGCAAGGCCCTGAAGAGCCAGGTGAGCTATTCAATTAAAAAGACCATCAACTACATGATGGAGAAGATCTGCGAGGAGAACCAGATCAGCATCACAGAGCCTCAGAACAGCTGCTCTAATCAGGCCCCAGTGATATCTAAAATAGCTACCGCCCTGAAAAACAAATACCTGAAACAGTGGGACAGCCAAGTAAAATCACAGCATAAATTAGAGTGCTTCCAGAGCTTAAACAGACCATACGCCCTGGCAGAATATTTGAGAATATCAGAGTTAAAGACCGAAAACTAAAACAACTACTGACCAAATACAGATTGAGCGACCAGATCGACACAGAGCCACGTGGAGACCCAGAGAGATGAGACTGTGTGAGCAGTGTGAGTTAGACCACATAGAGACAGAGCTCCACTTCCGACTGCACTGCCCCAAATGCAAGCTGGTCAGGGACACATTCATACCCAAATTCATGAGTCACATAAGTGACTTAACCCACTTCACAGAAACTGAAAAATTACAAATACTGGGGATAACGTGCACCAGCTGCAGAATATGTGACTGCCTGCAGTCGAAAAGAAAAAAATGATCTGCACTGAAAATATGTCTTTTCATTGTGGCTGTTTATACATTGTGACTTCTGTGTGTTTGTTTTTCTTTCTCATACATTGTAATTGCTTTGGCAAAACATGTTTATTCCTGTCATACCAATAAAGCTTATTGAATTGAACTGAAATTGAGAGAGAGAGAGAGAGAGAGAGAGAGAGAGAGAGAGAGAGAGAGAGAGAGAGAGAGAGAGAGAGAGAGAGAGAGGGTTAAGATGGTACAATAGTTTCCTTGTTACACCAGGGCTTTAGTACAAAGCTGCATTGTGTTTCCCTAAAACTAACAAAACTGGATGTTTTGTTCAAGTGGACAAACCAAGATTTATTCCAGGAACTTACGTTTATCCTTTTAAAGTGACTGTAGCTAACAATCCCACACATTCTCCACACCAAGCACATCCATTCACTATACAAGTCTCAAACATGCAGTTTTGAAAGAAATATTTTAAAACATGATATCTGGTTGTCATGCCTTCAGTTGCACTTGCCTGGTAATTTCACCTGGAGGCTGAAATTGTCCCCACCCCTTCAATGGCTTCTGTTCTGTCATTGATCAACCAACTGCATCCCCTAATGATTGACATGTTTTCAGCCAATAACATGCTTTGACCCCAAAGGTCACAGAGCTATGAAGTGCAAGTATAACAGATTTCCTCAGGGTAAGGCATGGAAACTGATAACTTTCTTTAGCCTAGTCTAATACCACGTTTTAAAATGAAAATGTATGCTGTAACACGTGTTTCTTTCAAAACTGCACAGTTTAGACCTATGTAACTAAAGGAAGAGTAAAACAGGTCTGAATATTGAAATGATGGTTGTCAGCTATAATCACTGTGCTCATCCTGACCCCTGACCCCTGCCTTACCTGTCGCAGGAAGGTGATTGGCCGCTGGCCCAAGGCGTGGGCATCTCCGATGTTGGCCTTGATGACCTCAGTGAACGGCTTCTTCACACCCTGAGCGAGAGAGAGAGAAAAAGAAAGAGAAAAAGAAGATCACACAATAGCTACACACACTCATCCAGCCCATCAGTGATCATCCGGTTGCAAGTAGTTGATAGATCTCAATACTTTGTCAAGTTAAAGGATCCCAATGATCCCCATTCATAAGAACAGAGGAACACTCTGTGTAAAGAAGTGTCTCCACTTAATTTCCAGCTGTGTCCTCTGGTCCTGGTTTCTGTACTGCACTTAAATACTGGTGAGGGTTAACTTTGTCAACTTCATTCAAGCTTTTAAAGATTTCAATCAAGCCCCCCCTCAGTTGAAGTTATGGATGGATTATTACTTGACACATTAACTCCTGGCTTCATTTTGTTGCTTGTATTTTGACATATTGTTATTTTACTCATGTTGTTATCAGGACTATACACTCCACTGAATTGTACCCCTTTGCCCTAGAAAGCTTTACCACTGGTAATATTTGGCATACTAGTTAAGGAACTGCTGACCCCATGTAGATGTAGACCCCACACTTTTATAATTAACTTTCATTCATTTTAGTGCTCCTAAATCAATATACAACTGCCTAACAGCTCCAAAGTAATCTTATCTGTTAACTTTCTACCCTACATGGAGAGGAACGCAAATAAACTCTTTAACTTGTGGATTTCTAAGCACTGTGGGCTTGATTCTTAAACTGTGTTCATGCATTTTAGGTTTCACAGATTGTAACAGTGTAAATTAGTAAATCTTATTCTCAACTTTATCAATGAGTTTGTAGGTGCAGGTTTGCAGAGACACCCTACCAATCCCTCAGCTCTAACCACTAGACCACACTGTCTCCCTCTCACCCAAACCCTCAGCTCTATCCACTAGTCCACACTGTCTCCCTCTCACCCAAACCCTCAGCTCTAACCACTAGACCACACTCTCCCTCTCACCCAAACCCTCAGCTCTAACCACTAGACCACACTCTCCCTCTCACCCAAACCCTCAGCTCTAACCACTAGACCACACTGTCTCCCTCTCATCCAATCCCTCAGCTCTAACCACTAGACCACATTGCCTCCCTCTCTCAGCTCTAACCACTAGACCACACTGTCTCCCTCTCACCCAAACCCTCAGCTCTAACCACTAAACCACACTGTCTCCCTCTCACCCAAACCCTCAGCTCTAACCACTAGACCACACTGTCTCCCTCTCACCCAAACCCTCAGCTATAACCACTAGACCACACTGTCTCCCTCTCACCCAAACCCTCAGCTCTAACCACTAGACCACACTCTCCCTCTCACCCAAACCCTCAGCTCTAACCACTAGACCACACTCTCCCTCTCACCCAAACCCTCAGCTCTAACCACTAGACCACACTGTCTCCCTCTCATCCAATCCCTCAGCTCTAACCACTAGACCACATTGCCTCCCTCCCTCAGCTCTAACCACTAGACCACACTGTCTCCCTCTCACCCAAACCCTCAGCTCTAACCACTAGACCACACTCTCCCTCTCACCCAAACCCTCAGCTCTAACCACAAGAACACAATGCCTCCCTCCCTCCCTCCAAACCCTTAGCTCTAACCACTAGAACACACTGCCTCCCTCCCTCCAATCTCTTAGCTCTAACCAGTACACCCCACAGAGTAGTTTTAGGCACATTCCCCTGGGCTCTTTGACACAGAAGTTCACAGTCTCTGGGCGATCTCAACCCTTCAGAGCTGCGTCTAGTTAACCAGTGCAAGAGAACCACATGAGCTCTAGCTAGGCTTTCACCCTCAGATTTACCCCTCTAAGTCTTATACATAACCACACTGCCTCCCAGCTGCTCAGCCCTAGCTAATACTAATCATGAAGCTGCTCTCAATCAAAACACCAGATTTCAGAATATTGCAGCCCCTTGTCTCATCCACAGCAGACTACCAATATGTCCAGTTGATCCTGTCTCTTATACCAGTTAATATGTACAGTGAACATGTGTCTATGCAGGGTTGTCTCTTTTTACAGCTTCACTTCACAGTCCTCCTGCTCACCTAAAGAAGACACCCTTATACCACTAGAGACAGTCAGCTGGGCATATTAACTGATATAAGAGACAGGGGCAACTGAACATATTAATGGACATAAGAGACAGGGTCACTGTACATATCAACTAATATGAGAGACAGGGTCCACTGAACATATTAACTTATGCAGTATAAGAGAAAGGGAGAGAGTGTGAAGCTTATACAAATATTAAAAGCCTCTTTTTGAAACCTGAAACCTACTTAACAAAAACTAGGGGGAAATGACCCAGCTATACCAGAGGACAGTTGTGTTCACGAGAGTCACACACATACTCCCACCTCAGACCCAACACACTAGAGATACTGTACCAAACGAACGAGACTCCGGGACTGTAATCTGAATCTCAACAGTCTCTCCGGGGGCCTGTGGTTCACTGTCCTGCAGAGCTGTCGATCCCGCTGTGACTGTCTGGATACAGGCTGTGCTCTGTTTCTTTAGAACAGGATGTGCGAAGAGTGGAAACAGCTGCACACAGGAAACCACATGAACTCCTAAACGATGCAGGCCAACAAAAAAGCTCTCTGCAACACAACACCCCCCACCCCTAACCCCCAAGCCCACTCACTCCACAGCCAGCCAGCCCGCCCAGCCAAGAGGAACACTCCACTGTACAGCCAGGGAGAGGGAGAGTGAGAGAGAAAGGGAGAGAGGGAGAAGGTGAGGGTGACAGGGAGCAAGGGCGAGAGGAAAAGAGCGAGAGGGAGAGGTATTTTGAAGGCTATTTTGAAATGATTGGGATTGTGGTTATGAACCTTGCAGAGCCTAAACTTCTTAAACAGAAAAAAAGTAAGGATTGGAAACCAAACAACATGACAGAGTAAGAAAATAATCTATTCTGTCTTTAAGCAGCCCCTGTGTGTTACTGACAGCAGCACAGTTGATAGGTTGTCTGTCAGTGAGAATTTGACTTTCCTTTTGCAGAAACACTGACAGCACAAGTTCAGCACACAAACACAACCTAATAAACATCACATGGATATCATATGACAGTATGTGAAATGGCAGTATTACTGCCAGCCCTTACAAAGCTAAAATCTGCATCATAAATTTGCAAATTCTTTTCCTATGGTTCTAGTATGCGTTTGCCATAGCTTATCGTGGTTTGCCAAGCTTTTTTAATATGCTGCACAATGCATACGTGTACCTTAGCATGCTTTCACTGTGCTTTATTACACTTTGCTGTGCTTTTACTGTGAGAACACTATAAGGGTTAGTTAACCATGGTTTGTTTTGTTTTTTTTATATGCTTTGCCATACCTGTCTGTGCTTTACAATGCTTACCTCTACTTTCACTGTGCTTTATTACACTTCGCTATGCTTTAACAATGGCAATCTTTTATAATGGAATCAATAAGATTTCAGTCTGCATTTTGCTCTATGCACCAAGCTGCTCCGGAGCAGTTTACATTAGCTCCTGACTGTGTAAACTGATAGTACCCCCCTGTGCCCCGGGCGTGTTCACACTGTGTAAACTGATAGTACCTCCCTATGCCCCGGTCATGTTCACACTGTGTAAACTGATAGTACCTCCCTGTGCCCCGGTCGTGTTCACACTGTGTAAACTGATAGTACCTCCCTGTGTTCTGGTCGTGTTCACACTGTGTAAACTGATAGTACCTCACTGTGCCCCGGTCGTGTTCACACTGTGTAAACTGATAGTACGTCCCTGTGTTCTGGTCGTGTTCACACTGTGTAAACTGATAGTACCTCCCTGTGTTCTGGTCGTGTTCACACTGTGTAAACTGATAGTACCTCCCTGTGTTCTGGTCGTGTTCACACTGTGTAAACTGATAGTACCTCCCTGTGTTCTAGTCGTGTTCACACTGTGTAAACTGAAAGTACCTCCCTGTGTTCTGGTCGTGTTCACACTGTGTAAACTGATAGTACCTCCCTGTGTTCTGGTCGTGTTCACACTGTGTAAACTGATAGTACCTCCCTGTGTTCTGGTCGTGTTCACACTGTGTAAACTGATAGTACCTCCCTGTGCTCTGGTCGTGTTCACACTGTGTAAACTGATAGTACCTCACTGTGCCCCGGTTGTGTTCACACTGTGTAAACGGATAGTACCTCCCTGTGTTCTGGTCGTGTTCACACTGTGTAAACTGATAGTACCTCCCTGTGTTCTGGTCGTGTTCACACTGTGTAAACTGATAGTACCTCCCTGTGTTCTGGTCGTGTTCACACTGTGTAAACTGATAGTACCTCCCTGTGCTCTGGTCGTGTTCACACTGTGTAAACTGATAGTACCTCACTGTGCCCCGGTTGTGTTCACACTGTGTAAACGGATAGTACCTCCCTGTGTTCTGGTCGTGTTCACACTGTGTAAACTGATAGTACCTCCCTGTGTTCTGGTCGTGTTCACACTGTGTAAACGGTTTCACGGGGTGTGGTAATAAGATAATTCCACCATGCTGTGGGTACATCGCACACGTCACACGTCACAATGTTCACTATGCTGCCCTCTTTCTTTCCACTTAGAGCTCTTCTATAGGCTTTCCCTCTGCAGAATGCATGGCTCTGGCTGAAAGCATTGAAACCGGACTGTTTTTAAAATACTTTATTTAAAGCCTGTGGAAATGCACACAGGTTTTTTTGTTTTGTTTTTGTTTTTTAAACTACAGGGTCAGATTTACTAAGCATTTTCCCAGTGAAATAAGCCTCTGCTAATGTCTGAGGTGTGTGTACAGGAGCCTTTAAATCAGTGTTGCAGATGTTTTTGTCTGAAAGTGTTGAAGCGGTTGTAGCTGACAAAATAGTCTTGAAGGTGCAGTTTTGAAAGAAACACAGGTTACAGAAAATGTGTATTATCATTTAAAAACATGATATATGGTACTACACTAGGGTAAAGAAATGTTTACTGCATTTTTCCTCCAGTGCAAAGTATAAATGTTTCAGAAGTGTTTAATCCTTTAAAGTAGTGTTTCCCCAACAGCTCCATTATGAACTCTAATTGAAAATGCCTCCCCCCTCCCCTCCTCCTTTCCAAGCTTATCAATGCCAACACCCAGGTAACAACCCCCAACAACCGATTTATCACAATCCATCACACCATGATGCTTCCACAAAGAGAGGACTGACAATGGTTCTGATTGGGCAATGTAATCAATGAGTGTAGGCAGACAGGGACAGTCTTTACCGTGTCTCGACAGAAGAACTGAATATTTGAGTTACCCGTGAAGAACCATCATGTTTTCTGTTTATACCAAGCATAAGGAACCGTTTCCTCTTTCAGACCGATTTCATTTTTGTTTACTTTTGTTTTATAGCCTGACATTCGCCGCGGGGAGCTCTGAATTCACCGTGGGGAGCTCTGAATTCACCACGGGGAGCTCTGAATTACCGCTGGGAGCTCTGAATTTGCCGCAGGGAGCTCTGAATTCGCCGCGGGGAGCCACTTTTGTGATGTTTTCTGCAGAGGACACAGACACCTGACTAAATATTTAAATCCACAGAACTGGCTTTGCCTTTTTTTTATATCTAGGAGGCTGTGTGGTCCAGTGGTTAAAGAAAAGGGCTTGTAACCAGGAGGTCCCCGGTTCAAATCCCACCTCAGCCACTGACTCATTGTGTGACCCTGAGCAAGTCACTTCACCTCCTTGTGCTCCGTCTTTCGGGTGAAACGTAATTGTAAGTGACTCTGCAGCTTATGCATAGTTCACACACCCTAGTCTCTGTAAGTCGCCTTGGATAAAGGCGTCTGCTAAATAAACTAATAATAATAATAATAATAATATTATTCAGTGTCTGCTAATCATACTTTTCTCAACAACAACAAAAAACATGTGTAGGGAAATCTAAAATATGACGCCACTATATACATCTTGGAACTAAACGGTTTACAGAATAGTCAAACAAGCTCTGTAAATGTATTCCTGCTGCATATCATAACGCAGAGGGCGCTCTGAGCAATGCTGCCGGAGCCATGCCCTGTCTGCAGCAATACTCTTTTGGGAGCAAAACTATATTGGAGACTTCTACTAGATTTACAGCTGCGTCGTATCTAGAGAGCACGTGAGCGCCAAAAATGAATGCTGCTTCAGCAACGGGCTGCACAAGACACAAGACACAAACTAGCTATGCTGAGTGACAGACAGAGACAGGCGCGTACCTGTTTGAGTTCCTTCTCGAGCTCCACGGCGCGGATGACGATGGGACCCCGGACCGCGTATTCCACTTTCTTCACGGCGGGGTTCATGGTGTCCACCGTCAGCACCTTGCCCCGAGACTGGAATAACACCTCAGACATCTTCCGTTGAAGGAAACTGCTCCGATGACCCACAGAAAACCCACAGAAACGCCTGCAGCAGGGAGACAGAGAATAAGCTCGTATCCGAGATGTCAGGCGCTGAAGAAGTCCAATGATAACTTTAACTTTAAAACCAGCTGCCCCGTCAGCAGCTCTAAGCAGCAATAAACTCATTGCAAACAGGCGCGCTTCGAGGCTGCGTAATATAATGTGTTTATGTAGAGCGGCAGGGCAATGTGGATAGCTCTACATGCACAGCTGTGCCCCGTGGCTACTACTATTATTATTATTATTTATTACGGTATTTTTGCACTAATCTATTGGTCTACCATAAATTACCGTGATTTTTTTTTTTTTAATGTGCTACAATGCTCGTGCATTACCGTGCTTTCACTATGCTTGCTTCCACTTTGCTATGCTTTTTCAATTGGGAACCTTTATACGGGAATACATCTAGCATTTAATTGATAAAACACTATGGTTTTATAATATTTCAAAGTTTAGAGTTTTTAAACATATCCCAATACAAACCAAGACTTAATAAAGTGGCTGTGTGCCCAAGTCTAAATCTGTAACTCCAATACAGCTTAAAAGTAAATTTAAAAGAAAAAAAATACAGAGTTCCAGTTCCAGCTAGAGTTTTACGCGCAGTTTACATGTCTGCCGAAAGGCTAGTGTAAATAGCAGAAGAGAGTACGGTATTTAATAATTCAAAAAGTCGTACCTGTCTGCCACAGCGCCTTGTCTTGAATTAACAGCAAACAAAATTACATAACGCTGCTCTGCACAACACTGAGCGCTGATTGGCTAACAGGCGTTCAGTGTCTCAAGAGCGTACCACCAAATGTTCCTGTCAGGACACTGCACTCTGATTGGTTAACATATTATTGTTAATAAAATAATTAATAATCCTCTCCCAACACCAAAACCCTAAACCTGAGGTCAGTATCCTATACCGCAGCCATTACACATCACAAGTAGTTCATGTTTGACAGTGAATAAGCGTTTTTGTTACTTTTTTAAAAAAGTGACCAGAGGTGCTGACTTCCTCAGTTGTCCTGACAGAACATTTCGTGGTACCTTTGTTAGCACTGCAGCTATTGGAACTAAAATTGGTGCCAAGTCAGCTTTGTTTTTGGCAACTTGTGACGCAAAACGTTTTAAGTGATTATTTTATTAAGCAGTGTCCAACCTTGTGAATAGTGTAAAACACCAATTCTAAACTAGCTTGACTTTACTACTTTGTGAAAACTGCTTGAAGTTGCTCGGTGTTTCATGGGCTTAATGCGGTAGTGGACTATACTTCTGGCTGAAGTACAGTTGAAAAAGTGCCAAACAGTATGTGCTAGGAGGGTAGCCATCACAAACACTTCTGCAGTTGAATACAAATAATCTGCAATCTCTAAATCGGTAGTGCAGTACAGTCAAAGGACTTTAATGCGGGTGTGTTAATGTGTGTAGTTTAAGAGCACTTTAACTGAAAGGCAGACACTACAAACTGCACTACTCTTATAAAAGTTTAGCACAGTATGTTTGCAGTGTTCTTATAGTTTACCATGCTTTTCCCATGGCCTGATCAAACATATTGACTCTGATAAGTACAGTGCATGTTTTATCCAAGGTCTCCTGGTCTTATTTGCACAAACAACCCACTGTAAATATCTTTCTCTGAACACTTTTCAAGACAAGTGTGTCACCTTGGCAGGCACACAGGCAGGTTTTCACTGTGTCAACAGATCCTTACATTTCACAGGCTGCCCCTTATATATGTAAACTGTGCCCTTGATCTGGGGAACCCTACCTGTGGAAATTGACTTGATCACTGGCCTGCAGTGGAGCCATCCTGTTTGTAATGTGAGCGTCATCTTCAAAACAACTTCATTTTTTTGTATTTTGTTTCCTTTATAAAAGTTTCTCACAGTAAAAGCACAGCAAAGTGGAATAAAGGCCAGTACAAGTGTGGTAAAGCATGGGTAGACAATGTAAAGAATAGCAAGACACGGTAAAGCAGAAGCCCAGGTAAACTATGGTAAATGTATAGTATAACCATGGGAAAAGCATGGGCAAAACTGCAAAAAATACTGGGCAAAAATACATCAGTAAACTTTTATAAGGGTTAGCATGTGATAAATATTAAAAGATTTTATTGTTTACAGATAAGAAAAATAGATACTGAAGCACTTGACTTTCTTGAAGTATGACAGAATATTTGCGCTACTAAAATGATTTGGAAATTTCCTCTCCACTAGCTTCTCATTTCACAATGATAAACATGAGCATTTCCAAAATACATGAAAGGCAGGATGTTTGAACCAGAAACCCATGACTGAAATTAACATGGCTATCGTCTTCACATTTATCATAATATAATTCTGAAAAATAATAAACCTGCACCCCATGATAATTCACTGAAGTGATTGTAGCTAACACCAAAATAAATCTATAAATCTAAACCTCAAATGAGCAGTTTTGAAAGAAACTCACACTACAGAAACATTTGTTTTCATTTTCAAAACATGACATCTGCCACTACACTAGGTTACAGAAAGTTCTCAGTTTGCTTGCCTTGTCTTGACTTCCAGGAAGTCTGTTACTGCTTTCCTTCATAGGTCATGTCACCCCAGCAGTGTCTTCAGGGTCAAAGCATCTTACTGGCTGCAAAGCATGTCAGCTTTCAGCCAGCAACATGACCCAGAAGACACTGCTGGGGTGACCTAGGAAGTGAAGCAGTAACCGACTTCCCGAGAGTAAGGCACGGGAACATTCTTTAACCTGGTGTAGCAGCTCATGATATAGAATGAAAATACATGATTGCTACAGCATGTGCTTCTTTCAAAACTGCACATTTGAGAACTATGTAATGAATGGATGTGCATGGTGTGGAACGTTTACGGGACTATTTTGTCAGCTACAATGACTTTACCTTGACATTACAACATTTCCGACTGCCTTTCTCCAGTGGTAACGGCTTCTCTGGTCTTGCTCTGTGTTTACACTGAGATTTCAGTTTCTGGAGCTCTGACCCGTGCACCTAAAGGCTCTTTACTTCAGACAGCAAAAACAACCATCTGTTAGCGAACAAGTGCCTGCTAAAAACATGAGCTAAAAAATGTAATGCCTGTGTAAGGATCATTACCTTGCTCACCACAATGACCAGCGATATTGAGTAAGACACTGCTGTCAGCAAAGGAAGCACAGCGCTGTCGGAGTACTTCTTCTAATCCTGAACACGAGATTAGACGCACTCGTCTCTGAGACACGACAACACTCTGGCAAGGACAAAAAAGAAACCGCTTCTTTTACACAAACCATTTTGTCCAGCTCAACCCAAGATGCATCAGAAATAGTAATAAACCTGAAATTAAACACACAGTCTACATCTTCATTGACATTTCAGACACTATTCACAACACTTTAAGGACAGTTTTGCTGTGGACTGTTTTGTTAAAAACAATTAGATTAATTCAAGCTCGCAAGTCATAAAACATTCTCTCAGCTGTTTTAGAGAGAAGGTTTATTAGTTTATTCTAATTTTTCAAAGCGCTGTTTCACTTAAGAGGACAGTTATAAACTCTCTTCATAAAACAGTTCTTAACAATATATTCCTTATAACAGTCCTGTAAATAGGGTCCATAAAAGCAATATTGCACTCTGCATTGGGAAGTGTCAAGGCTTGTGGTTCTAGCTGATGTGAAACTGTTACCTTTTGCTGTGGCAGTGTGAGTTATGAGGCAAGCAGTAAGTTTCTGTGGTCCTTAACTTATAAAAGATTCCAACAGCAAAAGCATAGCAAAATGTAATAAAGCACAGTGAAAGCATGGTCAACCATAGGGCATTGTAAAGAACAGAGTAGTATGGTAAGCAAAAAAAAAAACATGGCAAACTATGACAAATGCTTAGAAAAACTGCAGATTTACCTCGTAAACTTTTTTCAGGGTCCCACCCATCTTCCCTTGTTTGTATGAACCCCCTGTTGTCAGCCCAGTCTCACTGCTGTGCTGTTGAGTCTGAACCCAGCAGACAAGGGAACTGTGTGCTGCACTGCCCTCTACTGGCAACAGATGGCAATGCTCCTTCAAAACAGATTGACATGATGTATATGTACACTTTACTCTGCTTTTACTATGAGCAACTTTTAAAACTGTAATTGGGTGTAAAAAAAAAAAAAAAGTTAGACACAGTTAGACAGGTTAGCTCCTGTAGTTTCTTGCACGGCACACCACAAGGGACAACAAGCGTTGTTTTCCTGAAAGCCATGATGCAACGTGTGCTTGGGTTCCTGTCCCCCCCATGCTTTTCCTATGGCCTGATCAAACACATTGACTCTGATAAGTACAGTGCATATTTTATCCAAGGTCTCCTGGTCTTATTTGCACAAACAGCCCACTGTAAATATCTTTCTCTGAACACTTTTCAAGACAAGTGTGTCACCTTGGCAGGCACACAGGCAGGTTTTCACTGTGTCAACAGATCCTTACATTTCACAGGCTGCCCCTTATATACTGTAAACTGTGCCCTTGATCTGGGGAACCCTACCTGTGGAAATGGACCTAATCACTGGCCTGTAGTGGAGCCATCCTGTTTGTAATGTGAGTGTCATCTTCAAAACAGCTTCATTTTTTTGTATTTTTAAAAAAATTTTAAAAAAAAGTTTCTCTAATAAACCTTCTCTCAACAGACACAGTGACATACACACTAACAGCTGAGACTGCTGAGATGTATATCCCTGACTAACCATACAAGACATACAAAACTAAACACTGAATACTTTTGCAACAATTAATAACACTTGTGGCTTTTCAACAACAACAACAATAATAATCTTAGACTTATATACCTTTCACAGATGAAGCCAGCTCAAAGTACAAAAAAAAACCTGACAATTCAAGCCAAAAAATAAATTAAAAAATACTAAAAATAATGAACAACAATAATCTTGGAACTCTGTATTCATCTATCAATGCAAAAGAAGGAAACTCAAGTTCTTTATTTCTATTGATCTCTATCTATGCCTGCTCAGGTCATTGCAGTGCATATTTTGTAGAGAATTGTGTGTGAAAGTCTAATCTAATTGAATAACACAGATCTCTTCATATTAGAAACCTACATGTGGCTGCATTTCTATAACATATTGAGAAGGGGGTATATCAGGGGGGTCATTTCAGAAGGGAACCCAGTCTGAGAACGTTTCAGAACCGCTGGGCTAGTGCCTTCACTGGGAAATAAGAAACACTTCTCCGTCAATGGTAGTCGCTCACAACCTCACATGGAAAAAGGTTGGACAGCAATACATAAACACAGACTCACACAAAAACGAAAGCCTCAGATCATAGCGTACTGTTCTGACAGCGCCAGGCCTGGTTGATCTACCAGACTCTGCAGCAGCTGTAAGAAGTGACATGAATCCTGGCAGACCAGACAAAACAGTGAAGAGAACAAGAACCACACCATGAGAATTGTTTTAACATTATTGATTTTCCGCTCTGCATGTAAACTTATGGGATAGCTGATTCCAGGGTATTAGGTACGATATTGATCTAATGGGTGACGCCAGCGCAAATCCCCTAAGGCATGAGCACAGACAGATCCTATATGTAGATTCAAATTACAATTTCTTATTTTATATTATGCTTTGACAAGTAACTCAGGAGCTGCTTTTCAGTTCTAGATGCCTATCATAGACATATGTAATGTAGGCTAGCTAAAGAGTCTTTATATTAGTAAGCGTCAGAACCATCTAGTGCACAGCAATGTATTATCAGCAAAATCACTAGATGGCGCTGGCTCTTCTATGAAGATACTGTGGCTGATCTAGCCTAGATTACATGTATCTATGGCAGGCAACTAGGACTGAAGATCAGCTCCTGAAATCAGATGAAAGCACATTAACACAAAAAAGTAAGAAAACAAAGTGACATACACACTAGCAGACAGACAGACACAGTGACATACACACTAGCAGACAGATCAGACAGACAGACACAGTGACATACACACTAGCAGACAGATCAGACAGACAGACACAGTGACATACACACTAGCAGACAGATCAGACAGACAGACACAGTGACATACACACTAGCAGACAGATCAGACACAGTGATATACACACTAGCAGACAGATCAGACAGACAGACACAGTGACATACACACTAGCAGACAGATCAGACAAACAGACACAGTGACATACACACTAGCAGACAGATCAGACAGACAGACACAGTGACATACACACTAGCAGATATATCACAGACAGACACAGTGACATACACACTAGCAGACAGATCAGACAGACAGACACAGTGACATACACACTAGCAGACAGATCAGACAGACAGACACAGTGACATACACACTAGCAGACAGATCAGACAGACAGTGACATACACACTAGCAGACACATCAGACAGACAGACAGACACAGTGACATACACACTAGCAGACAGACAGACACAGTGACATACACACTAGCAGACAGACAGACACAGTGACATACACACTAGCAGACAGACAGACACAGTGATATACACACTAGCAGACAGATCAGACAGACACAGTGATATACACACTAGCAGACAGATCTGACAGACACAGTGATAAACACACTAGCAGACAGATCTGACAGACACACACAGTGACATACACACTAGCAGACAGATCTGACAGACAGACACAGTGGCATACACACTAGCAGACAGATCAGACAGACAGTGAAATACACCTCCTACCTGTTTACCAGGTGAAAGGAAGGCAGTTACAGGTTCTCGAAAGCTGATTGACTGTGTCTGTCTCACTCTCTACCTGTTTGTCTGTCCTGTTTCTTCTCTTTCAATCCTCAAAAGGTCACCTGCCACTAGCTATCGCATGCTGGGCAACATTCCCACTCCCATATGCATTCATGTTACAGACTAGCAAGACCAATTCAACTACTCTTCGTTGGACTCTCTCCAGGGCCAATGGTATTCTAAGCAGTCTCACCAGTGTGTTATACAATCTCATCCTTAGATTTATATTCTAAACTTTTGGCTGTATACTCAAGCATTCAGTTTGCCTTTTTGATTGGTTTTCCACACTGTGTGGTTGCTCACAGCAATGAGTCTATTACAACACCAAGGCATTTCTCTTGGTGACCCTGTTCCAGTTCCATACCACCCATGTGGTATTTGATTTCTACATTCTTGGGACTGGTGTGTAACACTTTACATATATTGACATTCAATTTCCTTTACCCTATTCCCTATTCCGGTCTATATGTGCTCTAAATCCTTCTGGATGCTCAGGAGGGATCACCTGCTATAGAGATGAACACAACTACCTGGGCCAGCCCCATCTACCAGCGCCCTCGCCTGGTCAAGATATCTTCGAGCAACGAAATACTTTATTAATGCATTAATATACCGAGCAAACACCTGGGAGTGAAACTCCAACGCCTCCAGTAGGCGTTCTGTGATGCAGTACCAAAAGTATAGTGCAAGTCTTTTAGCAGACGTTTGTGGTTTGGAACCAGAGGTCACAGATGCACTCTGAGATGAAAAAACAGTTACTTATTACGAATCTCATTTACAAGAATACAGAGGTTAGTCATGTGCACGTAAACAGAAAGGCTTCCAGAAATGTAGAGGCAGAGGTTACCACATGCATTCTTACATCATTCTTATTTTTATAAAACAGTGATGAGAAAGAAGTCAGTGCTGGGTTATCTATTTAGCATTTGATGTCCTCATAGTTTCAGAATATTGATTGAACTGGTAGGCTTGTTGTTGTTTTTTATGGCGAAGGTCATTTTTACAATGTACAGTTTGGCTAATGCCTGAAATCCCTTCCTTGGTTGTGTGTTCTTGGTTGTAAAGCTTCTCATGTTGCACAGCTGGAAAAACATCTAGGCCTAACTTTTAACTTGAGATGGTAGCTGAACAGCGTGTTACTTATTCAATACTGGCACTGAGCATCAGCAGAATACTAGTTTAAATGTTAATAGCTCCTCCAACATGAATACATTGTCAAAAAACTATAAATCAGAATTTAGTTCTGGGGATCATACTATTGTTGGCAGCATTTTTTTAAGCTACAACACTAATGGTCATCGTTAGCTGTTTTATTAAGTAATAGTGTTTTTATACAGCGCCAACGGTCTCATAATGCTCTACAATGCTATAATGTGGTCTGTATCAATATTACTGTCACAGCTTATCATGCTGCTGTATAGTAAAGCATCTTTATAAACATCTCAGACCCTTAGCTGATTAACTCAAATGAGCAGCTGCACTCTCAGTACCCAAGTAGAAGCTCTTGCTTTTTTTACATGATTATACACGGTACACAAATTGTAATCAATCAACCTTTTATTGCATTTGATCAGCCTGGATTTCTACAAAAGCAGCCCCCACCAGTGTATCATCAAAGTGTATCAGAAGCCAGTCTGTGTGAGCAGAGTGCTGAGCGTGCGCGTGGCGAGGGTCCGGAGTGTGAAGGTTGGCAGGGTGGGGGCGGTCAGCAGGAAGAGCTGATGCTGGGGGGTCTGCAGTGCGAAGCACTTGCACTCAGCCGCGGCCAGGTAACACTGCAGGGGCTCGTGCGAGAAGCCAGCGGGGAAGTCTTCCATCTGGGTTTCGTGTTTCTCCCCCTGGGGCTCTCCCTGGAAGTACCTGGTGGTGGCCAGTGTGTAGAAGAGGCGCAGCAGCTCCCTCCTCCTCTCTGGAGGCAGTGTGTCCTGAGCAGCAGCATCCTGGGAGAGCTGGACTGAATAGAGCGCGCGGCTGGAGTCCAGGTTGATCAAGAGCAGCCCCAGGATGCCGCGGGGAGCGGGGCCCAGGAAGCAGCGGCCCTTCAGCCCAACACAGCTCCGCAGGGGTTCCACGAGAGGGGACCAGAACCTGCCCACCAGCTCGCTCTCAGCGCTCTGCAGCGAGGGCGTAGGGCCGCACAGCACGCACACATCCACCCCGGGGACCAGCTGGAAACACAGCAGCCGATGAGGCACGTTGGGGCTCCCCTGCGGCAGGAAGATGGGGCAGTCCCGGGAGCTGGTGCTGGCCAGCGAGCGCACCAGGAAGGAGAGTAGAACGACCTCCTGGGGAGCCAGCCGCCACCACTTCTCAGTCGCCACCACCACCCTCCCGTCCGCCAGCAGGCAGCCGAACTCACTCTCCGCGGCCCGGGCGAACGCATCCAGGCACTCCTGCAGCACGCCCGAGTCCGGCGACACCAGGCAGTCAGCGCAGTGCGTCAGGTCCCCTATGGACTCACCGCCCGACTCCAGGAAGCAGTCGATCAGCCTGTAGCAGGAGCGCAAGTCTCTCTTCAGGCGCTCCACGTTCTTTACCCTGCTCAGCTCGTCCAGCCCCAGCACCAGCACCATGCAGTTGAAGACGTTGTCCAGCAGGCGGCGCAGGTAGTGCTCTCCAGCGCCTTCCTCCGAGCTCACCGCGATCAGCGCAACGCTTTCCTGGAAGACGCGCCACACCACCCTCCCGCCCCCCTCCGTCGCTGTGCTGCACATCTGCGCGTCCTGGCTGCTACCAAACATGTGAACGCCGTTCAGAGAGCCAATAACAGAGAATGGGAGCTGCTTCGAAGAGCCGCGCCCACGACAGAACAGCGGGACGCCGCTGGTGGCTGTCAGACACAGCAGCTGCACGGAGCCTGCCTGAAGCATGGTCCGGTAAAGGTAGGGCTGATACTGCACTTGGGGAGGATTGCCGGAGAATCTGCCTTCTTCTGCTGCCAGGATTAATGTGGGCGTTGTGCTGGAATGCTGACGTAAAAATCTTTGAGCATACGTTTGTAAATCCCACTCTTCGAGAACAATCCTTCAGTGTCCACGTATTTACAACTGTCAGTCAGAAATCTCCACATTAGTTTTTATTATTTCTGAGTTCGCCATCTCTTAAACTATGCAGGTATTTTGCGTTTTAAGCTTTGAATGTTCAATAAAAGTGTGTGTTTTTGCATTAAAATAAATCCATACTTTCTTTATTTTTTCATAAATGTATAAACCCTTTTTCGTTCGTCTTTCTTTTCTGTATTGCTGTAGATGCTCACGGACCTGCTTCTCTAGAACGGTATGTTTATTTTTCAGATACCACAACAATTATGTTTACAGTACCTCCTCGTAGCAGCGATGAAAAGTTGCCAAAAATATCTGTGTGTGGTTTTGTTTGCAGAAATCCTAGTCTGTAGCGATTAGTAGCCATCCGATATTCTTTGTCTGCAGTCGGCTTTTTCTTCTTTCTAAAAATACTGCCAAACTTCAGTTTCTCCTATTTCTGATTTGTTTGTTTCGCCATAAACATTTGTCCTCTTATAAATTAATTTGTGTTCAGTTTCCACAGCAACAACACACTCCTATTGTACCAACACTGCCTGTTCCGTATACAGGACCCAGAATGCAAACGACTCAACGTCATTCTGTAGGCATTTCCACAAAGATCGTCGGGAGTTGTAGTCTTTAAACCGCGGAAGGAAAGATGCAAGTCAAACGGTACCAACAAATGTATCATTTGTGTTCAAAAAATAGTTTGGTTCACTGTGGTGTTTTGTTGTTTTTTTTTGTTTTTTTTTTGTTCCCTGCGTGGAAACCATTGAAAAAAATGGTGAAAGTTAAGCCAAATGGACACTAGTTTAGATGTTGCTAGAAAAAAAGAATAAAGTATGGAGCATTATAAAGGTCAAAATTAAATAGTTAATTTAATTAATTTTTCAATTCATAAGTTAATTCGTTAATTAATTTGTCAATTCATAAGTTAATTCTTATATTAACTGGTCAATTCATAAGTTAATTTGTAAATTAATTCTTATATTTATAAATTAATTTTTTAATTTATAAATTAATTCTTAAATTTATAAATTAATGTGTAAGTTAATTTGTTAATTGTTACGTTAAATCGTAAATGAGCTGTTTGCCAATTGAACTTTCAATTTAATTTGGCAATTGAACTTTTTAAAGCCTACAATCGATAGTGCTGCCAAAGGTTGTTCATGTCTTCGTGATTAATCAATCAATCAATCTTTATTTTAGATAGCACCTTTCATAGTGGACCACCATCACAAAGTGCTTTACAAGATGCAGTAACAACAAGAAATTCCATAATACTTTAAATACAGAGAAATGCATACTACATGCTATACAGTAAAAAAAACAATGCATAATACATTAAATACAGTGAAAAATGCATAATACATGAAATAGTAGCAAAATGCATTAAATAGTAACAACAACACAGGAGCTAATAACAGATCTCAGGCTTAAAGAGCATGGAAAGCAAGAGAGAACAGGTGGGTCTTGAGAGCTGATTTAAAGTGAGTGACGGTGGGAGCATCACGCACTAAAGCTGGGAGAGAGTTCCAAAGAGACAGAGCCATGAAGCTAAACAAGCGTTCTCCAAGTGTGGTGCACTTTTGCTTAGGGATAACAAGCAGGCCAGTGGGAGGACCTCAGCTTGCGGGCAGGTACATAGCGGTTCAGCAGGTTGAGGAGGTACTCGGGACCTGTGTGATGAAGGGCATTGTAGGTGAGCAGGAGAGTTTTGAAAATAATCCTGAACTTTACAGGTAGCCAGTGCAGCTGGGCAAGACGGGGGGCACATTTTCTACATCTGGTAAGGATCCTGGCAGCTGCATTCTTAACTAGCTGCAGTTGGTTTATGGTGCATGCCGGGAGACCACCATAAAGAGAGTTGCAGTAGTCGAGTCGAGAGGAGACAAATGCATGACAAAGTATCTCCGCATCCGGGAGGGAAAGGTAGGGACAGACTTTGGAGATGTTTCGAAGATGGTAGAAGAAAGATTTGACCATGGAGGAGATGTGGGCATCAAAGGAGAGGCTGCTGTCAAGAAGTACATCAAGGCTTCGTACTGCGGGGGAAGGCAGCAGCAGACAGTTTCCGAGGTTCAGGACAGCTATATTGAGATTCTTAAGTTGAATTTCAGATCCTACTAGAAGGAGTTCAGATTTGCTAGTGTTCAGCTGAAGAAAACTGGCAGACATCCAGGCCTCGATGTCTTGAATACAAGCCGAGAGCCGGACCATGGCAGAAGGGCTTCCAGGGTTGAGTTTTAAGTAGAGCTGGGTGTCGCCAGATTAGGAGTGAAACATGAGGCTGTGTTGGTGGATGATTTGGCCCAAGACAAGCATGTAGATATTGAAGAGATGGGGCCCAAGAACAGATCCTTGGGGGACACCACAAGTGACTGGGTTTACAGGACAAAAATAGTCAAATTTATAAAAACAAAACAAACAAACAAACAAACATGTCCGACTGAAAAAAGTTTAAGAAATATAAAATGTAAACACCAGTATATATATATTACATAATGCAGATAAAATACAAACAGATACAACAATAAAAACATACATACACACATACATACACATACATATGTATATTATAAAAATGCCATCTCAAACAAATATGTTTTTTGTCTTGTTTTAAAAACAGATAGAGTCTCAGCTTCCCTTACCTGTGTTGGTATCTCATTCCAAACTTTGGGGGCTCGATAACAGAAAAGCCCTTCCTCCCCATTTAACATCATTTATTGTAGGGATTACCAGCAATCCCATATTCAGGGATCTGAGGTTACGATTGGGGATATATGGGGTAAGCAGTTCTCCTAAATATGTTGGTGCCAAATTATTTAGTGCCTTATAAGTTAATAACAGTATTTTAAAATCAACTCTAAAATTTACAGGAAGCCAATGTAAAGAAGCCAGCACTGGGGTGATATGTTCCCCTTTTCTGGTTTTTGTCAGGATTCTAACAGCAGCATTCTGAACCAGTTGCAAACGAGACAATAAACATTTTGGGATGCCAGAAAAAAATGCATTACAATAATCAATGAGGATTCAAAGGCATGTACTAGTCTTTCAGCATCAGATGCAGAGATTATAGGTCTAAGTTTTGCAGTATTTCTCAAATGATAAAAAGACAATTTTGTAATATTTTGTATATGTTTCTCAACTAAAAGAATAGGGTTGAAGATCACACCTAAATTTCTCATTTCTAGTTTCTAGGTAGTCTGCTGAAATCAGACCAAATGATCCAGGCTTATCTAGCTGGTTTGATGAACCCACTAACAAAACCTCATTTTTTTCTGCATTCAACATTAAGACATTTTGAGACATCCAGCCCTTAATGTCAGTAAGACAAGATACTATATTGGTCCCAAAAGGGGCATCACCAGGTTTAGAGACAAATACAGCTGGGTGTCATCTGCATAAAAAGGGAAATTTACTCCTGCAACTACCCTTTCTAATATCTTTGCAAGAAAAAGAAGGTTTGAAATAGGCCTGTAATTATGTAGAATTGTTGGATCCAAGTTCTGTTTCTTGATCATTGGTTTTATGACAGCTACCTTAAGAGCCAATGGAACTAGCCCAGAAGAAAGTGAACCACTGATAACATTAAGAATATAGGTATTAAGAGAACCAAATATTTATTTCAATCATTTAGTTGGACTAGGATCAAGAATACAGGTAGTAGGTTTAATATGCATGACTATATCATTTAAACCTATTAAGGTCACCAGAGAGAAGGAATCAAAAGTAACCAGAATAGGTCTGGTAGGTTCTACTGGGGTTAAGTCTTTCATCACCAAATATATCTGTGAAATTTGATTTCTGATGTTTATAATTTTACTATGGAAATAGTCAATGAAGTCATTGCAAGCGACTGGCAGCAGAAAGATTACGCAGAGGATTAACTAGTTTATTCAAAATAGAAAAAAGATATCTAGGATTATCATAGTTAGTTTCAATTAAGTTAGAGTAGTATGTTGATCTGGCTACTACCAAAGCCTCTCTATACTTTACTTGATGGTCCTTCCATATAAGATAATGTACATGTAGCTCAGTACCTCTCCATTTACGTTCTAATTTTCGACCATCCCGTTTAAGTTTTCGAGTGGTGTCATTAAAACCATGGCGAGTATTTCTTTAGAGAAACATTTCGAACCTCAGCTGGAGCAATAGCATCAAGGGTACTAGATGGAAAGATATTATAATTATCAACAAGCTCATCCATACTTTCAGAGTGCAAAGGTAATAAAGAGCCAAGTGCCTTTGAAGTAGTTGAAGGGTTAAGTTCCTGAGTTGTAAAAGTGTGTATCACTTTATTTATAAGTACTGGCACATTAAACTAAAAAATAACAGAAAAATGATCTGAAATGGTAAGATCGTTAATTTTAAAGTCCATAGCATTTAGGCTGTGAGAAATTACTACATCTAATGGACCTGTAATATGCTGGACATAGTCTAAAGAGTCAAGTAAATTCAAAAAAAGTACTTGTCTGATTCGATATCTACATGAATGTTAAAATCACCCAACAGAAGAATTCTATCATAGCTGGAAGATAGGAAAGATAGAAAATCACCAAAGTCAGATAAAAATGAAGCATGTGGCTTTGGTGCACGATACCAATTTACACAGATACTTCATTATGTAAAATTAATGATAATAATTCAAAGGATGAATAATCATCCATAGTTCCTTGTTTAATATTAAGATGAGCCAGATGGCCCGGCTCTCCATAGCGGCCTCTGGGGAGGAGACCTCCTTCTCCTCTGACATGCAGGTGGTCGAGACCTCTGCTGAGGAAGAACCTGGCTTCGAGGTGGCCTCAGAAGCCAGTGCCCCCATTGTCCAGCTCAGTTTCGGCTCTTATGGGACGAGCTGCAGCTTTCTTGCAGGTCCCCTAGACGCCAGCGGCGGAACCATGCTGGTCCGTGTTCCGGACATAGGCGATGGCTCCTCGTCCTCAGAAGTTCCTGGCCTTCCCAGACTTCATGGGGGAAGTATGCTCCTCCTGGGATCGTCCGGCCTCAGGTCCTAGCGTGCTAAAACATGCTGCACCGCTTGCCTCTTTAGAAGGCCCCGCTCCCTGAGCCGGTGGCCATGGAGTTACGTCTCCTGTCCAGCACACTGCTGCAGATCTCCTGTCTCCAAGGGCAAGCTCTTGGCCGGAGCCTGGTCAGCTTGATCGTTGCTCATAGACAGCTGTGGCTGTCACAAGCCAGAGTTCCTGATGCGGATAAGGCCGCGCTGCTTGATGCGCCTATATCCCCAGGACATACCTTTGGGCCAGCCGTAGAGGAGATCCTACAGAAATCCCGCCGGAACGTGAGGCGTCCTGGCAGGTGGCCGCGTTGCTCCCTCTCCGCGCCTCCACCTGGGACAGGTCGAGCCGCTGACGAGCTCCTCAGACGCAGACTGTCACCAGAACAGTTCCAGTCCCCACGGCTCTGCTGGGTGACCTAAGGCATCGCCTACAGGGCACATTAGCAGCAAGCAACCGAGCCCAACCAGCAGAGAACGCAGGACGTGACCAGTCCACACACCAGTGTCACAGGAGGCGTTTTCAGGACCAGCGCCCTAAACAGCCACCCCAAACTGCCCCGCCTCAGCCTCGACAGCCCGAGCAGGGCCCCTGAAGGCTGGTGGCCTCAGACCACCTTTTCGGCACAACAGCTGCAGTACTGGCGCTCTTGCACCTCAGACTTCTGGGGGCTCGCCACCGTGTTACGCACTTCATTTCTGCTTGGGTCTGGTCACAAACACACTGGATCTCACAAACTGTAGTGCTGATAAGCGTGGTACTCTGCTGCTGTCTATTGTCCCAGGTCGGTGCTGCAGCTAGCTCTGCAATTTGTGAGCCAGCTCTTGGATAACCGCTGTTTAATTAGAACTTATCTGAGGTCTGCTTGCCTGAGCCCAGGTGATTCAGAATCTCACGCCAGTCAAGCTGTAATTGCACCACAATTCCTCCAACTTCTCCAAGAACCTCAATAAGCATGCCACAGGTAGGAGCAGACTTGGATAGGCTATTTCAGGTGTGTGTGTTTGAATGTTTTCATGCATCCTGTAACTGGCTTCCTCATAAATATGCCATTATAAAATGCTTCCCCAGAGTTAAAGAACAGCAATGTGTAAAAAAAAAAAAAAAAAACACCATGAAAGCATTGCAAAGCCCAGACAGATCAGACAGTGCTAAATCATATTTTTTTTTTTAAAAAAAAAGGAAAAAGAGAACATGATAAACTACGGTAAAAGCATAGTAAAACAATGAGAAAAATGCAAAATTATTGTGGCAGACTTTTATAAGGGTGTGTATATCCACACAACAATTGTAAATACAGTATTTATTACTGGTTAACAAGCTTCAAGTCTAGACACCAGCAGTAAAGCAATGACCTAAGGGCAACATTTGTTTAGCAAATGTATCTGTCAATAGACCAGGGACAATGGTATTTTGCATCGAACAAGCTTTTTATATTTTATTTGCAATTTGTTGAACCAGTCAGAGATAACAAGGCCGGGTTTTTGCTGAAGGTATGTCACTAAGGCAGGCTTCATCTAGCTTGTTTACTTACAAGGAGAGTCTATATTGTTGTTTATCCACGTTAAACATGTATAATCCAACTTCTATTAATTCAAAATGCCATTGATGAATACCACTGCTAATCAGCGTTGCCAGTTTGGCGAATTTATCGCTAGGTCTGGCGACTTTTTAAACACAATGGAGATTTTATACATGTGAATGCGACATGTCTCTAATTTAGCTACTCTGAATAAAATCTAGTGCCATTCTAGCGACTTTCTATTCTAAATAGAAAATACACTTGTAAATAACGTAGTATGGAGCCCGCCCTCCATACTACGATTTCCCTATATTCTCCCAACGCGAGCTCCCCTGCTGTTCCTATAAGCTAGACTGCCGTTTTGACAGCAGGTACGCTTTTGCCTGCCCCACAGCTCCGCCATTCAGAGGTGACGATCTTTGTGATTGTCACAGTACATCAGCTACCTCGCGTCGACACTGGCGGAATTTTTCGAGCCGTGCGGTTTAGTGTCCCTCAAAACGGTTGTCTTTTTTTTTTTTTTTTTTTTTAAATGGCAATACTAGTTAAAGGTGCTTTTAAGAACTGGCTTAAGTGTGTTCCTGGAACTACAAGCAAAGCTTATTGCAAGCTTTGTAAAACCTCTTTAAATGCAAAAAAGTCACAACTGACTAAACACGCAAGTACAGCAAAGCACATTGGATGTTAAAAAGCTTACTAGAGTCGGGACAGATAATGCCTCAGTAATAATAGGGATAAATAATGGTGTGTATGCAAAGCTAAAATCTGAAATTCCCCATCTAGTCCTGGTGTGATGTGTATGTCACAGTTTAGTACTGGCAGTCTCCCGTGCTTGTGAACAGTCGCTTCCTAAGTTTTTTGATTTTTTACAGTTAAGGAGACTTACAATTGGTTCTCCCACAGTGCTGGAAGGCAAATAAACATACAAGAAGGTATTCGCTGCAATAAACGACGGGGCAGAGCCACAGAAGATACTGTGGGCATCCTCCACCAGGTGGATTTCTGTTGAGCCAGCGGTAAGGACAATCCTCCAGCAGTGGGTTGAACTGAAAACACGGTTTGCTGTTGCAGGTAAGAATGAGCGCTGTTACATGGCAGAACAGCTCTACCGCCTGTCTTGTGATCCACAAAGTCGGCCGTTTTTAATATTTATAAAAATAAAAAAGTGCTATCAGAGGTGCAGGCTGACAACAAAACACTGATCCAACAAAGTTAATTGACGGACTTGTCAGGCTTGCCACATCACTTGGACGCAGTGTAACACTTCCTAAAGGTGTATTTTCTCACAGATGACATCCGCCCTCATCTGGATCCTAATCCACAACTTGGATATGAGACCGAAAAGGAATCAGTTCTGTGCCAAAAGCAGCAAAAGCGGCAATACTAGTGTGCTGTGTTAACTTCACAGTGCTACTATTTCAGGACATTCAGAATCGTTTGCCAGACAATATACAAATCTTACGGCAAATGTCTAGCTACAGTGTCACTTATTTCAAAGCTGATTCTCACACAGGGGGAACCCTTCTATGTCACCCATATGTATTTATACCGGCCCAAAACGGATTTTGATACAAAAACAGCAAAAATCATACAATAATCCGGAACGTCATCATTTGCAAAGACTGTAACTCTAAGAGTTTCTGCGCTCACCCAGTCTGCAGTAGAGGTGTGAACTCAAAACCTGTCGTAAGCAAAATAAAATGAAAGTTGAACATTTATTTAATATATAAAGCATTCTAAAAACAATGACCTTTCGAACAGAAGTTGTTCTTCGGATTAAGAAGTCAAAGAGTTTTAAGTTTTCTTTCAATTAAAACCTTTCCTCACCTCGGTTTAATAATATTTGATGCGGAGAGTGTCTAGAAGAGCCACTGCGAGCTCTAGTTGTTGTTTTGCATTTTATTCCATATATCTGATCTCCCATTTAAAATACCTAATCAGCCTTGATTAAACTTGTGGGACACCAGGACATGCTACCTAGAAAGAGGGCTGTCCTGGGAAAATCGGGACGGTTGGTACAGTAGCATTACTACTACCAGTAGACTACTACTAATACTAGTAATACTATTAGAATAATAATAACTTTTGAAAATATTTTTGAATATTGTATTTTCCATTGTAATACTTGTAAGTCACCTTAGGTAAAGGTGTCAGCTAAATTAATACATACATACTACTACTAATACTAATATACAGTCTTTGCAAATGATGACGTCCTGGATTAATGTATGATTTTTGCAAAATCCATTTTGGGCCGGGATAAATACACATGGGTGAGGTTGAGGGGTTCCCCTGTATGAGAATCAGCTTTGAAATAAGTGGACCAAAACGACTTAACCTCTAAATACCCGAGGTACTTATTCAATTTGTGTTACATTTGCGGGATGCGATTAAGAAGCTGGTCGAATAAGAAGCTGGCGAATAAGAAACTAACTTTAGCATCGTACTTTGGACCCTGTTTATCAACAAGTAAGACCAAAGGGATTCCTATGCATTTTTATTGGTTACTCTTTGGAGTGCTGCTGCCGCTTGGTGTACGACTTGTTCACTAAAATCTTTAGTGTTTTTGCTAAGAGGAGACGATAACCTATCTAGGGATACCTCGATATTTAGTGAGCAAGGCGTCTAAGGGGGTGCATAGGGCATCCAAAGACGTGCCCCATGCGTTCTGTATTGGTTATAATGGGATACATTTTAGGGTGCTGCTGCTCATGGGGTACGGTTTGCTCACTAAACTCTTTAGTGTTTTTGCTAAGAGGAGATGATGGCCTATCTAGGGATACCTAGATATTCAGTGAGCAAGGCGTCTAAGGGGGGGTAAATGGGGCATCCAAAGATGTGCCCCCATGCGTTCTGTATTGGGTTTTATTGCTTTTAATGGGGTACAGTTTGGGGTGCTGCTGCTCGTGGGGTATGCGCATAACAAACGAACATAACACTCAGTTCTTCATATTCGATGTGGCCTCCAAGCTGCTGGCATCCTCATCTGGAAGCTCTCTCGTAGAACTTTTTAAAGGTGTTTTTTTTTTTCTCAATGTCTTTAAGTTAAAACCAAATAGTAAAATCCATTTAGATTTTTTTTGTTTCAGTTTTAAATATAAATCCCCACCGTATTTCTATGTGGTCTCCAAGCTGCTGTCTAGAAACGCTAAGAGTACACCCTTACTAATTGGCACGATGGCATCCTCATCTCGAAGCAGTCAGTCCAATTCTGAAGAGGAAGAGCCCCCTTATGAGGACATCCTCCAGGCTCTCATTTTAAAGGTAAGATAAGTTCATTATATTTAATTGTACTTGTATAACATTACACAGGCACCTGTTTGTGTGTGTACAGGGACAGTTTATTGTGTGTACTTTGTTATAGTATCAGTTAGAGTTGGCAACACTGCTGCTAATATAAAAATATATACAATCATTTAAATAGATCTGAAGAATTACAATTCAAAGTGCTGAAAGCTAGCAGTCACACATGCAGATGAAGTTGTTGTTACAAAAATCATGTCCTGAATCCCAAGTCGGTTTTTAAAGCAATAGATTCGGTGACTAAGAAAACCAGTTTTCTAACTAAATCGACAGTTCTGTGTTCCATCATGAATCCACAGTTTTCAGTTCGAGAAAATATATAAAACTTAAAAAAGGGAGTATACCCTGCCCCTCGGTTAACCCAACTGTCAACTGCCACAATATATACTTCTGTTCATCTGAGCCAAGTATAGCAGGGTTCCTTTCATTTCCTTACCATTGCAACTTCAGAATGTTTTTAACGGTTTAAAAAAGCCATTATGAGGGGGCCTCTATTAGAGTGCTGTTACTGTTTTATGAAGCACTACAACATTAATGTGTATATGGGGAAATACGCATGGAATAAAATCACCTTACACAGCTGTATAAGCTATCCTCTCTTTGACATGCATGTCTTTGACAATGGTTAAACAGTTAGGAACAATTCTAACCATTTAACACTTTGGAAAAATTTTAATGTTTAAACTGCAAACTATTCAAAGAAAGAAAGAAAGACATCGCCTCAGCGCAGATTATGGTTAGAGCAGAATAGATTTATTCTAAATCATCCCCCCCCCTCAAAAACAAATCTGGTGTTAAAACACATTGAGTAATGCCACAGCTTCTTCTGTCGGCTACAGGTCAATAATGGGATTTGTAGGGGCGTGCCATGGGTTTCCCCCAGCAGCAGCAGCACACTGTGCCCCGCATGCAACAGAAGCAATGCTGGCTTCTCATCCAACACTTTGGCCTGTAGTCATGTCAAGGAGTGCAGTGGCAGAGTAGACAGGGCGTATACAATTAAATCATGTTCTCACACACCATGTATCACTCATGGCATTTTCCATCCCTACCTTGAAACTCAGCATGGGTTCTTATCACTATTTACTAAAGACCATTACAAGTTCATAAAAGTCAGTTCCAGAAAAGGGCTTTTTCAAATAAAACAATTCACACAAATTCTATAAAATGCAAATCAGTAGTAGTCAGCAATCATGAAAAAATCACATTTTAATTTCAGATCATAAAAACACACACACATATATATATATATATATATATATATATATATATATATATATATATATATATATATATATATATATATATATATATATATAACATTTAAATGATTCGGGACTTAAGGGCTGTTTAAAAAAAAAAAAAAAGTGTTTATAAACATTAGATTAAACAGCGCT